>CM053786.1:618499002-619099002 GCA_028749045.1 Cupressus sempervirens | reverse complement strand
TAAACACCCTACTTAACCTATATTTGCCCAATTTCAAAATTGTTCATCTCAAAAAATTTGATGCATTTGGGCTAGACATAGTGATTGCATTCAAAAATTTCTAGCAAGCATTAAATCTCATCAAAATGATCCCACAAAAATCCAACAAGCTCCCTATGGATGATATGAAATGGGATTCCATGAAAAACTAAAGCACATTCCACTAGAATAACCCACAGCCTCATGGATAGAATGTAATGAAAGCCTCAATAACATTTTTTATCTCCCCAATCTCTCAGGATACTCCCATAATTCCACTTCCCATGTTTTTTTTGGTGTAGGGGTAAATATTTACACATCATTCACTAGTTCATGGTTCAAGTCTCACTACCCCAAGCACAACCATAAGTTTGATATATATGCAATTGAAGCAAATGAGTCATTTGAGTTTGAGTATTTACATAATCTGGAAGTGAAATTTCTTTTTTGTTGTTGTTTGGATCAAGAATAGAAGCAATTGAGTATAGATTGAGTAAAAGAGAGTTAGGTCTTTGGATTTGGTAGATTCTTTAATGAATTCAAATGACTATGTTACCATGAACATGGATGTTGGTGGAGCTGAGTCTCAATTCTTGCCTAAAATGTTGAGTGGAGCTATTTGGCTGATTGATGAACTCTTCCTTGAATGCCATTACTAGACCCCACATAATAAGAAGCAATAGAGGAGATCATACTGGGAGTGTCTGACACTCTATGGTTTTCTTAATAAAAGAGGTGTTGTAGTGCATCAATGGTGGAGATAAAAGGCTTAGCCGATTTAGTCTCTTTAATTAGTCTTTTAAAAAAAATGCATATGGATACTTAGTAGGTAGTACTACTTAGAATAAGTAGTAGCATCACTTCATATGTTTTATAAATATATGTGTTAGTGAATAGATTTTTCTCTGAAGAAATAAACACAAATTAACTCTAAATGCCCAGATAGGAAGATTGAATCAGCACTAATAGTTGGATAGGTTATCATTGAATTGATAACCTTCCTCTAAATTTTATCAGGTATAGTTGCCTGTACATGATTTATAATGAATTTGAATATGGATGCTTTTAACTAGAAAGCACAAAAGGATCACAAACATCTACCTATAAACACAAAGTAGATGCAGAAACACTAAATGACTACAAGAATATAAATAGTAAATGACACAAAGTCCATTTACCTAGGCACATTAAAAAGGATGGAATCAAGAAACATATTTTCCATCCTCTTGAGAAAGTGAAGAAACAAAGGTCTGAAAATATCTTGTAATCAAACATATTCAAGAAATAGTGATAGTAAAATGCATTTAAAGAAAAATAAAGCGATACAAAGATCACTATTAGTGGAAAGAAAATTTCCCAAAGTCCAAGTTTTGATATGCAATTTATCTTCCAAGACCTCCCTTCTTTGAATTGCAAAAGATACAACGATCCTATTACACAACTGCATCAAAATTACCATCTAAAGAAACATAAATTCCCTTCCCTGCATTACATTTTGAAAACAATGTTTCCCCTGTCCCTGATACAAAGTTTAGAAAAATAATAGCCATGTTCCTAATATCACAAAGTCTGCTTTTCTTTCCCTTTGGATGAAAAATATGGAAAACTCAGAAAACTGAAAACACTAAAACTCCCTCTACTGTAGCACCAAGTCTGCAACCTCTAGAAAAGAGTAAAAAGTGGAACCCCCTTCTTTGTTGTTGCTGGCTTATTTATTTTCTCCTATTGTTGGTTATTTTTTAGGATGGGTAATTGTTTCTTGAAAGAAAACTATCTCCCTCTTTTTCCGTAGTTTTTTAGTTATAAAAACCAATTCTTTATCACATTTAGAAATTGTTCTTTGTTATCACTTAACCAAGCCTGATATTGGGATTCTTGTAGAATTTAAATCTTTAGCTCATGACACCTTTCATATATCTACATTATGTGAGGGAGTTTGCATATGCCACTTGGAATTTGAATGATCTAGTTCTAAACAAAATATTCAAGACGCTGGGCAGATTAGAAATAATTCTGACAGTAAAAATAGGTCCGATTGTGAGGGGCATAACTAATTATTGCAGCACTGGATCTTGTTGAATTTTTGATATGTTGTCAAAATCCTAGTTTTCCACATTCTCACAGAAAATATTTTGAAAATAATGTCTGAGTCAAAAGTTACAGGTCACTATTTGAGGGTCTATATGACTGTTAGAAAATTAGAATTATAAAGTTGATAGCAAGAGTCTTATATTTTTCATCTTTTCTTGTATCAATTTGGTGGATTTATAATGAATTCCAACCATCTTTAAATCACTAGGCTCCATGGTGAAGGGAGGGGTTTGTCAATATTTCATCAAACTATTCACACTGTGTTTATATTCTAACCATGAGGTTCAGGTACTTCAATTGCTTTGGCTTGATATCATCATGTGTCATTAAAGTTGAACAAACAACTTGGAATCATCTCATTTAGGGAGTGCTTGATAACGCCACATGATGTGCAAATTTCTTAACATTGTATCTTGGGAACCTTTTACATTTGAAACATTTGATCCTTCAGAGTTGTGAACTTGCAAACTGCACTTCTAAATTGGCCACAAATTCACTGACATTTTGAATCTACAACACAAGGCTCAAACTTTGAACAATCATTTTTTGAATCACTAGACCTAATCTCCACAATCTTGATCAGCACTTATGCACTTTTGAACTGAATCACTAAACTTGAAAGTATTGAACCTGAACCTTGATTTTGAATCTACATGTTGAACAACCAAACCACTTTGAATTGCTGAATCTCTTTGAACTATTTTGAACTATTCAACCACTTTGAACCTATTTTAAACTATCAAACCACTTTGAACCAAGTTCAAATTAGTTCAAAGAGGTTTAAAACCTAAAACTAAAAGTTTAAAATATGGGTCCATATGTGTACTAACAATATGCTTCTACCATAGCAATAGAGCTTGCTTAGCATGGGACAATTTCTTTTTATAAAAATGATAATAATATTTAGAAGCAAAACCAAGATATTAAATATATTAAATTATTTTGATATAATAATTATAAAATAAATTTAAAAATAGATTCATGTTGACACTTTATGGGATTTGACATTTATTCTTTATGAATTTATTGAGAGAAACCATTTATATTTCCTTTTGTTGATGTGCAAGCCATGGTTGGTAATTTTTGGAATTCTTGTGGTGTTATCCTCTCCATTGTATCAACTTATAATGATAAAATGATTTAGGTGTGGTCTACATGCAATTATTTATTTAAGTGTATTGTGATTTTGTGCTTAGAAAGATATTGTGTTTGATGTTTAGTTTATTTATTTTTGTACACAACATATTGTTAATTCTATGATTTTGATATATTTAAGTGAAGAGACTTATATATTGTTGGATTGTTGCATTTATGATCTATGTGATCTTTGAGCAATTCTTGAAAGCTTTTGATTGTTACAAGATCTATTAGAATTCTGAGAATTTGACTATCTAATTGATGACTTTTATTAAAAGCTAGCATCTTGTATTGTTCTTCTAAGATTTGAATAAAGGGATTTAATTTATGTGGGCTAGGTTGTTTCCCTAGGATAAGAGGGTTTTTTTGCAGGATAAAATTCCTTAGTGTTATTTGTTTTCTAAGTTTTTGATTTCAATTATTTCAATCTTACATTTATGTTACTTATTAACACATATTATAAGTTTCTTCCCCATGTCCTCAATTTCTTCAACTTTGAATGTTAGGATAGGTTATCACTTATTTGTACAATCAAATGTCTCCAAGATTGTTGTCTTGAATCCCTTATTTGTGGACTAAATTTAATGAGTTTTCTTAACTGTTAAATGCTCCTAGACTATTTGATGATAAAACTGTTGTTTGTTCCATTATTTCCAATAATGCTAATACTTGAGGACTCCAGATTGCCACCTAGGTGGTCTTCATTTTCTTCACCTACTTTTCTAGATTTTCCATTTGCACTTCTATCAGTACTTGCATTAGTTCACTGGTTCAATTTTTTGGTTGATTCTCTGTGTCTATTCTTTTTTCTTATGCTACTTTTTTTCTATTTGCTTCATATTTAGGGCTTCTTTAGCCCTACATCTATGTTGTTGTACCTAGTGTACTCTCTTTGACCTATTCTTGGAAATTGGTGTAACTTGTTTCTTACTTAATATTTTCTCAAACTTTCCTCGGTATAATATGTGTGGCCTTATAAAGAAAGTGAATCTCTATTGGTGAACTTGCACAAATTACTTTTTTTCCTGACACACTAAACCCTCCAAATGTTTTGGAGTTGTGTAGAGGGTAGTTACTTGTAGTACCATGATTATAGGCAAAATTTCCTATGAGTAGAGTGTGATTTTAGATTTTAAGCTAAGAACTAACATAAAATCTGTAGACCCTCAACTTAAGTAGTGCAATTGACTCCCAAATTTGCAATGAGACACTATTTAATTATCCAAAACATAGAGTATTGAAACTCTTAAAATGTTCTTTCTACAACATTAGAAGTTATAGTTTTGAGACAATTGGCAAGAGAGAGAAGATAATTTTAAATCTAGAATCCCAAAATGCACTTTTTAGCAACTTTTCCCTGTAGAAATGTATTTATTTGATACTATTAAAGTAATATTGTAATGTTTAGTATATACTTTTCTTTAAGTGATTTTTTAGTAGTTTTGTTTAATATTGTATATCAAACATCATTTCATGGTATTAAAGAAAATGTTGGATTTTGTAATTTTTTTTCATTGAGATCTGTGGTTTAATTATCGAGCAATTTCCTCAAAATTTGTAACTTTTTTGTGGTTTTTTTAACAAAGTCTCATGATGTTTTTTGGGTAGATTGTTTCTATAAAATAAGATTTGTGGGTTTTCTTAAACATTTCATTAGAAAATTTTCAAAATATTTTTTTATTGATTTAAAATAATAATAAAATAGAGCATTTTCAATTTTTAGTGTTTTAAAAATATATTGTTTTGGTTTGTGCAACAAATTTTTTACAGTTGTTTCAGCCAAAAAATTAAGTTATGTTAGATGTACATGAGTTTTTTTATATTTTATTATTGTCTAATAGAAGACCACAAAGAATGTCAAAGGGACTGTGAAACCAAAAAAAAAAAAAAAAAGTTTGACCCATAGGAGGAACACCAAATGGTACCTAAAGGAAAAATACCAACAACAAGAACAAATATAGAATGATAGAAAAGTAAAGAGGAGGAGAGGGTGCACTAGGAAAACCTCAAAATTGTACTATGAAATCCAAGCCACAAAGAAGAATCCCAAAATAGAAGGGTAAGTGAAAGAGCTACCAAGGAGCCAAGATCACTTTTGTAGCTTCTTGGAAGAGGAAGAAAACTATTGCAAGAAAGAACCCCTCTAGGTCCTCATAGATGTATTACTAGGGAGTTTTGTATATGTTTAATCTAAGATTTTTGTATATTATTATGAGATAATTGCAAAGGCATATTGTTTGTGTTGTTATATAGATCCAACCTTGTGGAATGCCATGCTTTTTTTCCTTCCCTAATGTGGGCATTATAACAATGCTCTATAGATGTTTGAGAAAATGTAACAAGTAGGTGTAAAGCTTGATCACATAATGTTTGTTGTTGTCCATTTAGAATGGAAGGGGATCAGTGATGCACTAGATAAGCATGTGCATAGAATGGACTAGTCATCACCATTAAGCTCCAAAGGAGTGAATGTTTGATTATTTGTTCCCTCTACTTCATCAGGTCAAAGAGATTCATGTAGTGTTGCACTTGACAAGATAAATTACAAAGATAAAGGTAAGATTTTCTCATATTCACTTCTTTAATTTTTAAAAAAATTGGTATATTGAGCACTATTTAGTTCTTTTAAAAAGTCAGAGTTACAGTGTGCTATTGAACTTAACAAAGTGCATTTATATGTACCTCTTTATCTCTGGAAAGAAATCCTATTCATTATTGTGCTAAATTAAATATTTTGTGGAGGGGAATATTTGAGCTTTACTCACTAGTGGCTACTGATGTAATTTTGGAATCTATTTCTATAAAATAGTTGCATGCAAGTTTTCTTTTATTTTCATCTATGAACATATCCCACGAGAGTTTTTAATAAATAAAAAAACTTAAAACATTACCATTAGACTTCAATAGGTTAAAAGTGAGTGCCCTTGTAAATATCTATTGATGTGTATTTATATTGAGTTATAAATATGCTTACTTATAGATGGATTGTTGATTATCATTATGCTTATTTTTAGTATGATTGTTAATTTATCACTTTGGTTAATGTTCAATTAAGAGTCACCCTTCTTTTTGGGAGATTCATTTCATTCTCTTTTAAGAGTTGAAATATATTTTTTTCTTTGTATATATGGCTTGAGTAATGAGGGATCCATTTTATGATTATTTCATTCCTTGTCTTAGTTGTAAAAAATAGCATGTAGTTTTGCATCCTTAACATCATAGTCATCTATAGGGCTAGCATGTTGATTAACTCAAACATGTTACAGATCTAGAGTTTGTATGTCTAATTTTTCTACCAAGAAAGGATTTTACTACCCTTTATATTTGATTGAGCACGTATTGATCAACAATGACATTCAATCGTACCAGATTAGAGTGAATATCAATTTTTTGCAAGGTCTCTAGAATACAACTATCATCCACATTCCTTATGCACAAAAAATAAAAGATGACATTGGTAGAATAGACTATGCAATAATCCACATCATTTCCTCCACAGACTAATGCAATTGTTTCAACTAATAAAGAAGTTAGCTAGAACATAGCAAAGAAATCAAGCAACACACCTCCTAATATTACAATCTGGTTATCACTCTGCCACATCGATATTATAGTCTAGATGGAAGGGGTTATTTTATTTTCACTTTGAATATTTTGTATGTCATTTTTTCCTTTTGTTTATGTAGTTGATCATTTATTTTAAGTGGGTTATTTTGAATGGGATATAGATATGGAAATATAGTCAGGCATTCTCTAAAAACCCTAATTGTTTTCCCTAATACAGTTAGATTTTGGATCCAATAGTTTTTGTTATTTTTTGTGGATGTAGATGACCATTGGGAAGTGCCCAATTGTGATAGCAATGTAAGCTACTTATCACATTTCTATAGATATCCCTCTAAAGTGTCATGACTAAGTACATGCAACTTTATCATATTTGATGTTTGTTATTATTTTATTTATACTAATATGTTATTTTTTATTTTTTATAGTTATTATTATATCTGTAATATTAAAATATTAACTTGGGATAAGATTATAATCATAATTTAATATTCTATTTTAATTCTATTTATCATCTTAAAATAGATGATTTAAAATATTATGCCATATGTTACTTAATCATATTTGTAAAAATAAATTATATTATGTAATATCATTAACGATATTTTCTTTCTTTATTATAATAATTTGAATAATAATATTTCATGGTGTATTATTATTTATTTAATTAACATGATTATTATTATGATTATGATCATATTTTATTTAATTTTATGTTTAACTTTGTATTTAGGCTCTATTATCATTCATATCTAGCTCTAAAAAGGGGGCATTACATTATGGTCAAGGATATTGATGTAGGAGCATCTAGTGGTGTAAGGGCAAACCTGTATCACCCAAAAATATCCTTAGTGTTAGTTTTTGTTTAAAGTATTTTCATTTCTAGATACCCATTTGGGTCAAATATAGATTCCAACTCTCATAGCTCCACTATTGGTTTTTTGGGTTAGAGTTTTTGAGCACCTTGGGATATATGCCAATGTAGAAAATAGGTTATTTTTTAATTGAGCCATAATTATGATGAGTTATAGGGTTCAAGTTGGATTGATGATTATAACTTTAATTTAAAGCACTCCAAAAAAAGAATCAGGTCAAAAGGCTTTACAGTTTAAAAGTTATTATAGTTTTAAGTTGTCTAGAGACCTCCTAAGAGTACTTTAAAGTCAGATTTGAGGCACAAAATGCAATTGTACATACCCAAAAAAATGGGGGACAAGAAAATAAATGACCCATAGGGATATAGAGTACTTGGAGTGCTTTCTAAAAATGTAAATGGTTCATCAATTGGAGTCCCAGATCAAAAGTTATGCCTCCTAGAAGTTGGACTACCATTTTTAGATTCTTCTAATTTTACACTGACTTTTGACAGGTTTTCTAGAACCTTCTATTTTGTTAGTGGATGCCAAATGGAATATTCTAGAATTAATTCCTAACCCTAAACCTAACTTGAGTTACTTAAGGACATTTCAGGCATTGTAAAAGCAATTTTTCGATGGAGTTTGGGAGAAAGTATTGTGAGAAGGGTTTTCTTCAGAGTTTGATAATATTGTAAGCCCATAGGGCATGTTGTGAAGTCTATTTTTTTGGTACTATATGGAATAGAATATAACTTTTGATAATAATATTTCACTTTTCCTATTGTGTTCATTTTTGTCTTGGGTTGTGTCCTCATCAAGTAGAATTTGAGAAGGTTTTCCTGAGTGTGTAGACAGAGCATTGACTATGAGGTAGTTTGCACTATGACTATGTGGTTGTGGGTTTTGAGACAAGAATATGCCTCTATGAAGGGAGCATGGTGTAAGGGTCAAAGTTGTTACCTCTGAGGTTAGAGCCCTCTAGAGACAAGTCCAGGCATTGCAGAAGGAGATCCGTAGAGGGATGAATGTTGTCGTAGGCAATGAAAGTGAGGATGAAAATGAAGAAGAAGAAAATATTGGGTAGGAAGAGGAAGGAGATAGAGAAGTCCTAAAATAGTTGAAGGAGAAGCTTTTTAGGGCCATTTCCAAGCTTGGAAAAAGACCCAAAATTGATGTTAGCATGTTTTCAGAAAATTTAAACCTAGATGAGTTGATCAACTAGATCAATGAGCTAGATGAATATTCTAAATATGAGGATTATAGGGTCCCTGATAGGGTTAAGTTTTTGAAGGCAAAAATTAAATTTCATGTCAAATTCTAGTGGCAAGAGATTTAGTTAGAAAGAAATAGAAGGGGGAAGGAGAAAATCACAAGATGGGATTGCATGGTGCACAAGCTAAAGAAGCAATTCATTCCTATTGATTACAAGTTGATTTATTAAAAAAGATCCAAGAGTTAAAGCAAGTGCAAAAATCTATCCAAGAATACACAAATGAATTTTATTGAGTCCTTATTCGAGTGGGGCATGCAGAAGAAAACAAGGAGAAGATTTCCCATTAAGTTAGTGGATTAAGACCTAGCATTTAGGAGGAGTTAAGTCTAGTTAGAATGACTAGCATTGAAGAGGTATACTAGTTTACCTTGTGAGTTGAGGAGAAACTAAAAAAAAAAATTAATGGAAGGCAAAGAGGGCATAGTCAATGAGGAAGGGGTGGTGGCAGGTCATTTGGAGGCTGGAATGAGAACTAGAAGAAAAATAAAGATGTGGATATTAGCCAAAATTAGAGGAATGAGGGTTTCAACCACTCTCATGATCAAAACTTTGGAGATTAGAGAGGAAGAGGTAGAGGAAATGGACAAGGTTTAGGAAGAGGAGGCTTTTGTGGTACTTATTTTCATTGTAATGAAGAAGTTCATCGTGCCTTTGAATGCCCTTGATGCCAAAGAAGGATATATAAGAGAGTTGATGGTCAAGCAAGGGTCACTCATGTGGATCATTATGCATAGTCATCACATTCAGAGGATTTAGAAAGAGGAGAGGCTCTAGTTAAGGAAAGGGTCTTACTAAGTGATGATATTAAACCTAGACAAAGGAGGAGTTGGTTTCATACGAGGTGCAAGTTCGAGGGTAAATGTTGTGATTTGATTGTTGATGGTGGAAGCACTAACAACTTAGTACAAGAGGAGATGGTTTCAAATCTAAAGCTCAAGAGGGAGAAACACCCCCATCCCTATTAGATTGCTTGGGTATAGGATGATCATAAGGTCCTAGTTAGTGAGAAATTCTTGGTGAACTTCAAGATTGGGAGTTACCATGATGAAGCTCTATATGACATCATCCCAATGAATGTTTTCCATTTATTGTTGGGAAGCTCATGGTAGTTTGATAGGCATGCTATACATGATGGTCATACAAATATATAATCTTTGACAAAGGATGGAGTTCACCACAAATTGAATCCCTTAATAAAGGAGGGTGAAAAGGTATGTAGTTATGGTAGGGTATGTCTTATTGATGGAAGAAATTTTTTTGATGGCACGAAACATCAACATGTGGTATGCTTTAATTCCTAGAAAGGATAAGGAAGGTAGTAGTGAAATTCCACTTGAAGTTGCAGGTCTATTATGTGAGTATGGAGATGTCATCTCTAATAATTTTCCATAAGGGTTGCCACAAATAAGGCAAATAAGTCATCAAATAGATCTAGTCCCTAGAGCTAGTTTTCCTAACAAGGCTACTCATAGGATGACTCCCATTGAGATCGAGGAGCTAAATAGACAAGTTTCAAAGCTATTGAGGAAAGGTTTAATTTGAGAGAGCCTAATTCCATGTGTAGTACCTATAGTATTGGCACCAAAGAAGAATGGAGAGTGGAGAATGTGTATAAACTCTTGGGCCATAAATAGAATAACCATCAAATATCGGCTTCCTTTGCCAAGAATGGATGATCTTATGGTTTGTTTGAGTGGAGTTCAATACTTCACAAAGATAGATATCAAGAGTGGTGATCACCAGATATAGATACAAGAGGGAGATGAGTAGAAGAATAAATTCAAGACTAAGGAGGGTCTATATGAGTGGTTAATCATGCCCTTTGGACTAACCAATATGCCAAACACTTTCATGTGGCTTATGAATGCGGTACTAAAGAATTTTTTAGAAAAATTTGTTAATTTCTTTCTAGATTATATTTTGATTTTTATTAAGTCTTTGGATGAATATTTATTGCACATTCATAGTGTACTTGAAAGGTTGAGGGAAGAGATATTTTTGGTTAATTTGAAGAAGTGTAGCTTTGTTAAAAGGGAGTTAGTCAATTTAGGGTTTTTTGTATCAACTAAAGGTCTAAAAATGGACCCAAAGAAGGTGAAGGTCATCTTGGAATGGCCTAATCCAAGGTTTTCCACTGAGGTAAGGTCATTCCATGGTTTGGCTAGTTTTTACAGGAAGTTCATTAGGAATTTTAGTAGTAGATATGCACCCCTAACTGAAACAATGAGGGGAGATAAAAAAGAGTTCAAGTGGACTACAAGAGCTACAAGGAGTTTTGAATTGTTGAAGAAGAAGGTGATAGAGGAACCTATATTGCCACTTCCTAATTTCAACAAAATATCAATGCTATTGGGGTTGTGTTGAGCCAAGAAGGTAAGCTTATTGCCTATTTTAGTGAAAATTTGAATGATGCAAAGAAGAACTATTTTGTTTATGATTAGGAGTTCTATACAATAGTTCAAGCCTTAAAGAAATGGAGGCACTATTTTTTGTCAAAAGAATTTGTCTTTTATACTAATCATCAGGCATTACAGTACCTAAATAGCCAAGACAAATTGAATCAAAGACATTTGAAGTGGGTAGAATTCATGCAAAGCTATACATTTGTATTGAAACATAGAAGTGGACGGTCTAATAGGGTTGTAGATGCATTAAGCAAGAGATAGTTGTTGTTGACAGTAATGCAAGTTGAAGTGGTTGGGTTTGATGAACTCAAGAATCTATACCCTGAGGATCCTAACTTTGCAAAGGCTTAGAAGGCTTGTAAAGAACCTGCTACTATAAACAGGACTAGGTGACTAGATTACATGATTCAAGATGGTATGTTGTTCAAGCAAAGTCAAATGTGTATCCCAAGAAGTTTCATGAGGGATAACTTGATCAATGATAAGCATAGTGGAGGGATGGCAGGACACTTTGGTTTAGATAAGACCATTTCTATTATTAGAGAACATTAATTTTGGCCACAATTTTCATGGGATGTGAAGAAGTTTGTGTAGAGTTATCAAGTATGTCAAATGGCCAAAGGATTTAGTCAAAATACTGGACTCTATCAACCGTTGTCTATTCCATCAAAGCCTTGGGAGGATATAAGTATGGATTTTTTTCTTGGATTGCTAAGGAAACAAGGGGTAATGACTTAGTATTTGTGGTGGTTAATAGGTTCTCCAAGATAGCACATTTCATTCTATGCAACAAGACTCATGATGTAGTGCATATTTTAGATATTTTTTTTCAGAGAGGTAGTACGGCTACATGGTCTCCCAAAAAGTATTGTTTCAGAAAAAGATACTAAATTTGTTGGGTATTTCTTGAGGACTTTGTGGAAGAAGTTGAAGACATAATTGAAGTTCAGTTCTACACATCATCCATAGATTGATGGACAAACAAAAGTAGTAAATAGAAGTCTGTGAAATTTGTTAAGGTGTTTAGTAGGAGATAAGCCTAAGGAATGAGATTTGATTCTACTACAAGAAGATTTTTCTTACAATAGTTCTATGAATAGGAGTACTGGTAAATTACCATTCCAAATTGTGCATAGGAGTAGTCCAAGGATTACACTAGAGCTTAGGAAGATGGAGCAAGGGGAGAGGACAAGTGCTGAGGTAGAAGACTTTTTTGAACATGTCAAGAACCTACATGAGGAGGTGCAAGCACATATTATGAAGATGAACCTATAGTATAAGGCTAGGGTAGATCAAAAGAGGAGACATAAGGAGTTCCAAGTTGGAGATCAGGTTATGGTGTATTTGAGGAAGGAACAATTTCTAGTGGGTACCTACAAGAAGTTAAAGATGAAGAACTTTGGCCCCTGCAAAATTTTGAAGAAACATGATTCAAGGAATGCATATGAGGTGGAGTTGCCAGATGGGATTCACATTTCTCCTATTTTCAATATTGTAGACTTAATAGAATATCATTATGATGGTGTATATGAGGAGTTCATGCTAGAGCCATGTCTAGTTCCAACTTTTGTGAAGGAAAAGATTGAAGAAATTCTAGATAGTCGTGTGGGCTAGAGCACCAAAAATTGGCAGTATGAAGAATACCTACTAAAGTAAAAATGAAAACCAATAGAAGACTCAACTTGGATATCTATAATAGAGGTTTCCCCTTTGGGTTTTTCTTTTACCAACTATAAAGCGGTAGGGTCACTTTTCAATCTACCTTAGGTGTCTGATGCAAGAGCATCCAATGGTGTAAGGGCAATCCTATATCACCCAAAAATATGCTTAGTGTTAGTTTCTATTTAAAGTTTTTTCATTTTTGGATACCCATTTAGGTCAAATAACGATTCCAATTCTCATAGCTCCACTATTGGTTTTCTGGGTTAGCATTTTTGAGCAGCTTGGGATATGTGCCAATGTAGAAAATAGGTTATTTTGTTATTGAGCCATAATTTTAAAGAGTTAGAGGATTTATGTTGGAGGGATGATTATAATTGTAATTTAAAGCACTCCATAAAAAGAATCAGGTCAAAAGACATTACTGTTTGAAAGTTATAGCAATTTTAAGTTTCCTGAAGACCTCCTAAGAGCATTTAATAGTCAAATTTGAGGCACTAAATAGCCTTGTATAGACCCAAACATGGGGGAAAAGAAAAGGTAATCCACCAGGATATAGAATACTTGAATAGCTTTCCAAAAATGTAAATGGTGTTAGAAATGCATTAGAATAACTTCGGGGAGGGGGGGGGGTGAATCAATTATTCAAGGTCCAAATGTCCTATTCAAGCTTTTCACTAAGTATAGTGAGCCCATTCAATTATTCATTCATCCAAGCTTTAACTTTTCTAATCAGCAAGTTACTGTAAATCAACATGCAAGCATAACACATAAGAAATCAACACATAACATAGTAATTTATGTGTAAGCCCAATTTGGAAAAAACCACCAATAACATGCTACTCAATTCTCACTCTTCTGAAGTGATGCCTTGTGAAAGGCTTGCCCTATTAAAGACTTACAACACATTATTAAATATGACCTTTGTTAGAGGATTTAACCACCCTATTAGAAGTGGGCCTAGTTAGAGAACTTTAGAATTTTCATTTGGAATGCCACCTTGTTAAAGGATTTACAAATGGCTATTAAACCAACCTAAGTCCATAGGATTTTCAAATCTAATACAATTGCTAGAGAGTATTAAAAAATCTTGACTTGACTACAACATACAACTTATCTTGCAAATCTTAGATCACTTCTTAGCTCATGCCATTGCCTGGCCTTCAATCACTACAACTTTGACAGCTTGCCCTCCTTTCAAGCTTAGTCTCCTTGAGTCTCCATGCTCAATGTACCAGTGCAATCATCTCTTCATGACAACTTATAGAAGCAAAGCCTCAGTGCTCTTCCTTCTCCTAGATGTCTTCTCCTTGACAGCCTTCTAACCACTTCGCAGTTTTTGGCTCTTCAGTAGCAACAGTATCAGTAGCATTTGCTTCTTGGTCTATGACTCCTTAAATAGAAGTCTTGGAGTTCTTTTTCATACTCGATTCTTCCATTCTTTTAATTTTAGTTAATATGGATTAGGTAGGATTCATTGCATCTAACCCATATTTTGTTTCCTCTAGAAACGTCTTGAATAACCCTTTTAAATTTTCTCAAAAATGATTTACATAGAATTCTGTGCCACTAGCTCATCATCCTTATCCTCCAACTCATTCACAAAATTCAAAATAACCACTTTGTCAGCTCAAATTTGGTGAATCTTCATCATTTGAAATAATGCTTAAGCTCGACACTATTGAAATACTAGTGCTTGGCACTTATTGTGTTACTTGACATCAATTGTGTTTTTTCTGATGCTCGGCACCTAAAGATCACTCAGCACCAACTATGATTTTTTGATGCTCAGTACCTGATCTTCACTCAACACACAAAGACCACCCAACACACACTATAATTTCTTGTTACTCGGGTCCAACTAAGAATTTTCTCGGCACCCACTAATCATCTTAGTTTAAGCTTTGTAGTCAACCTTGTTGCAACTTCTTCCTCCAATGTTTCTAAGTGTGACCAACCTCTGTATCTTTGAGTACGTTATCAATACATCATTTAACCATTGTCTTAATTGATCCTTGCACTTCATTAAAACATCATAACTCAACCTTTTCCCTTATGTTCTCTTGTTACATCTTTTTGATCAAATCCTCTTCATCAATCAACTAAGTGAGAGTACTTGGATCTTATGCAAGCAAATGTCATTCCTACAAATAGAAGGTTTGACATCAATGAAAAAACAATGATTGAAAACAAAAATCTTCTTTCCTTGCAAAAATCTCCCTCTTTGATCTTCAACAATGAGCTTTTCAATTAGATTTCCAACAAATGGTTCATCAATCGTAGTCCCAGATCAAAAGTTATGCCTCTTAGAAGTTGGACTACCATTTTTAGATTCTTCTAATTTGACACCAGCTCCTAACGAGTTTTCTAGAACCTTCTATTTTGGTGGTGGATGCCAAATAGCATATTGTAAAATTTATTACTAACCCTAAACCTAATTTGGGTTACTTAAGGACATTTTAGGCATTGTAAAGGTAGTTTTTCGGTGGAACTATGAGAAGGGTTTTCTCCAGTGTCTGATAACATTGTAAACCCATATGAAATGTTGTGGAGTCTATTTTTGTTGTACTGTATGTAATAGAATATCACTTCTAATAATAATATTGCCCTTTTCCTATTGTTTTCATTTTTGTCTTGGGTTGTGTCCTCATTAGATATGAAGTTTATGGTTATGATCAACCATCTCAGGATCCATCAATGTATGTTTTTGAGACTTAGCCTATAATTAGGGTTATCAACAAGTGAAGCATAGCCATTTCCTACAAGACTTTACTAGTCCATTATTTATTTTTTTATAGATTTTTTAAAGAAATTTATCATAAATATATTATTTAGTTTTTTTTTTAATTTATGAATTGTCACCACTTTCCCTAGTACTAGGAATAACTTAATTAGGGATCATTGATAAAAACTCTCTTTTCATGTGCCTTACATTATCTTGTTTATAGACTAAGGCTCAATAAATGTCAAAATTAGGTGTAATGAACACTTTTAGTACCCTCCTAAGCATAAGGAAGAGGAAATATTTGGTTCTTTGGCACCTCCATATGTTAAAAAGTGAGTATTTCAATTAATCGTGTTTCATAGTTTTTAGTAGATGTGATTTTTTAATGGGGTTTGATGTTTTTATTTAATGAAAAGTTCTATTTTCTTGATATAAATTGCATAATCATTTGTATCTTTTTGCAAGAAGTAAGTACAAGAAACAATACTTATGTGTTGCCAAAGTGTTCCAAATTATATTTTATGACTCTATGACTACAATAATTTAGAGAAGTGTAATTGACATGAAATATAATTTTAAAATGCTTGAATAGAAGAATTTTATATTGTTGAATTTTTATTGATAAAGATTTAGATTATTGTTTTTCATAATAACTAAAATTTGTGTTTTTTGAGAAGAGTATATCATGTTACAGTGACCATGATCATGGTAGATCTAATGTTGGGAAGACAACTTTGTTAATTTTTTGAATTATTCTTTAAAGGGTACTAGGTCAATGGAAGAGCACTTACTTCATAAGTAGGAGGATGGTGGTTCAATTCTACCATGCCCTAATATAACTAAATTAATGATTAAATAAAATACCAAATATACCACCATTTATACTACCAAATAAAGTACCAAATATACTACCAAAATTACCAAATAAACTACCATATAAACTACCTAGTAATGACAATAAATGATTAAATCAATGATTGAAATAGTTTAGGCTTAAATTTGGTTGGCAGATAAACATCCAAAAATAAACTACCATTGGTCATGTGATCAAAATTAGTCACATATCTAAAAAATTTAGTGGTTTATTTAGTAATATATTGTTGTTATTGTACTAGTGTACGTAGATCTTTTTGAAGCTAACTTAATTTTACGATTCTAATATGATAAGGATAAATCTATATTGCAAATCCCTATATAGTACATGCAACCAATCAACTAAAGAGATATTTTGAGTGGCAAAATGGGTGTATCACAATCGTTGTTTCATACCTAACCCTAAGTCACCTAGGTTTTCTTAAGGAGGACAAACCCTAAACTTTATATAAATTGTTGGCATAAAGTTATTTGCCATTAGTGACAACACTTTTCTCATAGTCCAAACCAAGCATCGAAGACACAGTTCAAACCGAGCATTGGTGACAACAGTGTTAACCGAGTGAAGATGGAAGCAGTGTTAACCGAGTAAAGTTGCACTTAGTGTTAACCGAGTGTAGTATTAATCGAGTGAAGATGGAAGTAGTGTTAACCGAGTGTAGTATTAACCAAGTGAAGACGAAAGTAGTGTTAACCGAGTGTAGTATTAACCGAGTGAAGATAGAAGCAGTATTAACCGAGTAAAGAAGGACTCAATGTTAACCGAGCTCAGTCGGTAAGCAAAGAAGTTAGTTTCTGCCGAGTGACACTATATCTACTGAGTCACCAATGGTTACCGAGTTCCAGCCAATGTTGTATGACTAGTATGAACCGCGCCCCTACCTCTACCTAGTGCATGATGATGCCATGTAACGTAGTGGTTGCCGTGTATCAGAAGGTCATCATGTCTGTTTGAAGAACCTGAGTTTATTTTACCATTTGGCCTACTCAGTTGTATTTTGTTTACTTGTGTTCAGCCGACCTTGCATCTATTATTACTGGAATGGTATAGATAATTCTTTACATTTTGTAAAAAGGAGAACAACAATAATAATAACAATGAAAGGATGTGTGATGCAAATATAGCAGCAGAACAATATATTAGCAAGGTCTACAAGATGCAGCAAAGACTTCATCAATCACAAGAGGTGATCAATTGTAAAAGATCTAATCAAGTCATATATAGATCTAAATTGGTTCATCCTAACAGGTGAATCATCTTGTAAATCCTCTAGCCAGGTAGACTTAACAGTCTTTGTATAAAATCTCCTAACAGAGTGCATACTTATAAAGTGTGTTTCAAATCCTTTAACAAGGTGGATCTAGCAATCCTTCATGCTCTTAACAAGGCAGATCACCAAAAGTGATCATTGTATGCCTTAACCGGCTAACTTCCTACTACAGTAAAGAAGATTTGTGGGTTTCATCCCCACCCCAGTTTTACTTTCTATTTTGGAAGGTTTCTGAGTCACCAAAATCTTTGTGTATATATGTTTTGGATGTTTATTTATCTCTTACATGCTGCAGATTAGGTGAATGAATACTTTACTGGTTTATGTTGAATTGATTAAAAGGTGTATTGTTATTGATTCACCCCTCCCCTCTCAGTAACCTGTTATATCTTGAATATTTCCAACAATTGGTATCAGAGCTTTTTTGGTTCTCAGGACAAAGCTTGACAGCTTGAGCAAAGATCAAAGTCAATGGAGATATTCAGACTTGAGAAAGTTATAGAAAATGAAAAGTTAGATCTAGAAATGGCCATGGTTCAACTCAAAGAAGCAAAGGAACATCTTTCTCAATCCCTAAAAAGAAGAAAGGAACTTGCAAAACAAATGAATGACCATCTTTATGTTGAAGAAAGGATTGAAGATCTGTTACCATCAAGCAATTCAGAAGAAGCTGACAAAGCAATCAAAGAACTTCTAGGAAAGAATGGATCTCTGCAAGAAGAGGTAAGAAAGCTTAAGAGAGAACAAGAAATACAGTCAATCAGGCTATGTGAAGTTTTGGATCAAAGAAACAAAGCACAAGAAGAACTGGAAGATAGAAGTCATGAAATCTATAATCAATCTCATCAGCATGATGATCTTATAGACCAACTTGCCAATGCAAATTAAGAAATCAAGATTCTCATAGCACAAAATGAAAGAATAAGGAATGACTTAAACACTGAAAAGCAAATCAATGAAAGTCTACAGAGTGACTTAAGATCTAAGAGACAAATCAATGAAAGATTGGAAAATGACCTAATCTTTGAAAGGAAAGTCAATGAAAGGATGATGAAATCTCAGGCATATGTGAATCAATTAAATGAGCAGAATCTTCACAGACAAACAGGCAAAGCTGGTCTTGGATACAAGGAAGTTGGTGAATCCTCCAAACAAGGTGAACAAAGGAATAAAAGACTCACTTGTAATCACTGTGGCAAGATAGGTCATACATCAAACAAATACTAGAGCAATGGGAAAGAAAAATTCAATGGTAAATGCTTCAACTGCAATCAACATGGTCACAGGCAAATGAGTGTAAAGAAAAACATAAATTTGAGGACAATTGTCACAAATGCAAAAAGCATAGTCATAAGGCATTCCAGTACAAATCCAAATCATTTAATCCAGCTAAAAAACTTGTCAAAGCTATATTCAGATGGGACTACAACACCTGATGCAGATGTCACTATTGTGGAGAATATGGACATACTGGCATAAATTGTGCTAGACATCACCTAAGGAAGAAGGACACTACTGTAAGGTGCTATACATGTACAAAACTTGGTAATATAGCTAAAAATTGCATCAATATCAAAAGAATTGAAGATAAGAAGAAAATCAAAGTAGACAACATTCAAAAGCAAATGAAACAGCAATGGATTCCAAAATCTACCGAGCAAGATAAGTCAGATAGAAATGTCACTCAAGAAATGGGTGGCTCCACCATCTCCAATTAATATTCATATAAGAAATATTGGAACTGCATCCTCCAAGATTTATCCTAAGTAGCTCCAAAGAAAGAAGAATGATCAAATTAGTATTTCATATACACTTTGATTCCAGGTCTGTTCAACACTTTACTGAGTTCGGTCGGTTGTAACAAAGCTTCATTAACTGAGTAACAGTTACCGAGTTGAGTCGGTAAGAGACTTTACCGAGTTCGATTGGATGCAAAAAAGTTTCATTAACCAAGTTGTGTCAACCGAGTGAGGTCGGTTCGTGACCTAACTGAGTTAGGTCGGTACTTCAATATTTTCATTCGATCGTCGAGTTGATAATATCTATCGAGCTAGTGGATGACAACCTGTCATTTCATCTACCATCGTACCAAAACATTTATGGAAATTTTTTTATCAAAAGGGGAAAAATTTGATCTTGATTTTTACTGCAAACAAAGAGCTAAGTTATCTTCTGCGATTTCAGAGCGAGCTTAAAACATTCTTGAGCGAATTTTTCAAAAGGGAGAAAGAATCAGTTCAGAATTCTTCTACACCTACCGAGTAGCAATGGCATCCAGAAGTGGTAGCTCCAAGACCAAGAAAGGTTCATAAATGCTGGTTAAAGGAGAAGAATGGAAGGCACCGAACTTCAAATTGGCACCAGCTATTGCAGAATCACTGGACCCTAACGGTGCTCAATCTCAAATCCCTACAAAGGTACTTCTTATTAATGATATCCACTCTCATTTCAAATGCTCCATTCAAGAACTTGGAAACCTAGAAATTGATAATGCCCTAGGTGAAATGAGCATAAATGGAAACTTGAAACTCGAACATAAACATCTTGAAACAAAAGGGTTAACCCACATTTTGCACTTGCCAAGGAAATTTCATGTAAAATGGGTTAGGTATGTACTCAGTCGGGTTCACAATGGCCAATTGTGGTTAGAGAAACCAGTGCCCATCACAAAGAAAATGATTAGCAAAATTACTGGACTCCCTATGTTGAGCAAAGCCAAGACTACCAAAACCCTAGGTCGGGAAGAATTGCAGAGACTGACCCAAGCAGAATGGGATGGTAGGGGACTTAAGCTCAGTATAGTAGCTGACGTTGAATTGAGATTTGGTATTCATGTCATTGCTCACAAAATCTATAGTTCAAGCCGTCCAAATGGTGTATCCTGTGAAGCTGTGGATTTGGCATACAAAATAGTAAAGAAGAATGTGGAATTTGATTTATTGGAATTTCTTTTGTCCCAATTCAATAAGAATATGGAAAGCATAAGAACTTCCAAAAACAATCCCTGCAAATTTGGTTCTCTTTTGATTTGTTTATTTTTCTATATTCAAAAGTCTTTTCCATCAAAGGGGTCAGTAGTATGGAGTAAAGATATTCCAATTCTTTATTAGATAAATTAGTTCATTGCAGAATTAGGCAAAAATTTTGACAGTGTTTTGGATAACTATTTTGAAGATTTTAAGGAAAGAATGAACCATAGGTTCCGAATACCACCCAGACTTGTTGAAGAATACAAGGAAGAAGTATGCTTCATGGCAGACTGCGATAAGGTATACATACAGGCAGTTAGGCCTCGGGTAGCATGGGTGAAACCTCTTCCCTATGAGGTAAATATTGATGAAACCAAGGACATCATAGAAGCACTGGTGAATGAACCAGTAGACCCAAGGCAACTAGTTTTTGGAACATATGATCAAGCTAAGGCCAGAATTGAGCTTCAAATTAAAATCCCTCAGGCCATTAGCAAAGGAAAGAGAAGGTTAGCCCAACTAAAAATAGAATTTGGTTCTCTTATGATAACAGAAGGAAAAGGAGAAGATGATGAAGAAGAAGAGGAAACCAAGTTAGAAAAAGAAAAAGAGCCTCAACGAAAGAAAGGTAAGGTGATCATCACCAAACCTAAAAGGGAAACTTCTGTAGTTTTCTCCAGGAGAACAAGACAGGGGAAGAAGGAACTTGTACTTGTTAAGCCTCCACTCACATTTGAGGCAAGATTGAAGAAATTAGAAGTAGGTGCTAGCTTCACAAACTTCAAAGCATTGAAATTTGAAACCAGAACAGAACAAGAAAAGATGCAGATTGAGGAACTGGTACTAAACAAGATGGGTAAATGGAAATACTCACTGGATCAGATAGCCTCTCAGATCTCCAAAGAACTATTGGAGAGGTTTCAATCAATATGGGAAGCTGCAACCAAGACTGTCAAAGACATCTATGAGTAGACCCTGAGGAATCTCCT
The DNA here is from genome assembly GCA_028749045.1 of Cupressus sempervirens. Taxonomy (NCBI): domain Eukaryota; kingdom Viridiplantae; phylum Streptophyta; class Pinopsida; order Cupressales; family Cupressaceae; genus Cupressus; species Cupressus sempervirens. The sequence goes on along the minus strand of CM053786.1, from coordinate 619,077,171 downwards.
GCCGAGTCTCACTGATGCTGAAGTGAAGACATCACTGAAAGACCACGAAGGTAACATGATGATTAGATTCCACACCTGTTTGATACTTGTCAAAGATATTGAGCATGTGGTAAATGATGCAACAAACATGTAGAAAAAAATCTATCATCTACACAAATCCAGTGATGATACTGTTGAAATCAAGGACATTGACAATAGTGATGATGATGATGATGATGATATTGAAGATATTCCAGGGGATCTCCATTCAATAATGTTAGAAGTTGAAGAAGAAGAAGCTGAAAGAGAAATGGAGGAAGAAGAAGATGAACAAGACAAAGAGGAAGAAGATCCAGTAAAAATTGTAGCTAAAGTCATTGCATCTCTTCCACACTCTCCACTTAAAATAGTTACAGCTTCTACTGGTGAGCTCATTGACCTCATCAATTGATCAATCTTCACCTGTCTCCTCTCAGCTCCAAGTACCATCTATGCAAGTGTCAACCACTTCATCAACCGAGTTGCAACCACCTTCATTGATCGAGTCTTCCTCAGTCATAGCAGTAAGATCATCAAGCACATCAACTTCTACTACAAAGTGTATAGTAAGTGTACCTACTGGTACTACAATTTTGACTTCTCTTGCTCCAATTTTGGCAACTGTTAGTTCTCCCACTCCATCCTGTACAACAATTTTGGGAGTAACATAAATTTTTGATACTATTAGCACATCTCTCAATCTTCCTCTACTTAGTCCTATTCTAGTTTTGTCAGCCAGCCCTGCCTCATCAACTATAATCTCAGTTTCCAAGGGTCAAGGTGAAGTCTTTGCAGGAAAAGAAAAAAGATACATGTTTTCCAGCAAGAAAATGGATGAGGAAATTGACTTGGATAAGGACATTTTCATTCCTAAAATATATCTAGATACAACATCTATTGATGAAATGAGAATGCTCAGTCAGCTATTAGAGCAGAAGGCTAGGCAAAAACAGCTCAAGCATGAAAGAGACCAGCAATATAGCATTATTGAAAGTGCTAAAAATATAATAACAGAGGCTATAGGTGTTGAAGTAGATTCTACTCAACACATTTTGATTCAGTTGGAGGAGGTTGTATATAAATTCAACGAGGATACCTCTGGCCAAGAAAAATTGATTGAAAAGACAGAGAAGAAATTTGACAATAAGGTGCTTGAGCACATTGCTCAGCATATTGCATTAAAACAGGTAGAATTGTCTACAATTCTGAGTAATTTTGAGAATTCTTTTAATAATGTAACTTCACTTTTTGGCAAACTTTGTTATGTTACCAAGTATACCAAAGAAATCAAAGAAAAGTTGAATAAAATTGATGAGGACATGAAGGTCAGTGCCCAAATGCTGCAATCTGACCACAGTGCAAGTTCATCCCATCATCATAAAATAAGATTTTTGTTAGAGACACAATCAGAATTGCTGAGAGAAGAAGCAAGAATCAGGTCTACTCTGATTGATATCCAGAATATGATTCTTCCTATCATGGATACAATGCAGAAGCATATTGCCCATTCCAAAACATTGATCCATAACAACAACTTCTCAATTGCAGATCATATGATTGAACTTTCTGTAGAAATTCAAATAGCACTCTCCACCAGCAAAATTTTGCAAGAAAATTGGAATAAGACTTTGGCTCTTATTCTCAAGGTACATTCAGGATTTATCTCTCATTTTGGAATCTCTGTGTAAATTGTTTGGCATTATTGTCAAAAAGGGGGAGATAGAACTTCAAGATCTAACTATGCAAAGACATATGTATTGACTTGTAAATACTGTGCATATTGTATGGGGGAGACATATATGTAGACACATCTAATAAGATTTGCATTTTTGAAAACTTTTGAACTATATGTCAATTTCTGTACATAAACTTTGATTCATAATTGTTTTTGTCACTAATTCCAAAGGGGGAGATTGTTGGCATAAAGTTATTTTCCATTAGTGACAACACTTTTCTCACAGTCCAAATTGAGCATCGAAGACACAGTTCAAACCGAGCGTCGGTGACAACAGTGTTAACCAAGTGAAGATGGAAGCAGTGTTAACCGAGTAAAGTTGCACTTAGTGTTAACCAAGTGTAGTATTAATCGAGTGAAGATGGAAGCAGTGTTAACCGAGTGTAGTATTAACCAAGTGAAGATGGAAGCAGTGTTAACTGAGTGTAGTATTAACCGAGTGAAGATGGAAGCAGTATTAACTGAGTAAAGAAGGACTCAACATTAACCGAGCTCAGTCAGTAAGCAAAGAAGTTAGTTTCTGCTGAGTGACACTATATCTACCGAGTCACCAATGGTTACTGATTTCCAGGCAATGTTGTATGACTAGTATGAACCGTGCCCCTACCTCTACCTAGTGCATGATGATGCCGTGTAACGTGGTGGTTGCCGTGTATCAGAAGGTCATCATGTTTGTCTGAAGAACCTAATTTTATTTTACCATTTGGCTGACTCAGTTGTATTTTGTTTACTTGTGTTCAGCCGACCTTGCATCTATTATTACTGGAATGGTATAAATAATGCTTTACATTTTTTAAAAAGGAGAACAACAATAATAATAACAATGAAAGGATGTGTGATGCGAATATAGCAATAGAACAGTATATTAGCAAGGTCTACAAGGTGCAGCAAAGACTTCATCAATCACAAGAGGTGATCAATTGTAAAAGATCTAATCAAGTCATATATAGATCTGAATTGGTTCATCCTAACAGGTGAATCATCTTGTAAATCCTCTAACCAGGTAGACTTAACAGTCTTTGTATAAAATCTCCTAACAGAGTGCATACTTATAAAGTGTGTTTCAAATCCTTTAACAAGGTGGATCTAGCAATCCTTCATGCTCTTAGCAGGGCAAATCACTAGAAGTGATCATTGTATGCCTTAACCAGCTAACTTCCTACTGTAGTAAAGAAGATTTGTGGGTTTCATCCCCACCCCAGTTTTACTTTCTATTTTGGAAGGTTTCTGGGTCACCAAAATCTTTGTGTATATATGTTTTTGATGTTTATTTATCTCTTACATGTTGCATATTAGGTGAATGAATACTTTACTAGCTTATGTTGAATTCATTAAAAGGTCTATTGTTACTGATTCACCCCTCCCCTCTCAGTAACCTGTTATATCTTGAATATTTCCAACAATATAAATGTGGAAGGAGAAAAGAGAGAAGTTTTCATGCACAAATAGAGCATTCATGGTGGCTAAGGAATTGTAAACTGAAATACATTGTAGAATCAATTTGAGGATAACAAAGGAAAGGAATTAGAGGATAGAAGTGATACATCTAATCAAAGAGGATCAAGTACACACCAAGAAAGAGGTGATCTATTATTTAGTTGTAGAGTGCTAACTAAAGGATCATTACTAATACATTCTAGTAGGTGAAATAGTTAAATCTCTTAACATAGTAGTCCTAACTGACTATCATAAATCCTTTAACATGGTCCTTACTTCATTGTAAGTTAAAGTCCTTTAATCAAGAACACTTCTAATAGGACATACCTTTCATAGGGTAGATCATAATTTATGATCAAACATTGAAGCCTTCATTGGATACACTTTATTACTACTATAGTAGAGAGTTGTGGGTGTCATCCCCACCCCAATTTTACCTTCCCATTGGAGGGTTTCTAGATAACCAAATATCTTGTGTCATATATGTGTTGAATGTTATTTTATTCTATACTATGGATGAATATGTTTAGCTAGCTATTTCAATTTACATGCAAATTGTGAGATGGATGTGTAGTGAATGAATTTATGGTTAAAGTTTTGAAGGACTAATTCACCAACCCCCCCTCCCTCCCCCCCTCATAATTTACTTTCCCTATTGTATTTCCAACATTTGATCCACTTGGTAATGCTTCATGAAATCTCACTTTCACCAATTTCTCACTTTTCCTATGCAACTTTGTCCTTGACAATTTCTTCACAAATTTGCTAGCCAACAACAACTATAAATAACCTCTTATACCTCATAAAATAGATAGGTTTAACTTTATTCCACTTAAATATAACCATATATCTAAGGGTTTGATCAGACTCATTGAATTTGTTCTTCATTTTGTCATTATAATTCTTTCCTTGAAACTTTTGGAAACTTCTCATTGAATCTTTTCCTTAGATCACTTGTCAAACTCAATTCATGCATTAAATACATCAACTCATCAATCCTTATCTTCAACATGTTTTGACTATTTAGTAAATTCTAGTGTGTCAACCTCAAACCTTGATTCTTTCACAAACTATTAATTTGATGACACTTTATCATCACTATGTTCTTTAGCTTGGTCAACACTAGGTAGCTTGGTCACTACTGATCTACCTTGCTCAAATTACACTAGCTCACTTGGCCAACTCTATGCTTGATTATTACTATGATTTTCTTCATCTTGCTTGACCATTACCATCAGTTGGCTAATACTTAAGTTACTTTATATTCCTATTGGTAATACTTAACTTCTTCATTGAACCAGAAAGTTGTCACTCAATCAAACTCATAGTTTACTCAATTTCTTGATTTCTATCAATCATTTTTTCCATACTTCAACTCATCTTTCTTCTTCACTTAACACAATGATCAAATAAAACATTACCTTTTCAAATACTAATTGATCAAGTTCTCTTTGTAGTTCCATCATAATTGCTCCTCTTTACTATACAAACTTACTAGTTCATCTTTTCATCTCCCTTTCAAATCCTCTTAATCAATCAATTGATATAGCACTCTATACTGCTAGCAAATGTCTTACTAGTAAATTTTGACATCAATGACAACATAACAATTGTTCCAATCGTAGTTTCAATATAAATGATTCATCCATAAAGATTAGAAAGACATTGGGAAAACATTGAGATAAAACACATTTGGAAGTAGGAAAGTTTTTTTTTCCTTTTTTGCTATTGTGGATTATGATTCTAGTGTTATCCTTAGTAAACATGTGAATACACATCAATTTATGATCCTAATAATGATGTGAAGACTAAGTTCATTCTTGAAATGCTTTCACTTTGCAATGTGAATGAAGAAAATATTTTAGTTTTCAGCTAGTTCTTTGTGATGTAGAGGAAGAAATGATGAATAAAAAACTCAATCTCCTGCCTTCCTAGATGCAAGGATTCACTTGATGAAATAGGCAGTTGCCTTTTCATAGTCCTTTTCAATCAACTATCTCAAAGGTGGTAGAAATGTCACTTCTATATCCTACAAATCTTTAAAAATATCCAAAGATGATTCTTCATTGGGAAATTTTGTAAAATAATCTTCAAAGTTAATTATAAGGTTATAATTTTCTAGCTTCAATAAAACTTTATATCATGCAAGGTCCATAGAATTTTACTCTTCATATGGAACACAATCTCTTCTCCAAATTCTTAAAAAATTGTCCCACAATGCAAGCATAATTATCCATAGTAACTTTTGAATGCATTTCAAATTTGTAAATGATATTTTTTAGGGGCTATTATGATTTTATATTGAACATAATGTGCAAGTGCCATAGTGCATAAATGGTATAGTTCACACTACGGTTCATGCACACTATTACTTGGTCCAAGCTTAAAAAATTCATGCCATAGCACATACATGCTATAACATACATTTTATTATCAAGAACCAAAAGGGAATTTGAAAACCTTTTTTGTTCTCCATATTTGTGCACCAACCCTTCAAGGGATCACTATAGAATCACACAAAAATAAACTTCTTCATTTCTTCCATGCATTTATAATTTGGTTCCTAGGACCTAGATTATAGCAATAACCCTACACACATGTCAATTTTTTCCTTGTCCAAGTCAATCCATGTGCACACATATTCTTTCAGATTTTATATATCAAACTATTGTCCTTGATTTTGCAAAAATTCCATTCAATAGAGCTCTTAGTGACTACTAATTAATATGGAAAAACTTCTTCAATATCTAAAGAACTAGTCACCTTACTAGTTAAGAAGATGAATTATAGATACCAAAAGTATCAAAATGATATTTGACCTTCCTGAGTGGTTTCCAACATTGAAAATATAAAATATACTAAGATATAACACATTGACATGTCAAATTTAATTTAAAGGATGAAGAAATAATCAACAACACTAAACATGCACCTTCTCCAAACTTATATCATTTTGGTGTCATCATTCCTAGTGGCCACCCAATAACTCAAGTTTCTTTTTGTTTTTACATCTCACATTGAAAAGAAGAAAAGATAATCAAAGATAATGATGGAAAGGTATAATAATATTAAATTTTGAAACCATTGAAGCAATATTCAAGATGTTGGCTTCTCTAACACATGTTAATATCATAATTGAGAAGGCCTAGAATCATTGTAGTTAGAATGGGAAGTTATGCAAAAGTAACATCAATTGGCTCTCAGAAACCATGACTACATTGTAGTTAGAATTGGGAGTTATGTAAAAGTAACATCAATTGGCTCTTAGAAACCATGACTGCATTGACCAGATGACCATCAATTCTCTATAAGAGAGAGTTTAAAGAAGAGATCAATGACATGATTTCTCTGCTCAACAAGACCAAGTATTTAAAGAAACATGACACTTTTATGACTTGGATGTAAATATATATCTCCATCATTAAAAAGGGTATATAATAGATCTTATAAGGAAAAGATATCAATGATTATTTGTGTCATCAACTCTCACAGGTTCACACTTCTCTTACCTTTTAAATGAATTCATGTCTAGTGTACAATTGTAACTTATTTTATGCAGTTAATAAGACTTACCACTAGTATTTTAGACCAAACATATTGATATGGAAGTCTTATGATCATCTAATTTTGAGGTGAAGTAGATAACATTGAAAAAAAATTCATGATGCCTTTTATGGTGTATACATGTGTCCCTTTGATACAACACTTGGAAAAACAAGATTGACTGAAGAAACATAGAAAATGGTAAATGAATTTGCATTCCTTTTATAATAATTTTCTACTTTCACATATATTAGAGTTGGTTGTTTGATTATCAACCCTACATGCTCTCAAGGTATTTGATATATAATATTATTTTGACAAAGTTGGTAAGAAAAATAATGTTTTTACATGCAAGTTAGTTGGCTTCCCACAAGCTAGGATTTTTCATCACCTCTTGGTATCCTTTGGTGATTTGAATGTACTCATTGATAATTTTTTCTAGATCTAAGGCCATGGGAACATAATCACAAGAGGTTAAGTTGAAAAAATTCTAAATTAGAAAATATTTTACTGTAGGGGTATAAAGGATAAATTCAAGGATCATTCAAAAATGTGCATGTGTTGAAGGGACTTGGATTAGTTTTTTTTTAATTGATTTTTACTGAAACAATTGCATAAAATTGAAATAAAATTCTTTCATATTATATTAATAATTTTCTATTTTTTACTTTTAGAAAGAATGAAGTATTTGACATTAAATTACAGACAATTCTATACACCTTGAAAAAACTAAAAAGTGACAAGTCTAGGTCAAATTATGTTTGTTGTACACTAGAGGTTAAAAGAAAAATAATTATGTCATACAAAATTAATTAAAATAATTAGAAAAACTATAATAATCAATTTTGAGTGTCTTATTAGTATTCTCCCAATAGGATTTTGAAAAAAACTTTTATACAATCAATTTATGCTTGCAATACACGAGTATGGTATGGTCATGGAAAAGTGAATTTTAAAATATCATTTTCAATATTTCCTACTGAAAATAACTTGTGTCATCTAAGTATTTGAATAAGTTACAAATTTGAAATATAGACTCCAAATTACTAAAAAAATTGTTATTGACCTTTTCAATCTTCAAATACTTAAAAATTTAAGGTCAAATGAGACCATTTGGAAAAATAAGGAAATATTTTCCACCTTTTTGGCCAAAAAATAGACTAAACTTCTTTCTAGCACTCTATTAAAAACATTTCATACTATCGTCCCCACTAGGTTAATGCTAGGAAGTATTTTTCCACACCTTGTATTCATTTCACCCCTTCCTCCAACTCTCTTTATACTTTTCTTTATCTCTCACTCCCTTTTCCTATATCTCTTTTTACCTCTACTCAATTCTTTAAGTTTTTCTCCAATTTCATCTCTCTTTTATCACTCTAAACATTTATATCTCTATTCTCCAGCTCTAATTTATCTCTTTCCTTCTTATATGTATCATTCTCCCTCATTCTCTCTATTTATGTACATATACCAATAGCTACATGTATCTCCATCTAGCCTCTCTCTTCCTCTCCCTCTCTCTTCCTCACATTTGCTTGACTATTTATCTATTTCCCCCTCTTCATCACCCTTCTCTATTTATCTCTCTCCTTCACATTTCCTCTCCCACCTCTTCCTCTCTTTATTGAATTTCCAAAAAAACTAAGAAATGGAAATTAGTTGTACCTAAGACCTTTGATCAATTTCACAAATTTAAAAATGGTAACTCTAATCTTCAACCACTCAATCAAAATAGAGATAAACATGAATACAAACACATGAAACATAAATACTCAACACCAAAATTTTATGTGAAACCTAAGATGGGAAATAGCATGAAGAATCTAATTCTCATAAATAAGAACATTGATTAAGATGAATTGTACAAAAGGTGGCTCATTGCCAGAATTATCATTGTTAGTGAGTTCACTCTCTAAAAAGCTTCATTGATAGTATTATAACAAAGACTTTACAACCAGATGAGTCACTATCAATATAAAAAAAATATGAATTGTAAAATTGGATCTAAAATGCATAAATTCAATTCTTGTTACTCAAATATCAACCTAACTTATTTGCAATAGATGTGGGTGTGATACTCTACAATTTTATCAAAACCTACCTATACCAACTAAATTGCACCAAAATATACTTTATTTTATCCTTTATCATACTCCATCTCTATGACATATATTTTTTTGTGTACCTTTACACACACATATCATTGTGTTGGATATAATTGGTAATTGTGTATTGTCTTTGATGTTACAAAAATGTCATATCAGCCATTAGACAGAGTCTACCGAGCTCAGGCGGTCAGAAAACCAATTTACAGTGTCTACTAAACGTTCCTGGATAGCACAAAGGAAAGTTAGCTCTTACTAAGCTCACTCGGGCATCAAAGGATTTTGTAGCAGAAAGTTAATGTTAACTGAGCTCCCAAGGTTAACAAAGGGAAAGTCAATGTCTACCGAGTTCACTCGGTCATCAAAGAGAAAGTTAGCTTTTATCGAGCTCACTTGGTAAGTGAAGAAAGGTCAGTGTTTACCAAGTTAACTCGGTCTCCAAAGGAAGTTGCAAGGTTTGTAGTGTTTACCAAGCTTCACTTGGTTAACACTAGGGAAACCATTCTAGAGCAGTGGTCACTGAGCTGGGTCAGGCAACAAAAAATCACCGAGCTACGTTGGGCAGTGAAGAATTTTATTGTTCTAAAGAATTAAGTTTAATTGTTTTGTGCAATATTTACAACCTACTGATTTAATGTTTTTCAGTTGTTGTAACTTGTAATTTAGCTAACTTGACAATCTTTAAGGTATATATGAAAGGTCAAGTTTTGAATTCATGAAGATGTAAGAGTGTGGATGCATAAGAGTGTGAATGTATGGATATAAATGGAATGAGAGAATATTGAATATATGAGCTAATGTGGTGGAAGGATTAGATATCCTTATGGAGCTGCAAAGTTGTATTCAATCAATGAGGATCTAGTGAAGCAAAACAGAGATCTGTATTCAGAAAAGATAAGTTGCATATATTTCAGATCACTTAATTGTTGCTTTCTAATCATTGTAACAGTGATTCAAAATCTCTTAACAGAGTTGGTTTAACAGCTATTTTGTAAATCCTCTAACAAGGTGACAATTCAGTTGAATTGTTCTAAAGACCTCTGACAAGGCCACTCCTAAAACGATGATTAAATCCTCTAATAGGGTCACACCTAATAGTTTGTTTTATAACCTTTAACAGGGTTGGCTCCTAACATGGCTCACTGTAGAAGAGTGAAAATTGGTGACTAGTTACTTGGTGGTTTTTCCCAAATTGGGTTTCCACGTTAAATCTAGTGTCTCTTGTGTTCATGTTATTTCCTTTATGCATGTATGTTAATCACTTTAAATGCTTAATAAGTTAATAGAACATCTATCAAATTTCAGCATTTATTTGTGTGGTTACCAAGTGTCAGCAGCAACTATATTTTAAGACATCTAAGGATCTGTGGATTTATTTTTTTGGTAACTGATTCACCCCTCCCCTCTAAGTTAATCCATCTCTATTTCCAACACACTGGTATTTACACTAAGTCAACCTTAAAACACTTTTTTCAAGAAAAAGTTTGTGTATATGTTTCTTTCTAATAGTTGTCAAGTCAACTTCAAAAAACTTTGTCCAAGAAAAAGTTTGTCAACATATTTTGTTCTAATGGTAAAGATTGCATACAAAAAGCATCAAATCAAACTATAATTATAAGATTAAAAAAATGACAAAGATCTACTAGAAATAAAATGAACACAACTACCAACACCAATAACTCAATCCCATAAAGAAAATTAGATGTAGATGCCACATCACTATGTGTCCTTGTGTTTTATACCATGTCAAACTCAATATGAAAAGTGATTAGTCACACTCACACTATTGATTAAACATGTGTGACATTTCTAGAAGGATTTTGCAAAATTCCCATTTATTTCCTTTGACTTCCCAAAATACATCATGTGTCGTTGATTTGTTGTGATCTAATGGTTTCCATTTTAAATTTAAATTTTATATAATAATCATTAAGTTATGAATAAGTACAAAATTAAAAAATGGTTCATAAGATGGATTAAATTTATTATAAATATTAACAAGTGCATGGTGTCATGGCTTAGTACTTGCCTTCATAATAATAATTATAATAATAACAAAATTATATTTCATAAACTATAATTAATAGAAATTTGAAATTTAATTAAATCGATTGATTGATTAGGAGTTGGGTATTAAGTTAATAATAATTAGTTGTTGTAGTTCATAAGTAAAAGAATAATTAATATTAATCGTAAGATAAATAATATTATAGATATTTCAATTTGATATATTATTTAAGATATATATCATAAGATAAATAACATTAGATATTTAAGATATTATATATAAATTCTTTTTACAAATTTAAGATATTTAATTATAATATTTTATATCAAGTTAATAAAAACTAAAATTATCCCTTAGAAATATAAGTTTTTAATTTTAAATGAATTAAATAACAATAACATCTATTTTTTTTTTAATAAAAATAACTCTTGTTAAGTAAAGGTGATTACAATGCTAGTTATTACAGTTAAAACTTAACATGTGTCTTCTTTCTAGGTGACATTTACAAAATTGGTTGAGCATTCCCCTAATCTACTCAAAATTCATCTTGATTCATTAGTCTAAGTTAAAGGAATGATGATCATTTATGTTTCTTGTATGTAGTCATCATTAGCAATTAGTGATGGTGGACAAGTGTAAGCATTTCTAAAGTGTTTTGGGAATTTTAGCTTTGCTACAATTAGCATAAACCTAATTACAATATGTAGTTAATGTTTCATTATTCAATTAAATTTTACTTACATGTTAAATGTTAAACCACATTCTTTTAATTTTATTCAATGCTAAATCTTATATCATGTTTCTTACAAATTTATAGATTTTTTTTTAAAATGCCAAAATATCAAAAAAATCAATAGAATAATGAAATACAATTTTAAACATAGCTACAAATTTTTCTTTGATATTTTTAGAAAAATATAATCTATATGCAGACATATGTATAATGATTGTAATTTGATCTAACAAAAAAAAAAAACTCTATCCCCTAGAGAACTCACAATCTATGTAGAAATCATTAGACACGATTAAATCTATAAATTCTTGAAGCCACATATTTCCCTCCTCTACTTCATCTACACAAAATAATTTTAAGAGAAAATTCATACCAACTCACATCCATTTCTTATGGCACTTCAACTGCATAGCATTTAAGCCCAACATAAATGGTTTTAGGGGGACATTCTGGCCAGGTTGTAGAAGCTTGTGGATTTCACTTGCCAAGGGATCCTTGCCCCTAATTCTGCATGAGAAATAACCTCAATTTCATTTACTAGGTATTCTTCTTTCTAAGCCTTTCTTAGGAGCATCAAAATGTTGAGCTTATCTCATCTAAGGTCGAGGAAAGGCCAATTCATGTCCATTTCTCATGGAACTTCAACTACTCAACATTTAGGTCCAACATAAATGGTTTTAGGGCCACATTCTAGCCAAGTTGTAGAAGCTTGTGGATTTCACTTGCCAAGGGATCCTTACCTCTAATTCTACTTGAGAAATAACCTCAATTTCATTTCCTAGGTATTCTTCTTTATAATTCTTCTTTATAATTCTTTCTTAGGAGCATCAAAATGTTGAGCTTATCTCCTCCAAGGTCAAGGAAAGGCTAGAAAGTGGGCCATTATGTCTGTATTGACCTTATACCTAGTCTCATTCTCTAGTAGCCTAGCACCATTTTCGCAACATGATTGATGAAAGGAACAATCTCCCCAACCTCATTATAAATTGACTTGGAGGTTTTCATTAGGGTAGAGGCCTAAAAATGCCTTCTAGTCCTCTTCCAATTTACTTATTAGACAAATTGGATTGTACATGTAAATTCTCAAATTATGTAAATAGGAGAACATAATTAACTACTGATACTAGACTAAATGACTGCAAATTAAATTACCTATAGAGCTATGAGTACTAGACCAATTAGATAAAGCTAGACCATAATTTTATCAAGTAGTACCACTATTGGACTAGTGATTACCAAAGATGAGATGAGAAATGATGAAGAAAGAAGCTCAATTTCCTATTAAAAATCTTGTAGGCCCTTGTCCTTCTAGTTCAATTGATTTTAATGATCAATTCTTTGGAAATATTTCCCATAAATGTAGGTTTATATCCAAAAATAAGTCATGCATATGGAGTTGATAGAAGAAGAAATGTCATTGAAAATGAGAAGATATCTATGTAATCATCACTACAAGTGGAATAGGGTAGAAGGGAATGTTTCACCATTATAGAGACTTGAAGAAGGTTAAGGTTCTATATGAGTTGTTTGACTCAAAATAAACCTTCAACCATTGATATATGATTATTGGATAGGAGATGGATGTTAGATAAATGTTGGAGATATGACTCATAATACATTGTAAAATATGTTGGCTCCAATAACAATACAAACAAGTTCGAAACCTCATCTATTTAGGTCTAAAATACTAGGCCAAGTGTACCCTAACTTTTAATCCTAATAAAATAACTACTATCTATAAAATTAAATTAGGAATCTAAGAACTTAGAATGTATATTCACACAAGTTTCCAAGGATATAATCTAATTGATATAAAAAGAACTAGAGTTGAAAAAAATATTATGCCATACGAAATCAAAATATCAAAGGGATCTTCTTTTCATTATATTCTTTGTATCTACTTTACATTTTAACTTTATACATATATGTGTGTAGATACAAAGAATATAATGAAAAGAAGATCCCTTGATATTTTGACACACACACACACACACACACACACACACACACACACACACACATTTATTAATTATATATAGATATATGGATATGTATATATATATATATATATATGTATATATATGTATGTATATGTATATGTATACATATATAATTATATATAGATATATAGATATATATCTTTATACCTATATATAGATATATGTATATATACACTATATCAAGAGAGGTTGTAGTTTCCCTCAAAAAGGGAAGTGAAAAACTTTAAATCATTAAATTTTACTAAATTTTTGAATACATTTTGCAAAATAAACCCTAAACTGATGATTCTTTGCGTAATGGTTCTTTCATCCTTCAAATCATCCTAAAAGCATTGAAGTTACAATTTTCCTATTCCACTACATTTACAACCTATTCTTCAAACTTAGCAAGGTTGATACCAATTTCAATGAATGCATTATTGAGATGTCATTTTGCACGATGCTTAATGGCAAGAATCCTTTTGAAATCCTCTCTTGAAAATTTAATCTAAAATCAACTCCAAGGTTCTAGGTGACCTTGAAACCTATTGGAATCCGCTCAATATAAGTTAAATGTGAGTGTTCATGAGGAGGCCTTTGCTGGTTTTGAATAATTTTGGATAAGATGTAGAATATGCTTGCTATCTCAAAAGAATAACCACACAAAAAGAAATATATTTTTTGTATTTTTATGTTCTTAATGAATTTAGTTTTAACAATGAAACTATATGAATTCCTAAAATAACCAAGTGTTTGTAAAAGAAAATAATAAAGATAGGGTAACAAGAAGTTTAAGCAAATGATTTGAAAAGTAAATTCCTATTGGACATAAGCCACGAAAACAACATGTCTATGAGTTAAGCCTTTGAAAAGATTGGTAGGTAGCCAATGAAAATAGGATTAGCACTTCCTTAATTTCACTGATCTAATCATCAATGGGAATTCAATAACCATGAGATGTTTCACTTTTCATCACAAAATTGTAAACATTTTGTGAATATATGTAACAAAATGAACCATCTTATGGTGATCACAAAATGTAACAAACTCAGGCAAGAATAACTACACTCCGAATGAGAGAACCAATATCATATATTATTGCATCAAAATAATGACCTAGAATGCATATTACATCCTTGAATTTATAAGAAATCATCTCCTCAATTTGTATTGAGAGTGATAAATCTCTTTATGTAGACATATGCTTCTAAACTAATAAAACAAATTTATTTATGTATACATTGACATTCCAACTAGTGCTAAGTAGGACTCCACCCTTATTTATATCATTTAATGGGTGCATGAGCCTTTAAATGTCTTCAAACAAAGAAAGCATGAGAAAAAAAACTAGAATAAAGCCATTAGATGATGTAGGAGTCTATGGAAGTTCAAAAATAGAAGCTCAACCTTCTTTAGATGTTTGTAGGAGTTGAATTGCCATTAGAATGCATTTCTGATGCATGGAAAGCTCTAAATTTGGAACTAGTAGTTAACTATCAGCACACCTCTAACTTCTTCAAAAAATTCTGGCACACCTTTAGAGAAGCACACTTTGGAAGAAGTGCACCTTAGAAGAAGCACACCTTGTGCACCTAGTGCACCTTAGGAGATTGTAGGTCCATAAAATGAAAAAATTCACCAAGTGCCAAAACTAAAATTCTAGCTCCTAGGTTTTGTTCCCCTTCATACCAGAGTTATGTTTGGGTATTTTCTCTTGAATTACTCTATAATATCCATCACTTTGGTTGTATCCAAAAAATCTAAAGCATCATATCTATCCTTTACTTTTTTCCAATATTTTCCCACCTCTATGCAAGTCTCTACAAAATCTCCCAATTTCACATCCAATTCTAGCAATTCATCTTCGATCTTAGATGCCTATCTAATGTCCTCATCATTGGAAGCTTCTTTAAAAATCTTACAAAATTTTTCAAAAATTTCTTGTATAGCCATTAATTTATCTCTTGAATCATCCTAAAAAATGTCCAAGCAAGCATCACTATAATTTCTCTCTACCTCCAAAATTTTTAGTTGGGTTTGATCCTTGAGCTTATGAATGTCTACATTTAATGTTTCTATTAAATTATTACCATCTAAAATTTCCTCTATCCAATTATCTATCTTATCTAACTCATTTGATTTATATACATCCATCAATATCCAATACCTCTAACCCTTTATTGATAGTAACACTTGTAGGTCTTTACTCTAGTTATGTACTTCATCCATTAACCCAAAATCCTAGTTCAATATACCAACCAACTTATCTTCAATGTTCTACATGTGGTGTAGTAGTTTAAGATTTCCTTGTATGATCTACATTCCTTTATCTTCAAAACTTTCTTGCCATTCTTGACAAGCCTTCAAAAATGGATCTAATTGTGCAGTCTCCTTACCCCTATTATCAAGTGTCATATTTAGAATTTCCTAAAAAAATTTAGGATCCAATGGACAAACTACTTCATTCAAATATCCTCTTAGGATTTTTTTCTCCTTTTGAAGTTTTACCAATTTCATCTCATCCTATTCTAAGTACCTAAACACTTCTTTGATTCCTGTAGTAACCATCAATTTGCTAGTATCCACAATGGATTTTCCAAGCAAGACCTCCTTGATTTGATAATCTTTTGGGGTGAAATCCTCAATATCTATATGTGGTGGAGGGATAGCAACATGGGTGAACAAGTCTTGATTTTGATCACTCATGAAAAAAGGCCAATGTTCATGCATCACCTATAGGTGGCTCAGATTTCTTTAGAGCTTCAATTAATTCTCCAATTCCCTCTTCCTCAGTATAATATAGCTACCTTCTATGTCTAACCATCACCTCTTTTCTTAACCATCTTGTAGTATTTTCCATCAAAGATTTACCCTTTGATGAAGAATGAGCTTGTATTGCTAGGCTTTCTCCCTTATCACTCTTTTTTGGAGTCTTGTCCTTTTGTGATAGATCCACCTCAAGCATGTCTATGTTATTTGAGTCCATAGTCCTCACCTCTATATCTTGGGAAGTCTATTGAGGTTCTTCATATATTTTTCCCTCCTCTGATACTTCATCAGTAGGTATATATTGTGTCTCTTCTTCCTATTCATGTCATACCTATTCTTCATCATCTAGAGGGAGAGGAGTAACTAAACCTTTATCCAAGCAAGATAATTCTTGACTTGATGATGGTGGAGCAATTATAGGTCCAATGACTAAGGTAGTAATTGACTCCAATCCTCTTGTTGCGGTTGATTTTTTGGGGTATCCCTTATCTTGTTACCTACCAACTTAGTACCTACCGGCATGCAATAAAAATCTAACATCTTAAATACATCAACTCCTTCATCCTCTTGCTCATCAATCAGTTATTGTAATTTATCTTCTAAAGTTGTAGCCTAAATAGGCTATGTAGGAATGGATGGTGGTGTTATAGTGGAGCTTCTTCTCTATTCTACCTTTGTATCCCTAGAAAGCCAAGTCCTTTGACTCAAGGGAAGCTTATATTCTTCATCGTCATCATCCTCTTCTTCCCCTTTTTGAATAAATTTTGGGACTGATGGAAAAAAAATAACCTTTGTTATCACCTTTTGGTTCCTTTTAATTGGAGTTTTCATTTTTCTTTTCTTGGGAGCCAATGAAGATGATTCCTCCTCTTGTATAGGTGGAGACACTTCCTATGCTTCTATCTTAGCTCCTTTCCCTTGTTGTGATGTTGGCATTAGTAGATTATCTTGAGTCTAGATGACTTCTACATTTTTTTCCCTTTCTACATTCTCTCCCCCTTAGCGTTCTAGTGCTTGAGTTACCTCTTCTCTAGGCTTAGCTTGCTGAGGGTAAGCTCTTTTCCTTTTATTTTTACCCTTCTATGCCCTAAAGTATCCAAATTCTCTATCAAGTTGATGCACTATTTTTGGCCTTATTGGAGACTGATCTATGAATGTTGGCACTATCACCTTTGCTCCTCTACCTTTCACTGGGTGAGTTGTATCTTAGAAAACTACAATTTGTAAAATTGGATCTATCTTGAATGGCCTTTTTATCCAGTCCATGTTTAATTGGATGAGATGCCTCACCCTATGATTAATATCTACATTTTCTTCTCTATCATTTTCTACATTCATGATAGGATAATCAGATATCTTTTCTCTATTATACAAGGGCTCTAAGACCTCTTCAATATCCTACTGCATGATCTTTAATGGTACCTTCATTTTCAAGGAACTACTTGCCAAATAGAGAGTCATCCTAAAATAATCACTTATTCAGATTTCATAGTCATCCATTGCATTCATCCAATGATCCTCTATGGCATGTTCATGTTGGAATTATTTCTCTACCAAGTACTAAAATTTTCCAATGTTATCAAAATAGGGTCGAGGAGAGTTATAATCCTCCAAGGGATGGTGATCCCACTCAAACTCAAAAGTCATAATATCCTACTTCCAATTAACATTGAATGGACCTATAGTGATGGGCCATACCCAAGTCTTCTTATGTTTCTTCCTTACTCTCATATGTAGATGAGAGTTGTCATGCAATCTCTAACAATATGTGTCCATCACACAAATACCTAGGGAGCTTCTTTGGATTAATAGTCGTAGCCACTACCCTTAGATAGGTGAATGTCTTATATTAGATGTAATAGGCACCAATTTTTGTAATCTTTGTTGTTGCCTCTTCTAACATCTTTTTCACATAACCTCCTTCAATGAACTAGATGATTACAAAGATGAAGGCATCATTCACTACTCTATATTCCTTACTATGCATTGAAAGCTTTTTCCTTACCAACTAAGGTATACCACATAAGTCCATGCATTTCCATCTTGCAAGTTACCCCTTTTGAACAGTCCCAGATAATTTATTACTCTTGTAGAAAATAGGTACACCAAATAGGATTCCATATAGAATCTTTGGTTGTTCTTGACTACCACCAGTTGTTCATCTAAATTGTCACTGAGAATTGAAGCCCAATCAATTGGCATCTTCACTATTTTGATAGTCTCAATAAAATGTACCATCAATATATTCAAATTTCCAACTGCTGAAAATCCCATGACTCTAATCAGGAGCACTATAGAGTGTCTGATATCATCTTTCATATAGCCCCTCATCATATCTACTTTTCCTTCTTTTTTCCCAAGAGGAGTCTTATCAATGAGATACAAGTATTGAATGATTTCTGATGCTTCCTCTTTGTGCTCTCTATACCACCTTTCTTCTTGATAATATGTTAATCTAATATATTGATCTACTCTTGGAAGATGGAAAACATTCTCTATATTCTTAGGCCTTAGATATTGGATAATCTCTTTGGTTATGCTTTTTACAATCTTTCCTTTGAAACATTGTTCTTTGCTAATACCATAACTAGCTTTGAAGACTATACTGAAACTGGGTGTGATAGTGCATTTACTAGTCTTGATCTAATGAGTGCAGATACCATAGGGGGCCTCTCATTTTCCTTGTTACATAGTACCATGAATGAATTCCAATCAATATGACCTAACTCAGTGTCTTCAATTTCTAAATATTCATCCTATAAGTGTGACTTCAATGGAACACCTTGGAATTTGAAAACCACTAGGTTTAGAGCCATCTTTGTAATAAGGGAGGATGAGAAAGAAGCCATTTCATCTACCCAAAACAAACATCCACTAGTCTAGAAGGAAAAAATAATCAATTTAAATATACCCTTTATTATGACAAAAATTGACCTAGAAACCCTAAATCCTATAAAAATACCTAAAAACCTAATTGTACATCTCTAAAGAAAAAAAAATGTTGGCACACCTTGCACACCTTGAAGGTGCACTAGGTTCACCTTCCCCTACACAAAACCCTCAACACTAAGGGTGTACACCTAGCACACCATGTGCAGTGTGCTAGTTGTGCACCCTTAGAGTGCAAAACACATGTTTAGTGTAGAAAAAATGGTGTGCACATAGCTCACTTTGTGGGGTGCACTATGTGCATCCTTACTTAGCATAGAGGAAGGTTAGGCTTGAAATTTGCACATGTACACACCTTTTATAGGTGTGCACATGCTAACCTTTCACTTGGTGATTGTGTTGGTTAGGTTTTTTTAAAAAAAATTAAAAGTTTTTTATTAAGTGTGTGCAAAAAAATGTGTGCACCTAGTGTACCATGGAAGGTGTGCACCTTTACCTAGGTTTTTTTAATGTTTGTGTGTTGTGTTTAGGATATGAAGATAGTGCACCTTTGGAGGTGCAGAGGTTCACTCACGAGATGCTAGAAGGAGAAAACAATGAGGTAGGAGGGAGGGGTCCCAGGCTTTTATATGCTGAGGGTGGGGCACACTTCCATAGGAAATTGCTCACACATTAGTAATCATACTAGTGCACCTCTCAAGGTGTGCTAGGTGCACTAGTATACACCTTGAACTTCCAAACTCACTTTCTTTTGAAATATCTAGTTTCTAGCAACTAGGCTTTTTGCCAGAGAGCTAGACTAAGCTAAAACACTAGGTAAAAACTAATGGGGATACAAACCAAGACCAAAATGAACACAATAGGAAAAGGGAAATATTATTATCAGTGAAAATTTGCTACTACATTTAGTGCAAAGAAAATAGACCCAAAGACATGCCATATGGGCTTACAATAGTATGATTTTGTAGAAAATTCTTCCTTATAATACCTTCTCTCAAACTCCACTGAGAACTACCTTTATAGTGCTAGAAATGTTCTTAAATAAACCCCAAATGGGATAGGGTTAGGGATAAATTCTAGAATATGCCAGTTGGCATCCACTGCCAAAATAGATGGTTCCAAAAGTCACGTTAGAAGTCGGTGTAAAATTAGAATAATCTAGAAATGGTAGTCCAACTTCTAAGAGGCATAACTTTTGAATCGGGACTTCAATTGATGAACTGTTTACATTTTTGAAAAGCTCTCAAAGTACTCTATAGCCCTATGGACCACTTGCACTCATCTCCTATTTTTTGGCCCCATATGAGGCTATTTAGTGCCTCAAATTTGACTTTGAAGTTCTCTTAGGAGGTCTCCAGGAAAATTAAAACTGCAATAACTTTCTAACCATAAAACATTTTGACTTGATTCTTTTGTTGGAGTGCTTTAAATTACAAGTATAATCATCTCTAAAACTTACACCCTCTAACTCATCATAATTTTTTCTCAATTATAAAATAACTCTTTTTCTATATTTACACATATCTCAAGGTGCTTAAAAACTCTAACCCAAAAAACTAATAATGGAACTGTGAGAGTTGGAAACTTTATTTGACCAAAATGGGTATCCAGAAATGAAAACACATTAAACAAAAACTAAATCTAAGCATATTTTTGGGTGATATAGGATTACCCTTACACCACTAGATGCTCCTGCATAAAAGACACCCAGGGTGGGTTAAAAAGTGCCCCTGTCACTTTATGGCTAGTAGAGGAAAACCCAAATGAGAAACATCTACTACTAATATCCAAGTTGAGTCTTCTAGTGGTCATCATTTCCACTTCACCAAGTACTCTTCATATTACCTATTTTTGGTACTCCTACCCACATGACTATCCAGAATCTCTTCTATCTCCACCTTCTTACAAGTAGGAATTGGACATGGCTCCAGCATCAACCCCTCATCTTCACCATCATCATGATATTCTATTAAGTTTGTAATTTTGAAGATAGGAGAAATGTGAATACCATCTGGAAACTCCACCTCATATGCATTTCCTGAGTCATGTTTATTCAAAATTTTGCAGGGGCCAAATTTCTTCATCTTCAACTTGTTGTAAGTACCCACTAGAAATCATTCCTTTTGTAAGTGTCACATAACTAGATCCCCTACTTGGAACTCCTTATGTCTCCTTCTTTGATTAGACCTAGCTTTATACTATTGATTCATCTTGGTAATGTGTGCATGGACCTCCTCATGTAGACTCTTGACATGCTCAACAAATTCTTCTACCTCGGCACTTGTCCTCTCCCCTTGCTCCATCTTCCTTAATTATGGTGCAATCCTTGGGCTACTTCCATACACAATTTGGAATGGTCATCTACCAGTACTCTTATTTACTAAATTATTGTAAGCAAATTCTACTTGTGGTATAATCAAATCTCATCCCTTGGGCTTATCTCCCACTAAACACCTCATCAAATTGCCTAGACTTCTATTTACCACTTTTTTCTATCGATTAGTCTATAGATGATGTGTAGAACTAAACTTCAATTATATCCTCATCTTCTTCCACAAATTCCTCTAGAAATATCCCACAAATTTAGTATCTCTATCAAAAATAGTACTCTTTGGGAGACCATGTAGTCTTACCACCTCTCTAAAAAGAAAATCTGCAATATGTATAGCATCATGAGTCTTGTGGCATGGAATGAAATGTTCCATCTTGGAGAACCTATCAACTACTACAAATATTGAGTTATTACCTCTTTTTGTACTCGACAATCCAAGAACAAAATCCATACTTATGCCCTCCCATGGCTTTAATGGAATAGGAAATGGCTGATAGAGTCCAGTATTGTGACTAAATCCTTTGGTTGTTTGACATACTTGACAGCTCTGCACAAATTTCTTCACATCTTTTGACATTTGAGGCCAAAACTAATATTCTCTAAGAATGGAAATGGTCTTGTCTTGACCCAAGTGTCCTACCATTCCCCCATTGCATGTCTCCTTGATCAAATTTCCCCTCATGGAACTCCTTGGAATTCACAATTGACCACCCTTGAACAACATACCATCCTTAATCAAATAATCTAGCCACTTGGTTTTGTCTATAGTAATAGGTTCTTTACAAGCCTTCCATGCTTTAGCAAAATCAGGATCGTAAGGATATAGATTCTTGAGTTCATCAAACCCACCCACTTCAACCTGCATTACTACCAACAACAATTGTCTCCTACTCAATGCATCTGCAACCCTATTAGACCTTCCACTTCTATGTTTCAACACAAATGTATAGCTTTGCATGAACTCTACTTACTTTAAATGTCTCTAGTTCAATTTACCTTGGCTATTTAGGTACTACAATGCCTGGTGATTAGTATACAAGACAAATTATTTTGGCAATAAGTAATGCCTCCATTTCTTTAAGGCCTAAATGATTGCATAGAACTCCTTATCATAAACAAAATAATTCTTCTTTGCATCATTCCATTTTTCACTAAAATATGCAATAGGCTTACCTTCTTAGCTCAATATAGCCCTAATAGCACTACCACTAGCATCACAATCTACCTGGAACACTTTACTAAAATTAAAAAGTGCTAACATAAGTTGTTTTGTCACCTTCTTCTTCAACAATTCAAAACTTCTTGAAGCTACTATAGTCCACTTGAACTCTTTTCTATCCCCCCTTATTTTTTCAATCAAGGGTGCACATATGCCACTAAAATTCTTAATGAACTTTCTATAAAAACTAACTAGACCATGAAATGATCTCACCTCAATAGCAAACTATGGAGTAGGCCATTCCAAGATGGCTTTTACCTTCTCTAGATCCATTTTGAGACCTTCAAATGATACAAAAAACCCCTAGTAGACTAACTCTTTTTTTACAAAGCTACACTTCTTTAGATTAATCATCAATCTCTCTTCCCTCAAACTTTTAAGGACACTACGAATGTGCAATAAATGTTCATCCAAAGTCTTACTGAAAATTTAAATATCATTCAAATAGACAATAACAAATTTTCCCAAGAATTTCTTTAGTACCTCATTCATAAGCCACATGAAGGTTCTTGGCACGTTGGTCAATCCAAAGGGCATGACTAACCACTCATAGAGACCCTCCTTGGTCTTGAATGTAGTCTTCCACTCATCTCCCTCTCATATCTATATCTGGTGATAGCCACTCTTGAGATCTATCTTTTTGAAGTACTAAGCTCCACTCAAGTAGTCCATAAGATCATCCATTCTTGGAAAAGAGAACCAATACTTGATGGTTATCATGTTTATAACTCAAGAGTTTGTGCACATTCTCCACTCTCCATCATTCTTTGGTGCCAGTACTGTAGGTACTACACATGGACTTAGGATCTCTTGAATCAAACCCTTCCTCAATAGCTCCTAAACTTGTTTGTTTAGCTCCTTAGTTTCAGTAGGAGTCATCCTATGAGTAGCCTTGTTAGGAAAACTAGCTCTAGGGATTAAATCTCTCTGATGATTGATTTTCCTTATTGGTGGAAACCCTTCTAGAACATTATTAGAGATGACATCTCCATGCTAACTTAATAGGCCTAAAACTTTAGGTGGAATTTCACTACTACCTTCCTTATCTTTTCTAGGAATCAAAGCATAATACATACAGTGATGTTTCATACCATCCAAAAAATTTCTTCCATCAACAAGACATATTTTAGCACTACTACATACCTTTTCACCTTCCTTTATCAAGGGCTTTAGTTTGTGGAAAACTCCATCCTTTGTCAAAGAGTATGTATTTGCATGACCATCATGTACAAAATGCCTATCAAATTGCCATGGTCTTCCTAATAATAAATGGCAGACATCCATTGGAATAATGTCATAGAGAACTTCATCATGGTAACTCCCAATCTTGAACTTCACCAAACATTGTTCACTGACTAGGACCTTATGATCATCCTTCACCCAAGAAATCCTATAGGGTTGGGGGTGTTTCTCCCTCTTGAGCCTTAGCTTAGAGACCATCTCCTTAGACACTGAGTTGGTAGTGCTTCCACCATCAACAATCACATCACAACACTTATCCCTGCACTTGCACCTGGCATGAAACAAACTCCTCCTTTGTCTAGGTTTAGTCTAACCTCTTAGTAAGATGCTTTTATTTATGAGAACCTCTCCTCTTTCTGCATCCTCATCCACATGAGCAACCCTTACTTGATCATCAGCTCTCCTACCTATCCTTCCTTGTCATTCAAGGCATTTAAAGGCACGATGACCTTCTTCATTACAATGAAAATAGGTACCACAAAAGCCTCCTCTTCCTAAACCTTGTCCATTTCCTCTACCTATTCCTCTCTGATCTCAAAAGTTATGATCACATGAGTGGTTGAAACCCTCATTCCACTGGTTCCTGCTAGTACCTACATCTTCATTTTTATTTTGGGTCTCATTTCAGCCCCCAAATGACCTACCACCACCCTTTCCTCCTTGACTACACCCTCTTTTCCTTCCTTCAAACCTTTTTTTTAGCTTCTCTTCAACTCACAAGGCAAATTGGTATGCCTCTTTAATGCTAGTCATTCTAACCAGACTTAACTCCTCCTGAATGCTAGGTCATAACCCACTAAGGTAATAGGAAACATTCTCCTTATTTTCTTCTAAATTCCCTACCCTAATAAGAAGTTGATTAAATTTCTCTGTATATTCCTCGATAGATTTTCTTTCTTACTTTAACCCTTGCATTTTCTTGAGCAAATCTATCTCGTAATCAACAGGGATGAGCTACTTCTTTAGTTTATCCACCATGTGATCCCATCTTGTGATTTTCTCCTTTCCTCTTCTATTTTTTTCCAGCTAGATATCTTGCCACCAAATTTTGGCATGGCCTTTCATTTTGGTCTTTGAAAATGTAACCCTATCTAGGTTCCTGATATCCTCATGCTAAAAATACTCCTTTAGTTCATTGATCTAGTCGATCAAATCTTTCGGGTTTAGATTTCTCAAAAACATACCTTAGGTATTTTTCCAAGCTTAGAAATGGCTCTAAAAGCCTCTCCTCTACCTAATTTAGTACTTCCCCATCACCTTCCCCTTCTTTTCCAATATTTTCTTCTTCTTCATTTTCTTCCTCACTTTCATCGCCTGTAGCAACATTCATTCCTCTATGGATCTCCTCCTACAATGCTTGAACTTGCCTTTGGAGGGATCTAGACTCGGGAGTAACAACTCCAGCCCTTCCACCATGTTCCCTTTGTGGAGGTATCTTTTTATCTCAAACCCACAGCCACACAGTCCTGGTGCAAACTACCTCACAATTGGCGCTCTGTCTACACACTCAGGAAAACTTGCTCTAATACCACTTGATGGGGACACAACCCAAGACCATAATGAAAACAATAGGAAAAGGGAAATATTATTATCAATAAAAATCTACTACTACATTTAGTAAAAATAAAATAGACCCAAAGACATGCCATATGGGCTTACAATAGTATGATTCTGGAGAAAATTCCTCCTTATAGTACCTTCTCTCAAACTCCATTGAGAACTACCTTTATAGTGCCATAAATGTTTTTAAATAGACCCCAAATGGGATGGGGTTAGGGATAAATTCTATAATATTCTAGTTGGCATCCACCACCAAAATAGAAGGTTCCAGAAGTCATTTTAAAAGTCTATAAAATTAGAAGAATCTAGAAATGATAGTCCAACTTCCAAGAGGCATAACTTTTGAACCGGGAATTCGATTGATGAACCATTTACATTTATGGAAAGATCTCAATTTCTCTATATACTTATGGACTAGATGCACTCATCCCCCATCTTTTGGCCCTGTACAAGGCCATCTAGTGCCTCAAATATAACTTTGAAGCACTCTTCGGAGGTTTCCACAAAAATTAAAACTGCAATAACTTTCTAACCATAAAGCCTTTTGACTTGATTCTTTTTTTGTAGCACTTTAAATTACAAGTATAATTATACCTCCAAATTAAACCCTATAACTCATCATAATTTTGGCTCAATTACAAAATAACCCTTTTTCTACATTTACATGTATCCCAAGGTGCTTAAAAACTCTAAGCTAAGAAACTAATAGTGGAATTATGAGAGTTGAAACCTTTATTTGATCCAAATGGGTATCTAAAAATGAAAACACATTAAAAAAAAAAACTAACTCTAAGCATATTTTTGGGTGACACAGGAATGAAAACACATTAAAAAAAACTCAAAAACCTAAAAAGGACTTAGACCCCAGACTAGGGATCTAGAAAGCTAAAAAATATACTAGAGGTCCCCATTTCTAGGGAAAATGGGGTGTCCATTGTGAAACCACAAAAAATAGCCCTTAAAAAGGGAAGAAATGACAAAGGCATTTCTTCATTAGAAAACATTCTCTTAACATGTGTCAAAGACCTACTAAATCCTCAATACTCTAAGTGTATTTTGAGTCACTTTGTAGTCAAAACCTTAGAATCTCAAATCTCCAAGTTTAGTGTGTGTTCAGTGTATCCATTTTCTTCAACATCTCAGAATGCAATCTATCAGAAGCTTTTGATAACTTGGAAACAATCTTTGACCCTTTTAGTCCATTCATTAGGAATCCTCATGAAAGCTATTTATCAATCCCTTGTTTGACCAGATGAGAGAATTAGTCCTGATGGCTCTTAATGGGTTATCAATTTTCATTTGAAGTCTTGGGTAATCTTTTGAATATTTTCTTCACATAGCTCACATGTCACCATTTGATTCTTTGATGAAGCAATTGTTTTGATACTCGATAGCCTATTTGGAGTGCATATCCCTATAGTCAGATTACCTTTCTCATACTTTGTAGAATCTTTCATTCTTAAGAACATTTTTCCCTATTTTATTTTCTTTCTATACCCTGACCATGCTTAGGCTATGTGGCCAAGACATTGGTACAATTTCTCAAATTCAATCTTTAGTGAACATCTCTTGCATTTCACATCTCTTGCATTTCTCAAATTTAATAACTTTTTGGAATCTCTCACACCAAAAAATGATCTTAGCAATTCCTTCGAGAAGACCCTTTTGTTTGAACTAGTAGGGTTTGAACTATCCCTTGCTATCATCGACCTTCATTCAAAAACACCTAATCTAATCTATCTTTAAATTTGCAAAGTGTTGAAAACTTGTTGGTCTACAATTCTAAATTCAAGACTAAAAGTCCTCTATTACTATAAGTAACATTTGTTCCTCAGTTGGTATAAGAAAAAAAATTATTTAAATGTTTTGACAAAGAAATACCTCTTCCCCAAAAGTTTTTAAAAAATGGTTTAATGAGAAATGTCAAGATAAAATCTTGAGTTCACCTAACCCCTAGACTAACATAACTTTGAAAGTAAACACATAACTAAAAGAAAACACACAACTGAAAACAAACACACTTGTAGAAATAAACATACTTACAGAAAGGATTTTTTTTTTGCTTCTAGGCCTTAAAGTAATGTTTCAAGAATTTCCCATTGACTGGAAATGGAACCAATTCCTCTTGTAAGGAACTTAGTCTAAAAGTATTTTCACCTAGAATTTTTGCGATCTGATAAGGACCAATCTATAAGTATTGAAACTTAGTGTAGTTACCCAATGTTTCTTTTGCTTTGTCCTAGAGTAGAACAAGGTCAGATATAATCAAAGACTTTTTTGTGGCCCTCTTGTCAAACCACCTCTTGATAGAAACTTGATGTTTTGCCATACATTCCAAAGTAGCTATCCATTTTTTGTCCATCTCCAAAAGATTCATTAGTCTAATTTGTGCCCTATTAGAATCTTTAGCATACCCACTCATGAATTTCAAAAAAAGGAATCCTGAGGTTAAGAGGGAATACTAGCTATTCTTCTTAAACAAGTAGATATGGAGATGTCTCCAAAGCATTTTTGACCCTAACTCGATTTGTCCATAGCACATGTTTGAGTTTTTGTATGCCAATCTTTAGGGTTTTCCTTCAACAAACATCTTATTACCATGATCAAGTTCTTATTTATAGATTTGGCCACACCATTTCCTTGTCAATAATAATTTGAAGAGAACATGTTAATAACCTAATTTTGTAATGCCCATTGAGTAAGGAATACCGATGTAAAAGTTGATCCATTATTACACACTAGAAGGAATGGCATCCCAAATCTAGTAATATTGTGTTCTTCTAAGAAGTCTATAGCCACCTTTTTCATGCAATTTCTAAAAGTATCTGCTTTTGTCCAACATGTACAATAATTGATAGTTGTAAGAACAAAAGTCTGTGTAGTTGACTATGGTGGGTTTATTGGACCAATGAAATCCAACCCCCACTTTGGAAAAGGGTGTACCTCAAATACTAGTTGTAATGACATTACAAGATGTCTTTCTCTATTAGCACTAATCTAACAAATGTGGCAAGTATGCACATGTTCACAAGTATCTTTGAAGATCACAGGCTAGAAATAACTTGATCATAAAATCATATGGGTCATAGCCTCTACTGAACCATGCCCTATACCATACTTATCATGAAACTATTCTAAAACATCTTTTACTTCTTCATGCCCTAGACACTTTAGATAAATCCCTTCACAATTCCTTTTGCATAATTTTCTATCATGTAGCATGCAAGATTCACACTTCATTTTGAGTCCTCTACACTATGAGCTATTCATCCAATTGATATACTAATTTTTTAAAAGATAGTAAACAATATCTTGGTACCAGAGATTTGTTATTATACCTTGGTCAATATCAACTTGAGATATTATAATCTTCTTCTAATCTTCCACCTCTATTTCACCATCAAACCATAATTTCTTCTCATCCTCAATCTGGTTATCAACTATCATTCTTGATAACCCTTGCCCTCTTACCAACTTCATGGATTGAATCTTTAAGTCAAATTCTTGAAGGATTGTCATCCATTTTCTTCACCTTTTTCCTATTTCATTTTGCATCAGTGGTGTTTTAACCATAGGATTAGGCACAATTGCACAAACCTTTCTTTTGAGTATATAATGGAAGAATTTCTTTAGTGTTTTGAGTAAAGAAAAAGACTATTTATCAAGGTTAAAATAATTTAGCTCATCATTTTTCAGAGGGAAACTCATAAAACAAATGGGCCTTTCATCTTCGTTTTCCTTCTTCTATGTAAGAATCCCAACACATAATTTTTTTGAAGAAAAAGAGTATATTTTGAAAGGTAGTTCATAATCTAGACTCACTAGTACTAGGGCCGTAGAGATGGTCACTTTGATATCCTCAAATGATTTCTTAATCTCTAAAAGCCATTCTATTTTTGTTCCCTTTTTGAGTAAATCATTAATGGGATGAACTATCTCTATAAATTTGCTTATAAACTTTCACATAAAATTTATTTTTCCAAAGAAAGACTTAAGCTCCTTTTGACTATGAGGAGGTGACAACTTTAGAATGGCTTCAATTATATTAGGATCAATGGAAATTTTGACTTTAGAGATGATATGGCTAAGGAGCTTTCCTTTAGTAACCCCAAGTAAATATTTCTTGGGATTGAGTGATATGCCATATTTATGATATTTATTGAGTACTTGTCTTAAATCAGCAATGTAAGTGCTTTGATCCATTGAAAAGATAGTTAATTCATCCATCTAGATGACTATACACTTGTTTATTAATCCATTAAAAGCTTCATCCATGACTTGTTTTAATGTAGCCTCTACATTGATCCACTGAAAAGGCATTCTTCTATAAGAAAAAGTTCCTCATTTCATCATGAAGGCCATCTTTAGCCTATCCTCTTCATCAACCATTACCTGGTTATATCTCGAATATCCATCCAGGAAAGACATCATCTTGAAAGCATTGACAATTTTTAGAACTTCATCTAGTGAGGGCTATTGGAATTTACAAAGGGGAAGATTTACTTCTGAGATGGCGGGGAATCAGAACTAACAAAATTTTACCTCTAAAATTTTTAACTGAGATCATTCACATGTATCTACCATATCTAATTAATATAGAAGTAAAGACATGCATGAAAATAGATAATACAAGATTTTGGTCACCCAGAAACCCTCCAAAAATGAGAAGGTAAAACTGGGGTGGGGATGACACCCACAAATTATCACTATAGCAATATGTAGCTATTTAAGGTTACAAAGTTTGAGCACTTCCAATGGTATACCTTGTGAAAGGCCTACCCTGTTAAAGGCTTTACACTCTGTTAAAAGTGACATGTTTAAAAGATTTACAAATAATCACTTAGAATGTTGCCCTATTAAAGGATTTACAATCCTATTAAGGATCTGCAATATGACTGCTAAACCAATATAGCTGCTAATCCAACCTATCAACATAGGATTTCCATTCTCAATATAATGGTTAGAAAGTATAGTATAATGTCTTGACCTAATGACTTCCAATCTTCAAGTGTTGATTCTAGATCCTTGTTCTACTCTATTTGTTCTGATTGTTCCTTGATTTGATATGTCTCTGCTCGAAGTGCTGATGCTCTATTCTGATCAACTAGATTCTACAATGCTGATTTTCCTTCTCTAAGTCCTTATACCCTTCTAAACTTCACTAGAATCTTCCCATATAACTCTCTTACATACAAAAATTATGGGGTTTCATCCTCCTTATAAAGACTTTGAAGACTTAGGGTTAGGTATGAATCTACGATAAAAATTCATCCATCTTTTCCCACTCAATTCTTTCACTTTTCCTATTGGTTGCATGCCTTCTCCATTTTTCTAATTGGTTGCATGCTAATTACATAAGGAATGAAAAAGATTAAATCTTATCTTTAATATCCTTTGAGATTCATCTTAAGTCAGCTTCAAAAATGGTTTACATCTGAGTTTGTGAAGGCACAAACTCATATGTTGATCTTGTGTTACTTAGCACTTGTTGTTTGCTAATGCTCGACACATATAGGAATTTTGTCTCGCTTGGCTCCTATAGTAACTCTACCTCACTCAACATCTATATTATTCTCGAAACCTATAGTGACTTGGCACTTTAACTTTTCTTGGCACCTATTGAATCTCCAGCTCGACACATACTATAGCTTGGCATCATCTTAGAAATTGATTAAGTGTGTTGACACTCAATTGTCAAAACCAATCTAAGACCAACAATCTCCCCCTTTGACATGAGTGGAAAAAACACTTAACTAAGCATTATGAATCTAGTCTCTATGAGTATAATATACATTTTGTTTGGCATATGTACAAAACTTGTTTCAAAATTTTGTAGAAGACTATATACCTTGAAAATGTGTAACTCTCCTTGAGCTGATCTACCATTTTAATATCCAAAATCTCTTATGCTAAATTTGTCTCATGCTCATGTTTCTAATACTCTTTTGCCATGTTTATTCCATGTCTTCTCTATTTGTACTCCCCCTTTGTTTTTGCTCCCCCTTTTACATATCTCCTTGTAATTTTTGTTATCCTTTTTTATTGTATCTCCTTATTTCTCCTCAAAATTCAAAATTTTATTATTTCCCCCTTTTGGGTATATCTTCACCATATCTACATAATTTATTATCTCCCCCATTCTTATTACCTCCTATATTTATTATATTTCTCCCCCTTTTTGACACTTATGTCAAAGGGTCCTAAGAATGAATGGAATATTTAGCCAAAAATGTTTTATTTACCTCCATTATTATCTTCAGAGAAGTATCCCAATTGTCTAAGGAAATTTCTAGTGCTTCAAGCTAGATGGTTGTCTCTGCTACAAGATATACTAGGCCTTTTAAGGTAGAAAGATTTGGATGTTTCTTCAAAACATTCTCTGCATAGGCCACTTCTTTATGTAACACTTCCTTGTGTACGGTGATTGCAGACTGGATCTATATTAATTTGGCCTTGGGATTAGCCTCATCTACTATAAGTATAGGTAATTCTCTTTGAGTGTGAAGCATTTTGGAAAAATTCTTCTCACTTTGAGTTGGATCCTTGGGTAGCTGTGTGCTTGATATCTTAAGGTTCCTCTCCAAGCTCAATGTTCTTTGGCTAGTCTCTTGTGTAAAGTATGAAGAGTTACATAGTTTGGACTACAATGAGAATATGTTCTCAAGTACTATTTTCACTTTCTCAACCTTCTTAGCCAATTCAACTTGTGATAGTGCTATCTCACTAGATATATTCTCATTCACCTTCATTTGAAACTTCTTCTTAGACCATTCCAATAATTTAACATTGGTATTAAGGTCTTCATTTTGTACCTGGTCCACTATGTTGGGTAGTTGCTCCATGATGGACTTTGTTTCATTAGGTACTAGCAGGCTGAATGCATCAAGGAAGATGTCTTTTATTTCTATCAATGCTTGCCTCTTTCTATACTCATTTCTATGTATCTCCTACTTCTTCTTCCTCTTTGGTGCCTCTTGCACTTCATTTATCTAAGATAAATTCATTGTCTTGTAGTAATAATTTGGTATGACTATTTCTTCATCAAGTGTAGGGTCTCCATAGTGAAGTACCCTTGCTACCTTGGTGGAGCTCAAGCTTGGTGCTAAAATTTGTAGTAGTACTACATCAGTGCTCAGCTACTTGGTAGGAGTCCTTGTAGTACACAAATTGACTAGAGTCTGTATTGCCTCTTGTTCTCTCTTCTTAGGGGTTTTCTCCTTTTTTTGTCTTCTTTACTTCTACCTTGATCAATTATGGTGATCAGAGGGGGTTCACCTTGGCTTTGTGTTGTAGGAGTAGAGGTATCCTTTTGTCCCATCTTCTCCTTAGCTTGCTCCTCGGTAGTTACTATGACTGTAGTTTCAACCTTAGCAAATGTGTCTTGTGTTGCTTGCTCTTTTGGTTGATCACTTGTAGCTATAGGAGGTTTTGAAGGTGGTTCTTGTGTTTTCACCTTTTCCTTAATTATTTCAGCTACAACTTTTTGCAATTCCTCTACACACACTAGAACTAGATTAGTACACAATTGTGCTTGTAGTGAGGTTTGGTGAAGGATCTTTTTGAGATCCTCTAAATTCAATGGATTGATGTTCTGACCTATGGTGTTAAGAACATCCTTCACAATTATAGTTTAGTAGATGTAGGTGCTACATGTGGAGGACTGGGTGGTGGCAATTGTGTGTCTTGGACACTCTGGTCTTGTTGTTGCTCTTCAACTACTACCATGTCACCTTTTTGTGTCTCCTCCTTCTCCACTATTACTTCCTCCTCTTTCTCTCCTTATTCATCCTTTTTATTCTCCTATTCTTATTCATTTTTATTTCTTCCCTCAAAGGGATCTTCTTGTCCTTCTTTGACTATTTTGAGACCATATATAATTTTCCACATAATAGTGGATTACTTCACAACATCCTCAATCTAATTTTGCATAATATTGAAGGCTTTGTATTTGGGTGCAAATTTTCCCCCATGTTTCTTTCTAGCCTTGCTTATTTGACCTTTAGTTAGGTCAGGCATTACATGAGCCAATGTTAACTGCCTTATTTTCTTTTCCATTTTTAGGCAATAGTTTCATTTATTTTCTACTATTGAACTTAACTCCTTGGGCATAGAATTATCAAGTTTAGGTGGAGTAGCCTTGAACTTGGCCATCATAGTGTAGATCGATTCTTCCACTATGTTCTATATCTCTCTTGATAGCTTATTAAAATCAATGTCTTTTAGTCCAGTCAAATATGCATTATCCCTAATGTTATCACAAACATTTTCAAGATCAGATTTGATACTATAACTTACCACTCTAAATTGATCATTGCTAGATTCTATCCTTTCTTCATTTGACTTTGGGGGCACTACATATTTTCTTCTTTTATTCTCTATTGGTCCTTCTTGTTTTGTAGTTTTCTGCTTCTCCTATTCCTTTTCTACCTTAGTTGTAGCCCTTGTGTCTGTGCTTGTGGTAGGCTTTGCTAGGCTCAACTTTGTTGTTGTTTTCTTCTTACCTTTGGGTTGTGCAGCAGGTTGTTTCTCTACCTTCCTCTTCTTGGGCTTTGGCTTAGGTGCTTCCTACTTGACACTTTCTTCTTCTTCTATATTCTCTGACACTTTCTTCTTCTTCTATATTCTCACCCATTTCTTGGGTTAAAGCTAATGGTCCTTGACCTTGTTCATCTTCATCATCATTCACTTCTTCACCTTCTTCTACCTCCTCTACCTTTGTTGAGCCTTCTCCAAATTTTTCTTTAAGCTTCTTTACCATCTTATCTTTTTTCTTTAATGTGGAGGTTATTTTCAACTCCATGTCCAACTTTGATCTAACCACATCATAAGTACCAAAATGTGGTGCACTCTTGTCCACTTCTTCTGGTAATAATATTGTTATAGTTGTAGATGCCTCATCTATATTTATCTCATAGTTAAGAGGTCTTAGCCATCTAACTCTTGGTGTTGCTACTTGAATGTATGTATAGTCCCTATCCACAAGAAAACATACATCATTTACATGTTGCTACATTAATGAAACTAGTATCCTCAATCTTTGTTTCCTGGCTTTCTTGAAATCTTCAAAATAACTTGTCATAAGAGTTTCAAAATTAGCTCCCATTTGCTCAATATATTCATTGACTTGAGCTAAAATGGACCTATTTTATTTCTAGACAACTTTAACAAAGGATGGAAATTCATTCTATGCATATAAAAATATGCAAACCAAAATTCCACCAAATTTGCATTGTGCTCCCTTAGTTCTCCTTATTGCTCCTAAGTTCTCATTGATTTGTTGCAATTGCAATTTTGCAAGATCATAAGTATGATCCTTCTTGAATAACTTGTAACCAACATCCACTACAATGCAAGGTACACTATTAAGTCTATTGGATTGATAAAACTTGTGAGAAAGAAACCTAATAGTGAAGTCAACAAGAGGGTCTTGGATAGTATCTATAGTCATTCCTCTCTTGTTCCATTTGGCTCCTGTATTTTTCTCAATTGCTTCCTTAGAGTCACTTTTGAAGGTTTTGGGCTGATCTAGGTTTGGATACCCTATTACCCTATGTACAATCCTTTTTTTTTAATCTTCACTAGACCATCTTCTAGCCACAAACTTCCATCATGAATCCTACTGAGCACAATTCTGATCCATTCTATTTTGAAGATAGTGGGGAATTCTAGGGCACAAGTCAAACCCTTCTTCTCAATGATTTGGTATTCTTCTTTCAAGACTCCATTTTCACACAATATCTCATATTATTCTCTCATCTCCATGTCTCTAGTAGCACCAATCTTATAGTTGTAACATCTTCTAACATCCTAGACCATAACTACCTTTAGGAGGTATAATAGATAGGGCTCCGACTGGGTCATTTTTGTATGCCACCTTAGGGATAAAATTAGATTGTTTAACTTCATTTGACACAAGTTGGACCTCAAATAGCTCTTTCTCCCATGTTTTCCTAGAACTAGAGGAAATTTGTGTGATCTAGGGTTTAAACATGAAGAAAACGTGAAACTGCATAGCTCAACACTAGTATAAATATCTTGAAATTGATAAAACTGCACTAAATTATTGTTGAAATTTGCTCAAATGTTAGATTCTCTACTTTGAAATCATTTTTCACTCTTGTTCATCTTTGCTCTTTGTTCTTGATGAAGAAAAATGGTTCAAAATGTGATCATATACCCTTATTTTAAAACATTTAATGCTTAGTGCATTTACAGTTGTCCACTCAACTTCTTAAACTTTTATGCATTACTTGACTTCCATTATTTTTCAAACACTTAGCATCCACTGCAGTATTCCTCACATAGCTTCAACTAAAATTTCCCTTCACTTGGCTTGCACTACCAACTTGGTTGCAACTAATCATTTAACTTCTATTGACTTTGACAATCAACTTAGCATGTACTGGGATTTTACTCAGTAGTAGAAGGCAACATTTTCTAACTCGATAGTGGTAGTGAAACCTTGAAGTTTTAACTTTGCATCTCTATTCATGCTGATCTATCCTTTTTGGTACATTATTTTCTTGGAACTAATGTATGATAAAGCTTTGTATATTAGTTCCACATACATTCTTTTTCTTAGTTGGATGAAGTGTGACTACTTGACCTTTTAGGTGAAGTGATCCCTTCATTAGATGTGTTACTTCCATCTTTCTTCTTCCATGTCTTATTCATTTCTCCTTTGATATGTTCAACATCTACTTTTCCTTTTCCTTTGTTGATCTCTAAGTTGGGTGCCTTTGACCTTGTTGGAAAATTCCTACTAATATGACCAATCTTTAAACAACTAAAGCATGTGGTTTGGCTAAGCCATCTATTATAGTTTCCACTAAAATGTATTCTTATGCAATTTTCTAGGATGTGTCCATATTCCTAACAGTAATGGCAGCTATACCTAGTGTTGTAGTCCCAATTATAGTGATGCCCATGATTATTTCCCCTTGCTAGCTAATTAGGTGTCCACACAGGATTTGATCTGCACTCAAAATCTCTATGTCCATACTTGCAATTGTAGTAGTGACCTTCAAATCTTGGTGTTCTGATAGTCCTAGTCCTATAGTCATGTGCTTGATGTCCTTGTTTGTTGCACTTATGACAACGACCCATGTTCTTAGGTTTGTCATGTTGATGGGCATTCTTAATCATACACACATTAGAGGTATGTTATTTTTTACCACAAAAATGATAAGTAGGTTTAGTGTTCTTACCTTTGTCACTCCTTTCTTTTGTAGTCTTGGGTGACACTCCTTTTTTAGTGTTGGTGTATCCTAGTCTTGAAGTATTATTGCTAGCTCTTTGTGATTTCAATAGCTATTCAAAATACTTGATGGCCTCATTAGGTTTGTTGAAGCTCTCTACAATTTTCTTCTCTTTTTAGGTCATTTTGTAGTTTTTCATTTTGTATCTTTAGTGTGGAGATCTCAATGTCCTTGACATTTAGTTCATGATGTGCATTCATCATCTAGCTTAAGCTGTCTAACTGCATGTTGGAAATTCTTGCAAGCTCAATTGACTTTTCTTCCAATCTATTGGCAAGATTTATCTTGTCTTCTTCTAGCATATCCTTATCTTCAATGGCTCTTTTCTTCTGTTTAGTCACTTCACAAAGCATCATGGCTTGATATTCTTGTTCAAGCTTGAGTGTTCTGATCTCTTTTGCTTGGGCTCTATTCTTCTCCATCAGGTCTACTATTGCTGCATCAAAATCTTTGGAATCACCATTTGCAAACAATTTTTGAGGTGTCAATCTCCTTGTATTGTGTATAATTCTCAGCTATGGAAATCTCTCTTCTTCTCTTTAAGGATTTTCTTAGTTCTTCTCTGGCTACCCCCAAAGTGTGTAGAGAAAGTTTTACATCAATCATCTAATTCTCTATGATCTTTTCAAGTTTTTAGACTTCTATTTCTAGATCTTTTCTCCAAGCTGTAAGGCTCGTCCTTGTGAGAACTCAACTCTAATACCAATTGTTGGAATTTACAAGTTAGAAGATTTACTTCTAAGCGGGGGGGGGGCGATGAATCATAAGTAACATAATTTTACCTCTAAAACTTTTAACTATGATAATTCACATGCATCTACCATATCTAATTAATATAAAAGTAAAGACATAACATGAAAAAAAATAACACAAGATTTTGGTCACCCAGAAACCCTCCAAAAATGAGAAGGTAAAACTGGGGTGGGGATGACACCCACAAATTGTCACTGCAGCAATATGTAACTATTTAAGGTTACAAAGTTTGACCACTTCCAATAGACTACCTTGTGAAAGGCCTATCCTATTAAAGGCTTTACACTCTATTAAAAGTGACCTATTTAAAGGATTCACAAATAGTCACTTGGAATGTTACCCTGTTAAAGGATATACAATCCTATTAAGGATCTACAATATGGCAGTTAAAACAATGTAGCTACTAAGCCAACCTATCAACATAGGATTTCCATTCTCAATACAATGGTTAGAAAGTATAGTAAAATATCTTGAACTAATGGCTTGCAATCTTCAATTGCCGATTCCATATTCTTGTTCTACTCTGTCTGTTCTGATCCATCCTTGATCTGATATATCTTTGCTTAAAGTGTTGATGCTCTGTTCTGATCAACTATATTCTACAATGCTGCTTTTCCTTCTCTAATTCCTTATACCCTTCTGTTAGTACCCAAGGTGGTCTCAATTTTTAAAAAAACTTTTAGTTTCAGAGGTTGAACCTCTTTGAACCACTTCGAACTGAAAGTTTGAAGTAATTCAAAGTAGTTCGACGTTTCAAAGTAGATCTTCAGTGTCCTTTTCAATAGTTCAAAATGGTTCAATTTGTTTGAAGTTATAGGGTTGAATTTATAAAATATTCAAATATTAAAGCTTCAAAGTTCAAAGCAGTTCAAATAGGTTCAAAATACAGAAAGGCTAATTCATGGAGATTCAGGTCCAAGCTCAAATTGCCAAATTCAATGGTTTAGTTGACCCCTCTTGCAGGTTCAATGCAAGTGAAGTTCAGATGCTGGGTTCGAAATGCAATTTTTTACTATAGAAAAGTTCAAAATCTAGCCTTGGTCTACGATTCAGGGTTAGTGCAGAAGATTCAGAGAAAAAATTCAGGCTCAACGTCTTCAATTTTGGTGATTGAGTGCAAGGGTGTAGGAAGTTCAAGTTCAAACTTCACTAGAAGCTTTGTCAAATTTAGCAAATTTATTCTGATACTCCAATTCAAATTTTAGTATTCAAAGATGCAAACATACAAATTGAGATTTTAGTCATAAATGGATCAGAATAAGTATGAGGCAAGGTGGCAATACATACACAATGGTGCTTCGAATCCCTCTCGTTACCAGTATACAAACTCAAGTTCAAATGTCTTCAATTTAAAAGCTCAAAGGACACTCTTTAATACCAAAATCAATGTAGGCTTGGGTACCTCTAGTTTGGAGAATCACAAATACGAGGTGGCTAGAGACCTCGAATTCAATTGGTGATCTAGTTCTAGTCTACAAGAATAATTTGACGAGGAATTTAAAACTCGTGACATCCAAAATTGAGAATGATAGCAATATAGGCCATTCTACATAACATAGTTTGGAATGAAGGTCACAATATTCATATTTAGACACACATTTTAACAGTTTGGCAAAAAAATCAAAGGTGGCCCATGAGTTCACATAACACTTTGGATAGGGGGTTTGTCTTGACATGATCCAATTAATATATAAGCAAGTGCAATTCTAAACTAGAACCATATGAGTAATGCATAACCCTCAGCAGACTATAGATGCCTACATTAAAAAGCTTAGGAAAATCAAACTCTTTGTAAGAGTTGTGGAAGGAATTGGGCTCGAAAGCTATTTTGGTAAGCCAAAATTGTCATACATGAGAATAGTTTTGGACAAACTGGGCACTCTCGACTTTCCTATTTGGCTCACTGAAGTCGATATTAACTTTGGTTATAAAGTGTCGGTCATGAATGCATAACTTCTATGCATCGTGTCTAGAAAAATCTATGACAGCATAGCAGTCGTAATAATGAACTCTACCACAAAACATTCATCGATGCCTGACAGTATGAAAGAAGAAAGTATGAGATGGCTGTTGAAGTATGGGCATTGGATTTTGATTAATCATGAAGACGTGGGTGTAAATACTCAAAAGCTACTCCATAACACAAAATCTAAATGTTCTTCCTGCAGCTTGCTCGGCCATATAGATCCCAGAACAAACATCTGATGAATACATCATGAATTGCCAAGTTACTTGGAATATTACATATGCTAAGATATGATACCAAAATCCAAATGAATGGTTCATTCTCATAAATGGAAGTTCGATCTATACTATATGGAAGTCAAGCTTTATTCAAAATGATGATAACCTCATATATTATTATTATGCCATGATGAAAGGAAGGAATGTCTGTGCCTATTTCTCTTCCCTTGGCATCGAGTTCCTTAAGGTATGAACATCCATAGGCTTAAGAGGAAATTGTGGAGGATCAGTATAGCATATGGTTTCCTCAATGAGCAGAAATATGTTAATTGACATCAATAATGCATTAACGTTTGGGTCAGTCACTTCCTATGGTGAATAAGGAAATGTGCAAAAGTTTGCTATTAAACATATCCTTACAAGATTCAGAGTCCTGAATTTAGGTGAAACAAATTGATGTTATTCATGTACAACTATCTTCAGATACATGAAAGTAGAAGACATTAGGTGGTTGAAAATGCCAGCAAATAATGACACGTGGAGAACATTATCCAAGGTGCAGAGGTTCATTTAAAAGGTGTTATTATTCATTTCTTAATAAAATGCAAATCTAAAGATGACTGTCCATATCATTAAAGGAAGTCATTACATTGCTAAAAGTAATTAGTAATAAAGTGTTTAATCATAAATTAAAATCTTATGCACATGCAAAAGGGAAAGAGTTATATGGAAAGACACGGGAAAAAACAAAAAGGAGGTGGTAGAAAATCTTTAAAGAATCAGTTATGAAACTGACAAATCACAAGAAGGAGAAAGTTTAAATAAGCCAGTGGCAAAGAAAGCAAGGGGTTCCAGTTTTTTGAATTTTGGCTGGGAGACTTTGGGAAACAATAGGATAGAGGTTGTGAATATAGTGTTAGGAAGGTTCCACTTTTTCTTCTAGCAGCTACAGACTGTGTGCTGTCAACAGGGGGAGATTTTTTAGTTCTGAGGGAAAGAATACAGACTTTGAAGCTATAGCAGAACAGAGCTTTATTTGCTAGACTTTGTGTTAGTGATTGAAGGGGATTTTGATTTTGAAATGTAATGTAGGGGAGATGGTTTTCATTTTCTGATGCATGTGTAATAGGATTTTTATAATCTTTTACATGTTAAAGAGGGGAGGTTTGAAAGATATCTGCAAATTAGAACTTTGAGTTTATGTAGTTTTCTTTCCACTGATGGTTATGTTGTTGTAACTTTTAGTTTTCTTTAAGTGCATCAGATATGCCATTTTCTATATGCATTTGATATTAGGATCTTCTGGAAGCTTTGATTCATTTTTCCTCAAGAGAATGGGAATCATTCTTTAACTTTATCCTTTGTAATGCAGTATACAGTAGGTTAACTTTGTGTAATCTGTTTCATTCTGTATCCTTTCTTTTTAGTTCTTAGCTCTCACGTCTACTCTGTGTTTATAGGTAGATGTTAGATATCCTTTCGTGCTTTTTGGTAAAAGCACTCACATTTAATTCACTATAAATCTTGCACGAGGAACTATACCCGATAAAATTCAAAGGAAGGTTATTAATATAATAATAACCTATCCAACTGTTGGTGTCAAGTTGTCCTTTCACTTGGGCATTCAGGGTCAGATTTGCATGCATTTTTGTGAAGGACAATCTGTTCACTAATAGATTTTTGGCGACTCTGTTGGGGAATTGAAGTAAAGATCTAAGTGCCTACCTTTATTTCCTCAGTTTTATAATTATCTC
This sequence comes from Cupressus sempervirens, assembly GCA_028749045.1. Taxonomy (NCBI): domain Eukaryota; kingdom Viridiplantae; phylum Streptophyta; class Pinopsida; order Cupressales; family Cupressaceae; genus Cupressus; species Cupressus sempervirens. Next base: position 619,035,653 of record CM053786.1, on the reverse strand, counting down.
CAATCATAGGAGATTGGTGACTCTATGTGAAGACCATGATGGACATGGAAGTCATGGGAAAACAAAGGCCAGATCCTTCTCTCTTAGAGCTTTGTCAAATTGATGATAAAGTTTTACATGATTTTATGGATAGTTTTAGAAAGAGTATTTCCAAAGGTATCTAAAAAAATTTGAGTTTTGAAGATGATACAAGTTCTTGGCTACTATGGAAAGGCCTCTGCGGAAGATTTCATACGCTGAAACACTTGCAAAACCTCGAAGAAGAAATGGCTCCGTTAAAGGAGAATTTGAAATAAGATGATGATGGACCTCCCATTATTTCAGTCTCACCCATGTATCTCAACCTCCTTGTCATGAGTAATCAAGATGTACAACCAGAGTGACTCTAGCCTCATGCTGATCCAATTTCAACAGATGAAAATATATGTGGAATAGGGGTAAGCAATAATGATGAAATCTTATCTCAAGATTTTTCTTCATCCCATGTAGAAAGTTTTCCAGTAAAAGAACACAGTGATCATTCTTTGCTTCATGATTTTGTTGGAATGTTGTCTAGTAATGCTTTACCTATAAATGAATCTTTAGATGTCATGAGGAATTGTGAAAACATTGGCTCTTTGAATGAAAATGCTAGAAGAGATCATATCCTTGAAACTTTTCCTTCTGAAGATTTTGCAGCAGCAAGCCCTGTAGATGATGCTGATTTTCATGGAGGTATATTCAAATCTTTTTCTCCACATCTTGAGAGTTTCAATTTTAACTATGTTGACAGTCTCCCTATTTTAGAAGCTCCTATTGATGAGGAACTAGACAACTTGCCTCCATATTTTCAATCTTTCACCTTTCATATTGATCATCTTTCTTTGAAAAGTCTTCTTGATGAAAGAATCCAGAATAACATACAACCTGAAAATGAACTCCCTATCATTATAAAGAATGAAGATGATTCCTTGAGCTTACAAACTAGTGACGAGTTCTTGCAAAGATTTTTTTTATTTGCTGATGAAATATGTAACTATGACAAGGTGAAAATACATGAAGATATTGAAATAAGTATTTGGTTTGAAAACTGCCCTGCTAAAGCATGGAGAGGAATGTCACTTAATCAGCAAGAAGAAATCATTGCCAAATTCTTTTTATATCTTCAGCCGAGAGATTTCTCTCAAAATAGTCCTTTTGATGGTGACTCATTCCTCCATAGAGATGAGAAAAAGATACCTCTAGATGAAGACACTTTTGCTGAATTTCTTGCTGAGATAGAAAAATATGAAGCTGACCTTCAATCTAGCAGTAATTTGGCATATGTGTTAAAGAATGCAATTCTTGATGAAGAAGAGGAGGTCATAAACACATTTTTGTCATCACTCAATCCAGGGTATTTCAATAATATTTTAGGTACCTATTTTTATCAGTTTCAGAATGAAACATTTCTTGATATCTTTCCTCTTCATCCATCTACGCATAGTCTTGTTGATTTGGGTTGTGAAAGTAATACTAAGTTGTGTGATGACACTCCAAGAAGAGAAGGGGATAGAATTCATGACCCATTTGATGATAGTTGGTTCCTTGAAAGAAATAGAGAAAACATATATCCAAGGATTGATCCTATATTGAAGGAGGTGTCATTATGGCTGCGAGATGATCATGACCATACACTAGAGTTCAACCTGCATGACAATGTTCTTAAGGATTGCGTATCATCTTTTGGTGAGGATTTTTCATATCATGTTTTTCAACTTGAGGTGGAATCAAATTTTGTTAGCATGAAGGATCCATTTTTAGGTGAAGGAGAATACTATGATGAGTTGTGGCTATTCGAAAAAGAAGGTTGGATCAGCATATGCCTGTATGCAATTAGTTTGAATTTTGGCACTGAAAGAGCCGTTAGCACGCTATGGTTTGGAGCTATTCCAATGAGACATGGCTTGCTGCTCCAGAAAGGATGCTACTTCTCCCAGCTGGTAAATGGATTTGCATGATTCCCTTTCTTTCTTTCATTTCCCTTGGTAGGTTCTTTTCCTACCTTTGTAAATATTGTAAATAAATTTTTGTTGTGTGTAGTGTAGTTTGGAATAATGCGCAAGCTTCAGGCTTGCTGGTAGTTTTGGTTTGTGATTGGTTTGAGTTTGCTAGTTTTGCCCTACTCCCCTCTGCCCTCTCTACAAGTAGCTCTTGATCTTCTTCTCTTGCTGAATCTATTTGCCCAATGGATAAGGCACTGTTCTTTCCCAGAGATTGCTGGAGTTCTCTAATTTTGTATCAAAATCAGTCCCACAGTTAGAGCCCCTGTTAGTACCCAAGGTGGTCTCAATTTTAAAAAAAACTTTTAGTTTCAGAGGTTGAACCTCTTTGAACCACTTCAAACTAAAAGTTTGAAGTAATTCAAAGTAGTTCGACGTTTCAAAGTAGATCTTCAGGGTCCTTTTCAATAGTTCAAAATGGTTCAATTTGTTTGAAGTTACTTGGGTTTGAATTCATAAAATATTCAAAGATCAAAGCTTCAAAGTTCAAAGCAGTTCAAATAGGTTCAAAATACAAAAATGTTAATTCATGGAGATTCGGGTCCAGGCTCAAATTGCCAGATTCAATGGTTTAGTTGACCCCTCTTGCAGGTTCAATGCAAGAAAAGTTCAGATGCTGGGTTCGAAATGCAATTTGTTAGTGCAGAAAAGTTCAAAATCCAGCCTTGGTCTATGATTCAGGGTCAGTGCAGAAGATTCAAAGACAAAATTCAGGCTCAACATCTTCAAGTTTGGTGATCGAGTGCAGGGGTATAGGAAGTTCAAGTTCAAACTTCACTAGAAGCTTTGTCAAATTTAACAAATTCATTCTAGTACTCCAATTCAAATTTTAGAATTCAAAGATGCAAACATACAAATTGGGATTCAGTCATAAATGGATCAGAATAAGTACGAGGCAAGGTGGCAATACATACACAATGGTGCTTCGAATCCCTCTTGGTACCAGTATACAAACTCAAGTTCAAATGTCTTCAATTTAAAAGCTCAAAGGACACTCTTTAATACCAAAATCAATGCAGGCTCGGGTACCTCTGGTTTGGAGAATCACAAATACGAGGCAGCTAGAGACCTCAAATTCAATTGGTGATCTAGTTCTAGTCTACAAGAATAATTTGAGGAGGAATTTAAAACCCGTGACATCCAAAATTGAGAATGATAGCAATATAGGCCATTCTATATAACATAGTCTAGAATGAAGGTTGCAATATTCATATTTGGACACACATTTTAACAGTTTGGCAAAACAATCGAAGGTAGCCCATGAGTTCACATAACACTTTGGATAGGGGGTTTGTCTTGACATGATCCAATTAATATATAAGCAAGTGCAATTCTAAAAAGGAACCATATGAGTAATGCGGAACCCTTAGTCGACTATAGATGCCTACATTAAAAAGCCTAGGAAAATCAAACTCTTTGTAAGAGTTGTGGAAGGAATTGGGCTTGAAAGCTATTTTGGTAAGCCAAATTTGTCATACATGAGAATAGTTTTGGACAAATTGGGCACTCTCGACTTTCCTATTTGGCTCACTGAAGTCAATATTAAAGTTGGTTATAAAGTGCGGGTCATGAATGCATAACTTCTATGCATCGTGTCTAGCAGAATCTACGATAGCATAGCAGTAGTAATAATGAACTCTGCCACAAAACATTCATCGATGCTTGACAGTATGAAAGAAGAAAGTATGAGATGGTTGTTGAAGTATGGGCATCGAGTTTTGATTAATCATGAAGATGTGGGTGTAAATACTCAAAAGCTACTCCATAACGCAAAATCTAAATGTTCTTCCTGCGGCTTGCTTAGCCATATAGATCCTAGAACAAACATCTGATGAATACATCATGGATTGCCGAGTTAGTTGGAATATTACATATGCTAAGATATGATACCAAAACCCAAATGAATGATTCATTGTCATAAATGGAAGTTTGATCTGTACTATATGGAAGCCGAGCTTTATTCAGAATGATGATAACCTCATATATATTATTATTATGCCATGATGAAAGGAAGGAACGTCTGTGGCTATTTCTCTTCCCTCGACATCAAGTTCCTTAAGGTATGAACACCCATAGGCTTAAGAGGAAATTGTGGAGGATCAGTATAGCATATGATTTCCTCCAGTGAGCAAAAATATGTTAATTGACATCAATAATGCATTAAAGTTTGGGTCAATCACTTCCTATGGTGAATAAGGAAATGTGCAAAAGTTTTCTATTAAACGTATCCTTACAAGATTCAGAGTCTTGAATTTAGGTGAAACGAATTGATGTTATTCATGTACAGTTTTCTTTAGATACATGAAAGTAGAAGACATTAGGTTGTTGAAAATGCCAGCAAATAATGACACGTGGAGAACATTATGCAAGGTGCAGAGGTTCATTTAACAGGTGTTATTATTCATTTCTTAATAAAATGCAAATCTGAAGATGACTATCCATATCATTAAAGGAAGTTGTTACATTGCTAAAAGTAATTAGAAATAAAGTGTTTAATCATAAATTAAAATATTATGCACATGCAAAAGGGAAAGAGGTATATGGAAAGACACGGGACAAAATAGAAAGGAGGTGGTAGAAAATCTTTAAAGAATCAATTATGAAACTAACAAGTCACGGGAAGGAGAAAGTTTAAATAAGCCAGTGGCAGAGAAAGCAAGGGGTTCCAGTTTTTTGAATTCTGGCTAGGAGACTTTGGGCAACAGCAGGACAGAGGCTGTGAATATAGTGTTAGGAAGGTTCCACTTTTTCTTCCAGCAGCTACAGACTGTGTGCTGTCAGCAGGGGGAGATTTTTCAGTTCTGAGGGAAAGAATACAGACTTTGAAGCTGTAGCAGAATAGAGCTTTATTTGCTAGACTTTGTGTTAGTGATTGAAGGGGATTTCGATTTTGAAATGTAATGTAGGGGAGATGGTTTTCATTTTCTGATGCATGTGTAATAGGATCTTTGTAGTCTTTTACATCTTAAAGAGGGGAGGTTTGAAAGATATATGCAAATTAGAACTTTGAGTCTATGTAGTTTTCTTTCCACTGATGGTTATGTTGCTGTAACTTTTAGTTTTCTTTAAGTGCATCATATATGCCATTTTCTATATGCATTTGATATCAGGATCTTTTGGAAGCTTTGATTCATTTTTCCTCAGGAGAATGGGAATTATTCTTTAACTTTATCCTTTGTAATGCAATATACAATAGGTTAACTTTGTGTAATTTGTTTCATTCTGTATCCTTTCTTTTTAGTTCTTAGGTTTTACGTCTACTCTGTGTTTATAGGTAGATGTTAGATATCCTTTCGTGCTTTCTGGTAAAAGCACTCACATTTAATTCACTATAAATCTTCCACGGGGAGTTGTACCCGATAAAATTCAAAGGAAGGTTATTAATCTAGTAATAACCTATCAAACTATTGGTGTCAAGTTGTCCTTTCACTTGGGCATTCAGGGTCAAATTTGCATGCATTTTCTCGAAGGACAATCTGTTCACTAACACCTTCTAAAATTTTCTAGCATCCTCCCATATAACTCTCTTACATACACAAATTATGGTGTTTTTTCCTACTTATAAAGACTTTGATGACTTAGGGTTAGGTATGAATCTACAATCAAAATTCATCCATTTTTTCCCACTCATTTCTTTCACTTTTCCTATTAGTAGCATGCCTTCTCCATTTTTCTAATTGGCTACATGCTGATTACATAAGGAATGCAAAAGATTTGATCTTATCTTTAAGATCCTTCGAGATTCATATTAAGTCAACTTTAAAAATGGTTTACATTTGAGTTTGTGAAGGCACAAACTCATATGTTGATCTTGTGTTACTCAACACTTGCTATTTGTTGATGCTTGACACATATAGGAATTTTGTCTCACTCAACTCCTATAGTAACTCTATCTTGCTCAACATCTATACTCTAGTCAGAACCTATAGTGATTCAACACTTGAAATTTGCTCAGCACCTAAAGTTTACTAAACACCTTTTGAGTCTCTAGCTTAGCACATGCTATAGGTCAGCATCTGAATTATACTCGGCATCATCTTAGAAATTGGTTAAGTGTGTTGATACTCAATTGTCAAAACCAATTTGAGACCAACAAGGGAAAAAGGTAGTTGTCCTTTTGAGATGCAAGGTTTAGGTTACAAAAATCCACACAAAGACAAATCTCTCTAGTCTCTTTCTGCATAAGAACTAAGTTATCCACCCATGTAGAATGGTGAATGGGGAAGATGATCTTGGCATCAATCAACTTCTTAACTTCCTTCATTATCAATGGTTCAATAATAGGATTAATAGGTCTTTGCCTTTGACAGAAGGGTTCAACATCTAGTTTTAATGGGATGCCATGCATGATGATTTGAGGATCATATGTTTTGAGCTCTTCATAGCTCCAAGCAATGACATCCTTATATTATATAAGAAATTTGAACATATCTTCCCTTTCCTATGCATTGCATGCCTTTTTGACCCTTGCCATTTTAGGATCTTCATCAGTACCCAAATTATATGAATCACATTCCTCAATCCCCTTTTATCTGATCATTCTTTTATTAAGTGCTGATTCATCATGATAAAAAAGGTGCTCCAACTCAACCATCCCCTTAGGAATAGCATTGGTTTTCAAGTTTAGAATCCCATCTTCATGTTCAAGTTCATCATCCTCAGGTTTGTCGTCTAGAGTGTCATCAATATCTTTCCCTTTAAAGTGGCCATTGTGCATGATAAATTCAAGTATATGTTCATCATCTTGAAAGACTTGGAAGTTTGTATTATTGTTTGGGATAGATGGGGCAACAACCAGTTCTACTAAAAATCTTTTCAATTTTGTTCTCTCAACTGGTTGTAATGCACTAGCCAAAATGGTGATAGCATATACGACCATGTTTTTCCTCCTTGCAATGGAATTTATGTTAAAAGTTTCAAAATCATCCATTAGATCCCACACTTTTTCTTGTAAGCAATCAACCTCCTATCATTGCAAGAGTATATAGATTTCACTTGTCTTATAACCAACTAAGAATCTCACTTGATTATGAGAGTTGTGATTCCTTTCTTCAATGCACAAAGAAGTCCTTAGATAAATGTTTGATATTTTGCAACATTATTAGTAGATCTAAACTATAATTGATATGCTATATAAAAATACTTACCTTTTGGATTGATTAACTCAATACCTGCACCAGCTCCTAATTTGCATTTGAAACCACTGAAGTGGAGTGTCCAAATCAGATCTTCTTTGGGCTTCCTAGATTTATGCTTATTTGTCCTTAGCTTTTCCTTTACTTGGGCCTGAAAGAATTATTTCTTGGGGATCCATTGTAGTCTTTCATGGGGTGGACTTGATGGTTTTCCATTGTTACTCCTTGATATAGGAAGCATATATTTTTCTTGTTTGTCCTAAATTTTCCCAATTAATTCTATAATTTCATCCACTTTGGGTTTAGGATGAATGACTATTGAAGTCCATCCTTAACCTTTTATGTATCATCTCCTTCTTTGGACTTTGATCTTTCCTAGTGGAGGAGAAGAGAAACCTCCACCATCTAAAGAGGTATCACTATATGATGCATTTAAATCTTAAATTTCCTCTTCAACCTTTTCTATAGATTTAGATATGTTTGTAGAACTTTGACTTTCTATGGATTCATCTTTTGGAATATTACCACTCTTTGTCTCCATTACCCATGTTAATACCTTAGCAACTACTACTTGGAAAAGTGAACATTCAAACTCTAAATGACTAACTTTATACAATCTAAAAAATTCTAGGAGAAGTAGAATATTGGGGTTGGCTTCTTCTCCTAAACATTGTAAGTAAGCCACCATGTTGTCTATGAACTGTGTTATGATCTCCTACCTTGGGATTGAAATTATGGATCTCCCATCTTGATCATTTGATATTTTAGTTGAAGTTGTATCAAAATCCATCACTTTGTAAGAGCCCAAATCCAATTGTAAGAATGCAACCTCATTTGGTGCATTGTATTTTGTAATAATTGTTTTTAACTTTGGTTCCACATCTATCTTGATTTGACTATTCAACCCTTTCCATGGTAACAATAATTGAGTAAAATCTGTAGAAAACCATCCTCTTAGACATTTTTTCCATTCTCTGCTTAGTAGTAATCCGTATGTCTTAGGAATCTTGACCACATGTATATCAATGATGTCTTGAATTAAGGGGTCAACTATCAATTGTATATGAACATCTCTAAACACACCAATGACTTTTACTTCTATTTTATCCAATTGTATCACTATTCGCTTAGAGGGCTGAGGAGTGACTCCCAACCTTTGTGCTATTGATAGTGGCATGACATTATAAGAGGCTCTTGAATCAATTAGGAAATTATGAATATTCTTCCCATATATTCTGATGCTAAGCAAAAATGGGGGCACCTTGACCTTTTCTTTAAACATAGTTGGCATTGCCTTCAAAGCATTGACTTGTTGAGATATTGTCTTTTGAGGAAAAATACTCATATTATGATGTGCCTTTGTATGATCAAGAGTTGTCATTAGTGCATCTTGTTGACGAGAACAATTTTGTAGCATGTCAAACTGCTGAGATAATGGGTGTTGCACACATTGCATTATATTGTTATTTTATTATTTTATTTTATTATGTAATGTTGTGCCTAGATGGACGTGCAACATGTAAAGATTCCCATGGAATATTCTTGATGAGTTGTATTGTAACATTGTGATAATATTTTATGTAATTATTTAATATTGGGAAAAAGAATTAAATGCCCAATATTAAATGTTGGGTTAGTGGGTTAGGTAGCACATGGTTTTAGCACATAGTTTATGTAATACCACTTAGTGGTTTTGTGGGACTTGCTACTATATAAGTAGCCACAAGGGTAGTTTTTGTAGAAAGAGTGACAAGGAGAAGACAAAAGGCAAGAGTCGAGCAGGACAAGGCTTGACAGGTTAGCCAAGGGAGCATTTGTGAAGGTTGAAAGCATGGCATGGGATGTGTGGATTCATGCTTGTTCACATAGTTTGCTCGGTTGTGGCTATGGCCATGAAGGCTTCCATGGTTGTATGACAATGGTATTTTTGCTAAATAATACATGGTGATGGATGCTTTTGGAGGCTGGGTTTTTTCCCTTAAATGAGGGTTTCCCAGGGTATATCTTGTGTCACATTTTATGCATATATTTTCTATTCTCTTGCATGTGGATTTTAATTTTATGTTTATTTTAGATTTATTATGGGTTATGTGGAAATGGTTATATTTCTTTGTTGCCAAGTTTACTTACAAGTGGTATCAGAGCTATGGTTTTATTATTGTAACCCTAGATTGAATCCATGAGAATGCATGAGAGGATTTTTAAAAAAAGGGCAAGATATATGAATGATTTATTGCAGATCTAAGGGTTTTTGGATTTGCTGTTATGATGGGATGGTAAAAGATTTGGGCATGGGAAATTGTTGGATAAAAGAGTTTTTGGGATGTTTCATTTAAAATGAGGGTTTTGGGGGGTAGCTTGCATAAATGACCTCCTGGGTAAAAAAAGACCTCGCCATTGGATCCGAGTTGACATTTCCATAAAATTTGATATATAATATACCCTAGTTTGGCCATGTTCAGAGGAAATGAAAGCATTTTTTGGTTTCAGCCCATGATGGCCATCAAATTTAATCCTGTCGAAATTTTCGTCACTGAAAAAATAAAAAATGAAAAATTGTACTGAAAATGGTAAAAAGATTGTCTTAGTAAAATGGCCATAACTTTCTCTCATATTATCAGATTTTAGAGTTCTTACAGGCGTTGAAAAGCTAATTTAGAGCACTACAACATGGTATAGGTTTGGTTCTATGATTTTGAAATTTTTTTAAGTTTTAAGAGCCCTAAAGTCAAATGTTATTTATTTTGAGCACGAATTGGGGCATAACTTGGGCATACGGAGTCAGATTTTGGACTTCAAGTAGTCAATGGAAAGCTCTTGGAGAGCTCTACACATTGGTTTAGATTTAGTGTAGGTTTGGCATGATATATTTGTTGATATATTGATCTGAATAGTTTATAAGTATATTTTGACTACGGTAACATTGTGAGTTTATGGCATTAGAGATTTAAGATTTGATGTCATTGTATACTCAGTTCATATTTTAGATTGGTCTCACGATGATATGGTTATCGGTGTTTGGTTTGGATATGTATGATGACTTGTTGGATCTACAAGTTGTGCAGTGTTGTAAGCGGTCTATATTTACAGGTTGCATTTATAGCTTGGTTATGGGTTGTCTTTGCCCATTGATCTTTCATTATTGATGAATATTCAGATTGGTGGCTTGGATTTGGGTTTTCTATGCCCTAAGTCACATTATTTACTATTTTCTTCATGTAGAAGGGATGAGATGTTGTTACCAAGTACAGTCATGGTGGAGGATTGTGGTTGACTATGCTGGCAGGTTGGACACTTTGAGAGTCAGATACTCAGTTCATGGATGTGATCATGGTGTCATGGATTTTGGCATGACATGATTGGATATACATGTACATCCTTGATGTTCATTAGCTTGGATTTCTAATTCAGTTATGGTGGTATATCTTCTTGGTTGAGGATCATAGTTATTTAGTTTCTTTTGAGGAGCTCATGATGTGCACTTTGAGTTCTTTGATGGTTTGATGCCTTGGTTGATTCTCATGGTTAGAGGATGGTTTTTTATCATGATGTCATAGATAGCTTGGATGCATGGTTTAGTGGGAGCTTGTGACAGTGATGGGGTGACAGTGCAAGATTAGTTCTTGGTTTGCTTTATATCTTCTTGGTTTGGAGAAGATGGATTTTATGATGCCATAGGTGACTTGGTACCACGGTTGAGTGAGAGTTGTTGGCATTGATATATTTATTGGGTGTTTGTAGATATTGGAGGTTTGTCTTAGATCTTGTTGCTGCAGAAGCGTCTTTGACATTTGCATGGTGCACTTGTTATCTTCATGGTGTATGAATATGGTTAGATCTTGAGGACTCATGGAGTTCTTGGTTATCTTCATGGTGTATGGAGATGGTTCTTCCTGGTATGTGGAGATGGTTTTCTTCATGGTGTGTGGAGATGGTTGCATCTTGAGGACTCACAGGGTTCTTGGCAAAGGTGTGGTTTATGCTTTTATTTGGCATGTTATCCTTGGTATGAAGATGGTTTCATTATTATGTCATGGTATACTCTTGATACACGTTTAGAGTTGTGACATGTTATAGTATGTTCATGTGGAGCATGTTATCTCTTTAATTGAGATGGTTAGATCATGTTGTCATGTTTATGTTCTTGAGGCCATGGTTGGAACTTTGACATTGATCTTGGTTTAGTTTCTTGGTATTGAGTACACTGATCATAATCTGGATACTTCATGATATTGCTATGTTGCATTTGGAGTTGGCATGGATTGATTGGTTATAGGTGCTCATGGATACTTGGAGATGGTGGTGATGCTGATTTCTCTTGGATTAGAGAAGTATTTGTTGGGACAGTTGATGGTTTTAGCAGGAAGGCCGAGCAGTAGTCACCTGATATGGACTTGAGAGGAGATTGTTCTTAGATGAGTCTTGGTTGGAGACTTGGGTATCTTGATGAGCATTCTCATTCCCCATTCTTGGTCTACTCGGCGGTTTGCTACTTGAGAGGTATAGCCCATTATTTTCTCTCAGTTGCATTATATTTATGCTTGTCTTTCATGGATATGGATCTTGAGCTATGGTACATGAGTTAGTTCTAGAGGGTTCATTTGAGAGATGGTTTAGCATTGGTTATCTCCATGTGCATATGTTGTTATGCTGGTTGAGTTTGGGAGATGGTTTTATATTGGGCATATTCCTTGGATTAGGAATGGTTATTCCTTGGTTTAGGAATGGTTTTATTGAGTTTGATCTTCTTGTGAGAGGCTTACATCCATGATTAGTTATATGGTATGGTTTGGGTGTTGTTGAGGCTTCTTGTTGGAGTTTTATGGAGGAGATCATACTTGCACAATTTACATCTAGAGGTGTGTGTAGAAGGACATGATACATGTTATGATTTGCATGATTTCTTCGGTCTTGGTTATTTTCTTGGATGTTCAGTTTTGACTACATTGGATTTGAGATTGGTTAGAGATTGTGATCACTGGTTTGTGCTCATGTATTTCATGTGAGAGATGACATGGTTATTCCTTTATCTCTTTCCTCTGTTGGTTGTGGTGAACTTGGGAGAGCATTGGAGACTTGTTATGAGAGTTGTTCTTGCAGGATATCAATTTACGTGTTGTGGATGTCCTTGATACTACATGGATTCACTTCTTTTAGATGTGTTGAGTGGATTGGTTATAGATTTGACATTATCTTTTGCAGTGGGATCTTCTTGGTATATATGTGGTAGGTATTGCTCTTGAGGCTTGTGATTGCAGGTTATAGATTGGATATGTCAGTGATATGAGATTCACTTGTTATACCTTTGAGGTATGGATAGTTGGAAGGGTTTGGCACTTTGATGTGGGTGCTATTTCAGCTATGGATATTTTGACAACTACGGGTACATGTGATTACCTTTGGATCAAGTTTTTTGTGCTTGGAATTTCAGTTGGTACAGGATTTTATGATCTTCTAATGCAACAGGTTGGGTGGTTTTCTCTTTGGATGGCTTCTATGTATGTCCAGTGGTAGTGGCATAATAGGAGGTGAGATCATTCATGTTCGAGATGCTAGATACTTTGATTTTGTTGCGGGTACCAGGATGGAGCACTTGGTGTATTTTGATCCATGATGGTGGATATGCTAGGAGGGATTATTCCCTTGTTCATTTATGTGGCTACAGATTGACCCTATGCAATGACTACAAAAAGTGGGAGATTGTTGAGATAATGGGTGTTGCACACATTGCATAATATTGTTATTTTATTATTTTATTTTATTATGTATTGTTGTGCCTAGATGGACGTGCAACATGTAAAGATTCCCATGGAATATTCTTGATGAGTTGTATTGTAACATTGTGATAATATTTTATGTAATTATTTAATATTTGGGAAAAGAATTAAATGCCCAATATTAAATGTGGGGTTAGTGGGTTAGGTAGCACATGGTTTTAGCACATAGTTTATGTAATACCACTTAGTGGTTTTGTGGGACTTGCTACTATATAAGCATCCACAATGGTAGTTTTTGTAGAAAGAGTGACAAGGAGAAGACAAAAGACAAGAGTCGAGCAGGACAAGGCTTGACAGGTTAGCCAAGGGAGCATTTGTGAAGGTTGAAAGCATGGCATGGGATGTGTGGATTCATGCTTGTTCACATAGTTTGCTCGGTTGTGGCTATGGCCATGAAGGCTTCCATGGTTGTATGGCAATGGTATTTTTGCTGAATAATACATGGTGATGGATGCTTTTGGAGGTTGGGTTTTTTCCCTTAAATGAGGGTTTCCCAAGGTATATCTTGTGTCACATTTTATGGGTATGTTTTCTATTCTCTTGCATGTGGATTTTAATTTTATGTTTATTTTAGATTTATTAATGGTTATGTGGAAATGGTTATATTTTTTTATTGCCAAGTTTCCTTACACAAACATCAACATGTTGGCCTTGTTCATTCAAATCTTCCACCATACTATAATTTTTAGTAGGCCAGGTAGGATTTTTGAAGATTGTAGGTATATTTCCTTGATTCTAATTTTGATTTCCTCCATGCAAAGGCCTGATTGGTATCGAGTTATTACTCGCTCTTAGATCAAGAGGAGGCAGTTGTAATGCTAGAGGAATTCCATCTATCATAGGTTCTTTTTAAGTTTATAGATTATAAGTATTCTGATTATCATTTCAAAAATAAAGCATCTCTTCTAGTTGCTTATCTAGTTCCTGACTAAATGGAAAAGAGAATTCTTCATTGGCTAATTGTTCCAATTGTGTGTTCTATGCATAATTGTAAGACTCTAGTAGCATAGCATTAAATTGCATAGGAGGGACATTATTATTTTCTTGTGAATTCTAATTCTTTTCTTCATTTCCATTGTAATATGAACCATCATTGTTAAGTGTTTTTTGACCATCATCATATTGATTGATGTCCAAATACTAAGCATTATTGTTATTTTATCTACAAGAATTCTTCCATTGTTTGGATGAGTGTTCCATTTTTAGTTTTATCTTTGGAAACCATTGTTGTGATCATTAGGATTGAAATTTTTTCCTACATTATTATTTCTTGCATTGTTGTTCCTAGCCTTATTATTCCCATTGAAATTCATATTTTAGTTCTGACCATAATTATTGTTGTTATAAGGATTGGTGTTGTTTCTATGAAATTTTTTATTCTCTCCTTGTGAAAACCTTAAGTGGGTTAGCACATTATTGATTCGAGACATGGTCTTCTTCATCTGACCACACTTGAAGGCAAAAGTTTTGTCTACTTTAGTGGAAGTTGCTACCTTTGATGGATGAAAGTAGCTTTTGGAGGTTCATCTATTGGATATGTTATAGCTTGGGTTTTTGGAGAGGGTGCTTGTAGTAATGGAACTAGATTCATTTGTATGAATTGGCTAGGCATCACAAGTGCTTCGACAAAATATGTTGGCGTTATTATAACAGCTTGAGCTAGAAGCATCAATCCTCCTCCATTAGGACTAGCCTACTTTGTGAAGGTAATTTCTTCAAAGAAGACTTTGTCCAATGTGTTGATATTTATTGTAGGAAGTCTTCTTAGGAAAATAATAGTGAGATGGTCCATAGCATTCAAATAAATCTAAATTATAGCTTCAATTGGTATAGTGTATGGTGTTTCTAGCTTATAGTATGCCATATTAAAGTGATGGTTGAACCATGAAACCATCTCAACTAGGTCCCTTTGATTGATATGAATTATTGTTGTATCATAGCTAGGTTGATGAAAGTTTTGAATTTTTCTAAGAACAATTTTTCAAAAGTATCCTAGTCTCCAATACATCCAAGTGGCATATTAACATACCAATTAAAGGCAACTTCTCCAAAAGAGTAGGGGAATAAGCGAAGATCAACATTCTAGTTAGCAATCTACTTTTGGTTACAAATTTCCTTGAATACCTTAATGTGATCCTCAACAGTTATCATCTCTCCATAGATAAAATTTGGGAAAAAATTCTCAAGATTCTTAGGAAGGTCATTGAGTACACCTGAAAAGTTGATTGGTGAGTCTATAGCATTTGTGAAAAAGGTCAATGGAGGATTTGGTGGAATAACGAGTGGTTTTTGTGGAGGTAGAACTAAGGAAGATGATAAAATGTTGAATGTAAGTGGTAGAATTTGAGCGAATCCTTTGTTGGTATGAGGCTTGTGAAAGTGGCTGAGTTCAAAGAACTAGTGTGTACTAGGTGAAGATGTTAAAGATTGCTAAAATGGAGATGACAAATTAGGATCTTCCAATTTGCATCAATTTTGAAAAAATGCCCTCTGTAGAAGTACACTCTCTCAAAAATATGGTGCACATTGGAACCTTGTGCACCTTGCACACCTTGGAACCTAGTGCACCTCAAAACCTCTACAATTTAGAAAATTTTCTAAACTTGTAAAAAAAATAGAAAATTATGAAATTGCATTTTTTTTCTTCTATTCTAAATGGTTTGGGCCCACCTTCTAGCCCCACTTCTATTGAGTTGTCATTTAGCATGGTGCTTAATGACATGAATCCTTTCAAACTCCTCTCTTGAAAATTTAATCTGAGATCAACTCCAAGGTTCTGGGTGATCTTGCAGCCTAGTGGAATCTGTTTAGTAGAAGATAAATGTGAGGGTTCACAAGGAGGCCTTTGCTAGTTCTAAACAATTTTAGATAAGATGTAGAATATACTTGCTATATCAAAAGAATAACCACACAAAAAGAAATATACTTTTTTTTCTTTTCTATTTTTAATAAATGCAGTTTTAACTATTCAACTATATGAATTCCTAAATTAACCAAGTGTTTGTAAAAGCAAATAACAAGGATAGGGTAAGAAGAAGATTAAGAAAATGACTTGAAAAGTGAATTCCTAATGGACATAAGCCACAAAAATAACACGTCTATGAGTTAAGCCTCTAAAAATATTAGTAGGTAACCAATGAAAAGAGGAGAAATACTTCCGTAAGTCCACTAATGCAATCATCAATGGGAATTCAGTAACTATAAGATGTTTCACTTTTCATCAAATTGCAAGGCCACAGAAAGTGTGCTCATGCAAGACAAAAAGCTATGTAGGAACAATAAGGTGATCTCTTCTCGAACTAAGTATGTTAGCAGAATTTGAAAACAAGTAGCAAACACTAGAATTACAACATCACTCAATCAAAACAACACAATAAAACTATTGGCTCCATTACACTCGATGAACATATACTCAAGAAACATAACACAATCAGGAAAGAATAACTACACTCTGAATGAGAGCACCAATAGCATATATTATTACATCAAAGGGTAAAAGTACAAAGCCAGGCTGACTTATTAGAATGATTGAATTTGAGTATTTCTATCTAAAATTTTTTTTGTTCAAACATATGATCTAGATAAATTCATTTTAGATAAGTTATATATGGTGTAAATAATCAAGACTAACAAGGTTATTGAGAGGGGAGGGGTGAATTAGTAACTCTAAAACTTTTAATTCAATTTCTGCATAATAATATTTTTACCATTCATCCATCTAATCTACTATATGCTTGAAAAGATAAACATCTCTAACACATGAACACACAGATTTGGTGACCCAGAAACCTTCCAATTAGAAAATAAAACTAGGGTGGGGATGATACCCACAAAACTTCAATATTGTAGAATAAAGTTGGCCGGTTAAGGCTTACAATATCACTTCTGATGATCTGCCCTATTAGGAGCAAATAGGATTGCTAGATCCACCTTGTTAAAGGATTTACAAACATACAATGAAGTATGCACTCTATTAGGAGATTTACAAAAGACTCTTAAGTCTACCTGGTTAAAGGATTTAGAAAATTGATTCACCTGTTAGGATGAAGCAGTGAATCTGATTGCAACTAATTGCTGATAAGATCCTTGTGCTCTCATCACCTGATGTGACAAATATATCTTTTCTGCATCAATGTTGACCTTGCTGTATTCCTCTATTCTGCTAGTGATTTGTTTTCCCTCTTCTCAAATTATTGCAACACATTATATTCAACTATATTTAACATCTCATCATTTCAAATGATATATACCATTCCAATATTTACACTGGCAAGGTCGGCCAAACACAAGTGAACAAACACTACTGAGTCAGCCAGATGGTAGAGAACTCGGGTTCCACAAACTGACTCAATGACCTTCTGACACTCGGTATCCACTACAATATACTACATCTTCATGCACTTAGTAAGAGTAGAGGCACGGTCCATACTAATCATTCTAAGTAGTTTGGAACTCGGTAACCATTGGTGACTCGATAAATATTGTGTCACTCGTTAAAAATTGAATCCATTGATAACCTTCTTCACTTGGTAAATACTAATTCCTTCATTTACCTTGTTTACATGGTAATTACTAATTCCTTTTTTTACCTTGTTTACTCGATAAACACTAACTACTTGGAGAACACTGTTCTGCACGATAACCACTAACTGCTCAGAGAACACTGTTATGCTCGATAATCACTAACTGCTTGGAGAACACTGTTCTACTTGGTAACCACTAACTACTCAGAGAACACTATTTTTCTTGGTAACCATTAACTTCTCGGTATCAACTGTTCTACTTGGTAACCACTAACTGCTCGGTATCAACTATTCTGCTTGGTAACCACTAACTGCTCGATATCAATTGTTTTGCTCGATAACCACTAAGCATTCCGAGTCAAATAAGTGTTGTGACTAATGAAAAATATATCATAATTCCAACAATATATGGTCTCAAACTTTTCCAATTGGAAATGTGAATGAAATGGATGTTTTATACTAGTTTGTATCCAATTACTAAAGAAATCAAATTATTTTAGAAAAGTAGCATTTTAATAACTCTTACTATCTTTTATGATATTATTTTAATAACATATAAACACCATTTTATAGAGCTCAATGTCAAGAATATTCTCATATAGATTTTATAGTGTTTTAATTAGATATAGTATATTTTAAGTAATAAATTCTACAAGCATGTATTTTAACACTAAAAAAGATGATGATTATGAGAAAGAAACAAGTATTAAATCATATCAATTTTTAAAAATATATCTATGGTGTTCTAAAGGAGAGAATCCTCTTCAAGAATGTATAATTTTTTTTCTAGTTAGAATAGATTTGTTTCAAAAAATGTGGTGGGAGATGAAAATTATTAATTTTAGGTTAGTTAAAATTTGAATAATTATAAAAGAGAAAATATAGGTCCAAAGACAATTTTTATTTTTGATTGTTCTAGCTATATATGTTGCCTATAACATAGTCTAAAATCAAAGGGAAATAATTTTATTTCCATATAGTTTTGTGGTGGGAACTAGACCCTTAATTTTTAGCATTTTTTAGTAGCTACGAATTTACTATAAAAATTAGGAAAAATCTGCCAATTCTTACTCCAAATAATTATTAAAAATTATAATCATAAAATTCATTCATTTCTCCACATTTTATTAATTTGCTTCATTTTCAAATTCAATATAATAATTCTAGTTTTATGTCATTGAAGATGAACTGTCATACTTTTGTTAGCCTTTTCCTTTACAAAAGGGTGACATAGGTTTGTGCTTTTACCCCAAAATAATGGCCTGATATACATATTACATTCTTGAATTTATAAGAAATCATCTCATCAATTTGTGTTGAGAGTGAGAGATCTCTTTATGAAAATATATCCTTCTAAACTAATAAAAACAATCTATTTATGTACAATTGACTCTTTAACTGCTGCTAAGTAGGACTCTACCCTTATTTATATCATATAATGGGTGCATGAGCATTTGCATGTCTTACAACAAAGAAAGCATGAGAAAATAAGAAGAAGAAAGCCATTAGATGATGTAGGAGTCTTTGGAGATGCCAAAAATAGAAGCTCAACCTTCTTTGGATGTTTGTAGGAGTTAAACTACCATTAGAATGCATTTTTGTTGCATGGAAAGCTCTAAATTTGGGACCGACAGTTAACTGTCGACGCACCTCTAACTTTTTCAAAAACTTTTGACACACCTTAAGAGAAGTGCACCTTGGAAGAAGTGCACCTTGTGAACTTAATGCACCTCAAAATCTTGCACACTTCAGAAGACAAGTCAAAAAAATGCAAAATTTTACAAAGTGCCAAAACTAAAATTCTAGCTTATGGGTTTTGTTCCCCTTCATACTAGAGCTATGTCTAGGTATTTTCTTTTGAATTCCTATATAATCTCTGACACTTGGGTTGCATTCAAAAAATCTAAAGCATCATATTTATCCTTTAATTTTTGCCAATAGTTGCCCACCTCTATGTGAGTCTCTACAAAATCTCCCAATTTTACATCCAATTCTAGCAATGCCTCTTTGGTCTTAAATGCCTATCTAATATCCTCTTCATTGGAAACTTCTTCAAAAGTCTTCCAAAATTTTTCAACAACTACTTGTGTAGTTATTAATTTTTCTCTTGAATCATCTTCAACAATGTCCAAGAAGGCATCACTATAATGTCTCTCTGCCTCCAAAACTTGCTCTTGGGTTTGATCCTTGAGCTTATGAATGTTTGCATGCAATGTTTTCATTACTTTATTACCGTCTGCAATCTTCTCTATCTAATCATCTATCATATCTAACTCATGTTTTGTATATACATCCATCAAAATCTGATACCTTTGCCCCTTTATTGATTGTAACACTTGCAGATCTTTACCCTAGGTATGTACTTCTTCCATACACCCAAAATCCTAGTTCAATGTAGAAACCAGCTTATCTACACTATTACAATTTAAGATTTCCTTGTATGATCAGAACACCTTTCTCTTCAAAGCTTTCTCACTGTCGGTGTTTTAAAATGTACTAAAACTACTAAGTGATAAAATGCTTAATACCAAAATGACAGTACATACACAATATAAAGACTAGCCTATTCTTATTAGCAATTGCATATGTAAGGTATTTGGACCCAACTTCAACAAAACCATAGATGGTTTTCTACTCTTTTGGCTCTGTAAAACTAGGGTGGGTGTACCCAGGGATGGTTCAAAACTGAAACAACTGTATGAAGATTATTCTTAGTTTCATTCTGATTCTCATTTCAAGATCCTCAAACATATACATAATTCTTACTAACTTGGTAAACACATCCCACAAAACAGATATGGCCAAGAATTCTTCTATAGATCTGCAGATGTTTTTAACAACAATGGCTAACTGAAGCTAAAACATTCCATGCAGACAAGTGTTGGCCAACTTTGAAGATCTACAAGAGATAAAAGTAAAATTTGATTTGATGATGCATTTGAAAAAACTATTTGTAATATATTTCTCCTTCATTTGAAATAACTTGATCAGTGCCTAATCCATGGGGTTCAGAGTCTATAGAAAATTCTTAGATCTAATTTGTTGCTTTACAACAAATTCTATCAGCAATTCTTATCATAATTTATCATTCAAAATCCTTTTCAATACTTAAGGAATCTTATCACATTCATCAAAGCCTTTATTTAATCCATTGAATTAACATCAATGGTAAATGGATATACAACCTAACTAGATTGCATTCAATTGCACAAGCTTTTACTCACACAACATCAAGGTAGCTAAGTATTTAAAAGGAGACAAAATTCAGAAAGAAATGATATGGGGACAGTTCATAATTTGTATTCATTTCCTTTGAAAATGGTATATCCTTTACAATAGACTCAGAATGGCCTTCAAAAAGAAACACAGCTCATTCTACATTCATGTATTCTCAGAGAATTGACAGAAAAATACATTGCAAACTTACTTTCAAAATTTGGACAAAAAACCAGACTAAGCACAATACTTAGAAGAAATAGAATTCAGGCCCTTCTTTAGCCTTGGGATCTCACTTAAATAGTGTGAGATGCAAGAAGCTTTAGGCTAAATAAAGTGACAAGTGTCTTCTAAAGGATACTCACAAATGTCCATCATAAAAGATAAAAACAAATAACAGAAAAGCTAATACATCGAACAATCCTTGGTGGGTCCCTTTCAGTTATGCTTCTCAGTTGTTGAAACAAGAAGATAAGATCTGATTCTTGAATTATTCTTCATCCTCAGAGTAAATAGCCATGAGGTTTGAAAGTGATGTATCATCTTCAGTTACCTATAAATTTATTTCAACTTGGGGATTTTCCACGTCCTCATTATTAACTATGAGGGTGACTTTTACTTTTAGATTTTCCTCCTCGTCATCTTCTGACATTTGTTCTAGAAACTAATTTTTCCATTTATTAAAAGCATCATCATCTAGCCAATCAAAACATAGAGCTTCTCTTTGTATCATTATTAAAGAATTTGTACTTTCTTCTAAATCATCAAATTCTTTCCTCATAGCAGTATAAAATACCTATATTTTTACTAGCTCTTCATTTGTCTTTGCCCAGAACCAGTGGCTAGTTTCACTCATGATTTTTATTATTCTTTCATTGAATAACTCATCCATCTCCCTTTTCAAATTTCTTTTTCTTTTATTGTATTAACTGATTCTAAAGCAAAAGGAAATAGGGTAAATTTTTCAGCAATATATTGGAAAAAACAGAGTGTTAATCTTCTCTGTAAAGAATCTTTTTCATCATCAAAATTCTCTAGCTTATTTAATAAATCAAAAATCTTCTCAACTTGATGATAAGGCATTTGGACTATAGATATACATATGATTGTAATATCATTATTTCTCTCCCTCCATTTCTGTGCAAGAAGAGTCAGTTTATCCTTATCTTTGTTCAACTCATCCATGAGGGCTGCAATTCTTGTCAACTGATCAAAAAAGGTTGACCATTGTATTTTATCCCTCAAATATATCACACCCTATTTTAATTTCTCTTCATATTGATTTCTCAATTCTATCTGCAACTCATGCAATTTTGTTTTTTCCTCTTCAAAGTCCTCTGCAGTATAGAATTGGGGCCTTTCAGGGGTGTCAAGTATTTCAATAATAGGGGTTGATCCAGATCCAACCAATGGCTATGAAGGGTATGCAATTGTAGGTGCACTAGATTCTCCCATTTTTCTCTTTCCAAGTATCCTCTCCATTTGAGACATTTTTTTTTCCAGTGATTGTATCTGTATACCCCTTTCCTCATATGCTTTCAAAACTTCTTCAAACCTAGCATTGAGTTGGGAAAACTTATCTTCTTCTTGTCCAGATACAACACCACCCAATTTTAGTATTTTTGAAGCCATTCCCATTACTTGTTTACTACTTACCTCACCAGCCCTATATACTGTCAATGTACCAGTATGTTCTGCAGTGGGAAACTCATGCATCCTGGTACTTTCTCTCTTATCTATGAACCACAAAACAAGGGCTTGGTGGTCATCACTAAATTTGACCCCTCTATGAGCCTGTAGTACTTCTTCAGTGGTTGTTAGTTGAACATCCTTCTAATTTCTTACTAAATCAAAAACAATAGCATTTTCTATATCCCATTCTGGCAGAAGGAGGACTCCTGATTGTCTAACTATTTTCCTTCTAGCTTCAGGAATGAACCAGGAAAAATCACTCAAAAACTTTGATTTTACCTCTTCCTTGATAACCAGGTTAGATTCATTTGGTTGCTCATCCTTGATCTTCTCACAGGCTTTCTCAAAATTCTTTATATTTAATCTCCATAAAAACTAAGGAAAAGCCCTAGATCTTACAAAATTTTCATCATTAATAAATCTTTTAGAAGCCTAGGCAACAATTGGGCCAATTTCCTTACCTTAGTAATCAGCAATGGTCAGGTCCAAGGAAGGAGTAAGAGGTTCTTGTGGCTCTCCAATATCCAAGTCTGTAGAAGTGACAATCACATCCCCTTCTCCTCCCATTTGTCTAAGCTGTTCCTTTAGAGATGCTTCATCATCTATCTAGATTGGAGACTGGCTTGGAGAGTATTGTTCTTTTTGAGAAGAAGAAGACCCCTGCTCTAATTTTCATCTTTTTGGAGAGCTGGCTGTAGATGGACTTCTTGACCTTGGCTCCTTATGAGGGGGTACTTTTTGCACACTTTGAACCACAACATAACTTGCCCTTTTCTGCAATATATATTGGCCAAGAGTTACCACATTTCTACCACTCATTCTTCTTTGTATTTTTGTTTCCTTTTCTGGGTGTGTCTTAATAAATATATCTTTCTTTTCATTCATAGTCTGAATTATTATAGCAAAATTATTCATTAATGCCTATATTTTATCTCCCCAGTATTTCTTATCTTTCAATGGGTCGTACTGGGGGTCAAAAGCATTAATGAATTCCATGTTTTTACTGAAAACTATCAATTTCTCTTTCCTTAATTCTTGCTCCTGCAATGTGAAAATATTTCTGATTATATCTTTTGAATAGTATACCTGATGTACCATATGGGAAGCTCTCACCCTTTCTCTTAATAGATCATAGAATCCTTTAGGGTCAATGAATCTAGCGTGAGATTCTGCCATGTTATATTTATTCAAAAACAAATTTAAATGCTTCCACCCCTTTTTAACAAAAAAAAATCATGCACTACAGTAACCATTGGAAAGAAAGTGCCCTTCTTGACCAATTCCCTCTCATCTATAGTACCTATCTGCCATAAGAGCTTGACTATCCCTATCTTCAAAGGTACATGAAAAGATAACACATGAGGTTTTCCTAAGAAACCAAAAACTCTTATTACTATTGAAACATTGTAGGGAATTATATCCCCCCAGTTGTGACTAACAAGTAGCCCTTTAGCATGGTCCTTAGGTCTGACCAATTCTAATAATGCTTGTGGGATTCTAGGGCTATCTCCTCTTAAAAGTATTCTAAGCTTTGATGAAAAATACCTATCAAATCTTACATAACTAGCATCAGTGGCCTCTGAAGTCATATCCACACTCGATAACTGCACTGGATTCCTTTCTCCATCCTTTTTTGTTTCTAACTCCATACCCTTGGAGAAGAAAGTATATCCTTTGTATAAACATACATGCATCATCAATGAATACCAACAGAATGGTTTGTTTACTTTCCCCTTTGCTATTCCAACTAGACCATTGTGAATCTCTTTTGCTAGGAAAGTGGCAAAATGTAGAATGGTACTCATTCCAAATTGAAGGGTTTAAGCAATTATAAGGACCACAAAACCTGGAATTTGATCACCCTCATCTATCCCCAAGATCTTGCAAAGAGAAAAATATAGTACTTGAGCTCTTTGATTGAAATGTCTTCTTAACAATGGCTCTGGAGTACTGGCTGTGATCACAGGAAAATTACCAACCCTAGCAGGATGCTCCTATAGTGGCCCTGTTCTTAAGTACACTCATTGTGCATCATATCTAGCTTGCAAATCATCTAGATCAATGATTTCATGCACAACGTGGTTAGGGTTTAGGTTGAAAACCTCACTGAATAGTTCAGGGAAAACCCTAAAAAGGTTGACCCCTAAATGATTTTTTACCCACCCTCTGATAGGATCATACTTCTTTGCCAGGTCCATCAATAAATCACTATCAAAGAAGACACTGGGGACTACTAATTTTCCAATGTCAAATTCCCATACATTTCTCATAGGAGTGTCCCATTTTTGCTGTAAAAACCATTTCTTAAACAACTTCAAACCTCCCATGGGAACCTAGGCATCCCTTATCCAATTAGCTTTGTCATAAAATCCTTATGCCACAACTAATCTAGGGTTTTTTGGAATGAGTTCCCTTCCCTTAGTTATTTCATGCATTGATAAGGAAAATTGTTCGAGGAAATCATCATGCACTGAACGTTTTAGATAATATTTTTGTCTAGTAAACTCTTTTCGGGGTGGCATTTTAATGAAACTTTGGAAAATTCACAACAGCAAAAGCTTCAAATTTTACTCAGAAAGTCAAAGAGCACTTACCCGCTAGAAATCGCACTTCTGCACTATATGATGTCTTCTGCAATTTTATTGGAGTATTAACCGAGAAATTTTGTGCCTTAGCTCTGAAATCTTGACTGCCCTTTTCTTTCTATGCTTTGGTGATTCATTAATGGTGAAATCATGGGTTCTTTTTATGAATTAAAACCACACGCACCAGGTCTGGATCACATTTACTCTCAGTAACCGTTTCTCATAACTTGCACTCAAATTTGAATCCCATCCGTAGATTTTACCAGAATTGCATGGTCCTGATTTAAAAATAACAAGCTTTACAATCTTTTTTAGAAAAATGCTATGTATCACCATTGCGCTTCCCCACATTACTTAAAAACCTACATCTTCATAATGCGGGGATGCATCAACCATTGATCAAGACAAGATCGACGATCAAAATAATCCATTTTGTATTAACGACCAACTAGCTGTACTGACCAATAAGAAACTGCCATATTAGCTCATACTATCTGGCAACACTTCATACCAGTGGATATCGTATCTTCTTCTGATCAAGCAAGTGTTTGATGTCATCATGAACATGTGTCACAAATGCGCTTCCCCACATTACTTAAAAAATGCATCTTTATTATGCGGGGATGCGCCAACCGTTGATCAAGACAGGATCAACAGTGATAAGACCTCACATTCATTAAGCAACCAAAAACCCTTCTGTGCATAGCTAGCATTACATGTCATCAGTCATTTGCAGTGTAGCATATTGAAATACAAATATAGCATATTGATATACAAATACCTAACCCCAGTTTTCCACGCATCACCACTGCGCTTCCCCGCATTACTTAAAAACCTGCATCTTTATTATGCAGGGATGCGCCAACCGTTGATCAAGTCTTGATCAACGACGATACTGCTTGGTAAGTAATCTTCATAGCCCTATAGATGAATCCACCAATGATATCGCAGAAAAAAAAATGTGTGCAAAAGTACTGACAAAGCTGACATACAAGAGCTTTTGCGGCGTATTGGATCTCATAAAACATTAGGGGCTACGTGTCGCAAATGTGCTTCACCGCATTGCTTAAAGACCTACAACTCTATAATGCGGGGATGCACTGACCCTTGATCTCTGATAGATCAATGGTGACTGAAAAACACTTCAACTTGGCATCCTTTCAAATGGAAAATTGCAACTAAAGGTACATGAAAGGTTTACCAAAGGCATTTTTTCATAAATAAAACATTAGGATTAAAAAACCACGCCAAAAATCTTGAAAAAAATACCTTTTTCAAAAAATTGAAAATGAGGGTGCCAAAAAACAAAGGCATAACTGATTTTCACCCAAATATCAAAAATTTTCTATACTATGAAAATCACACCAACACTCACCATTGTTGACAAGCCTTCAAAAATGAATCTAATTATGCAGTCTCCTTATCCCTCTTATCAAGTGTTGTATTTAGAGTCCCCTCAAGATTTTTAGGATCCAATAGACCAACTACTTCATTCAAATATCCTCTTAGAATTTCATTCTGCTTCCCAATTCAATTCAGTCTCTTCCTATTCTAAACACTTCTTTGATTCTCATAGTAACTATCAATTTTGCAATATCCACAATTAGTTTTCCAAGAAAAGCCTCCTTGATTTGATAAACTTTGGGAGCCAAATCCTCAATATTTTTATGCGGAGGGATAGGAACATGTGTTAATAAGTCATAATTTTAATCACTCATGACAAAGGCCAACGCTTGTGCATCACCTATGGGTGGCTCAGGTTTCTTGAGAGCTTTAAGTAATTCTCCCATTCCCTCTTCCTCAATATAGTATAACTCCCTTTTCTGTCTAACCATCACCTCTTTTCTCAACCATCTCAGAAAATCTTCCATTAGAGATTTATGATTAGATGAAGAAGGACATTGTATCACTAGGATTTTTTCCTTATCACTCCTTTCCAGAGTCTTGTACTTTTGTGAGAGATCCACCTGAGGCATCTTTGTGTCTGTCAAGTCCACAATCCTCACCTCTATATCTTGGGAAGTCTATTGAGTTTCTTCATATATTTATCCCTCCAATATTACTTCATCAATGAGTATTTTTTGTGGCTCTTCTTCCTATTCATCTTGTACATATTCTTCATTATCTAGAGGGAGAGGAGTAACTAAAGCTTTATCCAAGCAAGCAAAATCTTGACTTGATGATGGTGGAGATTAAAGGTCCTAGTGAGTGAGGTAGGAATTGAATCCAATCCTCTTATGGAGGTTGATTTTTATGGGTGTCCCTTAGCTTTGTCATAAGCCATCATTAATGTTGATATCCAGATATAGTGACAAAGGACTAAAGTAAATGTCTTTAAAATATATGTATTAGACTAAATATAAATATATTTATATAATTTGTTGATATTTTGAATAGATAATAGTTATCAATGTAATCCATTAATCAATTTTAAGTCGATCATTAACATCAACACAATATGATTTATACAATTAATGAATATGAAGATCAAACATAAATGTCATATTGAAATATTATTGCATGACAATAAGTAATAATAATAATACCAAAAATTAATATAGTATATATTAATCACTAACTAATATATAATACAACACCTAAACCAAAGGGCGTGACCCTAATGGTTTAGACATATTTGTAATCCTTGAGGAGGGTGAACAATGCAGCAAGCAAGCAACAATATATATTACAGTCAGCAATAATACCTCTTTGAACATTAATAAGTCAAATCTGCTTAAATATACTTCACCAAACACCAATGAAGATAAGAAAGGAAAGAAAGATGCATAGCAAGTTGAAGGGAGCTTATAAGCTTTCAACCATGCCCAACAAAGAAGACAATAGAAACATCATCATTATATTTGCACACTTGCATTTCAAGAAGTATCCACACTCACATAACAAGAAGTATACACACTCACGCAGCATGAAGTAATATCCATGCCTGCAGGAATATACAAATCATTACACAAGGGATTTCATAGTTTTCCATGCATAGCGAGAAAGGAGGAGGAATAACATCCAACCCTAAACTAAAGTAAAGAAAGGATTTAGTATTATGATATTATTATATCAAAGATTAAGAAACTATAAGAATGAAAGAATAATACTCCATCATACTAGTTAATGGTAAAACCCTAATGGAAAGAATACATAAATATTACCCAAGCCAATTAATATTATTATTGATTATAGATTCTTTGGATACGAAAGAATAAACCTAAATATATATTAATAAATCAAGTTTGGTATTAAACAAACCATTGCACATATGTATATTACACAGTAAATTAATTAAATGATTAAAACAAACTACAAGAACATGTTATACAAAGATATATAAATAAAATAAAAATTTCATATAGTAAGTACCAGGTGGGTTAGAGGGTAGCGCCAAGTCCTACATCAAGAAGAGGGAACCACCCTCACTTAGAGTTTAGGTTTATCGAGCTTTGTGACCCCACCATAGTGTGCAAGGACTAAAAGTATGGTATAGAGGTTCTAGTCCCATTTTGGAGGACCTAGCTTTTCATATAAATGAAATTTAGAATAAGAGAAAAAAATATATGCAAGAATTATTTATTTAATCTTTAAATACAAAAATAAACTTTAGATTGATCAATTTTAAACTTATAGGATAATACTTATAAGTCCTTGCAAGGAGGTACATTACAGTGGTATTAGAGCAGAAATCTTGCCAACCTATGAAGAATAGTTTATACAAATCAATTAGAGGGACCAAAGGGCAATTTAAAGAGAAAGGAAGAAGAAGAATACCACCATGAGTGCACAGTTAAGTAAAGATCTTAAAGCATTTATCAAACAAATGGACCAAGTCATTCAGTCACTCATGGAACAAAATAAAGAAAAAAATAAACTTCTCCTCCAAATTATTCAAGATACAAAAAATGCAAATTCTAGACCTAACAATGTGAGGGACATTAACTCAAATCACTCTGAGATTAATCATAACCCACCCACACCTCCTTCTTCACCACAAATAAATCAAGAAGGAGGAAGAGAGGAAGCCAATAAAGACTCGAATGATAATGTAGAAAAAATTTCACAAACATATTCTCAATTAGCTCTAGAATTGAGGAATAATGTACCTTTCAAAGATTACAATGACACAAAAATGAAGGATATTAACAGTCGAAAAAAAAAACTAAATAAAATCAGGATTTAGAGAGGAAAATTAGCAAAGTAGTTCTACTTAATTTTGATGGAATAGAAAAAATTCTAGTAAGAACATGGGTGGAAAAATTAGACACATATTTATCATATAGTCCCATGACGGAAGATAATTCAATTAAATTTGCAATACTACATTTAACAAGAATAGCACATGAATGGTGGCAATATGGATGGAAGATCCATGGAGACCAACACATAACCTCATATCATGAATTCATAGAAAAACTCATTAAAAGATTTGATCAAAAAGATTTGGAATGGTACTTCAGAGAACTGGTTCTATTAAGACAACATGGTACAGTAACTGAATTTGTAAATGAATTCCAAAGATTATTAGCATTTGTACCAGAAATATCCCCAAGAAGACTTACCTACCTATTTGTGGAAGGAATAAGACATTCAATTCAAAGCATGGTGAGCACCATGGAACTAGTTGCACTAGAAGATGCATGTTTTAAAGTAAAGAAATTTTATATTCCTTCATCCAAGGATAGAAACAAAAATTTTACACCTAATGAAATAGGAAAAACCTATTTCTTTTGTAGGGAACCTTGGGAAAAGGGACATAAATGCAAGGAAAAGGAGAAAAGGGATCAAAGGAGTGAATTAAAAGACAAAAATCTATGCTACAAATGTAAGGAACCATGGGGATATAATCACTCTTGTAAGAGAACAAGTCAGATCCATAATATAGAAGAAGAAAATAAAAATAAAAAAACCAAGAGAGATGAAGTTAAAAGTTCCTTAGCCACAATTTCTCAAGCTAATGAGAGCGATCCTTTAGAATCAAAGGCACCATCAGGGGGCAAAAAATAATTGTAGTAGTAGATAGTGGAGCTTATGATGATTTTATAGTAAAAGTCTTATGGAGAGAAGGAAATTAGAAATGGAGGACTTTAAAGGTTTTAAAGTGACCCTTGGAAATGGAAAAATTGAGCAATGCTCATAAATTGTCTCCAACCTAGAAATTAATTTGGGAAAACACACAATAAAAAGGAATTTTTATGTGATAGACTTAAAATATGATATAATTTTGGGACTACCCTGGATAGATTCCACAGGGCATTTTATCATGGATCACCCCAATCTAGAAATATGCTTTAAACATGAGGGAAATGAAATCACCTTAAAAGGGTTACTGAATGGAACTCCTAAATTAGTTTCATGTAACAAGATTGAGAAAATATTTCAACACAACCAAGCAAAGTGGGTTGCACAATGTATGATTATAGAAAAAGATCCATCTTGGAATCATGTAACTCATGTGGATATCCAATCTATTTTAAGAAAACATAAAAGAATTTTTGAAGAACTCCCTATAGGGCTTCCCCCTAAGAGAGGATTTGAACATTCAGTAGAACTAGAAGCTAGAGCCAAACCTGTCATAACTACACCTTATAGACATCCACATAAATTCAAAGAAGAGATTGAAAAAATAATCAAAGAGTTATTTGAGATGCGTCTCATTCAACCTAGTTCTAGTCCTTTCATGTCATCTATAGTATTGGTAAAAAAGAAAGAGGGGATGTATAGAATGTGCATAGATTATAGAGCTCTTAATAAGAAGACAATAAAAAATAGATAACCTATACCAAGAATCGATGAATTAATTGATGAACTTCATGGTGTGTGATACTTCTCCAAAATTGATTTATACTCTGGTTACCATCAAATTTGTATGAAGGAAGAAGATGTGCATAAAACTGCTTTTAGATGTCACTATGGGCACTTTGAATTCCTAGTTCTTCCATTTGGCCTTACTAACGCACCAGCCACCTTTCAATCATGTATGAACCACATTTTTAAAAAGCAATTAAGAAATTTTTAACTTGTATTCTTTGATGACATTTTTCATTTACAATAAAACATCGGAAGAACACCTTGCACACATTGAGGAAATTCTAAGCATTTTAGAATCAGAGTCATTATTTGCTAAGGCCTTGAAATGTGAATTCAGATTAGAAGAGATTCTTTATCTTGGTCATAGAATCAATGCTGAGAGAGTGAGTGTTGATGATAAAAAGTCCAAGTCATCAAGAATTGGGAAAAATCCAAAACCCTAACAGATCTCAAAGGATTTGTGGAACTATGCAGCTATTATAGGAACTTTGTTAAAGGATTCTAAAAAATATCCACTCCTTTAACTAACTTAACCAAAAAGGGAGCATTTTCCTGGAATGTTATGGCACAATAAGAATTTGACAAATTGAAGAAAGAAATGAGTACATGCCCAGTCTTGGCTATTCCAAATTTCACACTACCCTTTGAAATTCAATGTGATCCATCAGGAGAACAAATCAGAATAGTCCTCATGTAGAACAAACATCCTATAGCATTTGAGAGTCGTAAACTTATAGAAGTTGAAAGACACTATTCTATATATGAAAAATAAATGCTGGCAATAATGCATGCATTAGCTAAATTTAGACAATATTTGGTTGGTGGTAAATTTAACATCAAAACAGATCATAACAGCTTAAGATTTTTTATGAACTAGAAGGATCTCATTGATCACCAGTAGAAATAAGTTAGTAAGATTCAGTCTTACAATTTTTACATCGAGTATGTCAAAGGAACCAACAATGTAGTAGCGGATGCATTATCACGACAAAATTTTATAAGTGCAATAACCAACATCACAACAAATTGGAAAAATGATATTATCACAGAATATATTAAGGATCCACAAGGTACAGAAATAATGGAAGGAGCATTACCTAATGATGATTATAAGATAGTGAGCGAACTCATTATGTATAAAGGAAGAGTATGGCTAACTTTGAACTCCTAAGTAAAAGAAAAGGTATTAAAAGAACATCATGATAAACCATTAGCAGGACATCAGAGATGTTATAAAACCTATAAACAAATAAGAGAAAGATTCTCATGGAAAAGTCTCAAGAAAGATGTATTGAAATATGTCCAAGAATGCACGATATGTTAAAGGAATAAAGTAGAACCAAAACATCTAGTAGGCCTTCTACAACCTTTACCCATCCTTGATAAAAAATGGGAAATTATTTCAATGGATTTTATAAAAGGTCTACCCAAGGTACAAGGGAAGGATTGTATTTATGTAGTAGTAGATTGATTGACTAAATATGCACACTTCCTCACAATAAGCACAGACTACAGGGCTCCACAAATTGTAGAAGTATTCTTTAAAGAAATTTTTAGATTACAGAGATTACCAAAAAATATAGTTAGTGACAAACATAGTAGATTTCTCAATAAATTTTGGCAGGAACTATTCTGACTAGCAGGAGTGGAATTGACTCCTCATACCAACTATCAACCACAAACTGATGGGTAGAAAAAGATCATAAATAAATGGATAGAAGATTATCTACAAAATTATGTCATAGGAGAACAAAAGGCTTGGACCAAATACTTACATATGGGGGAGTACTGTTACAATACTACTCACCATATGTCTATAGGCATGAATCCTTTCAAAGCCCTTTATGGCTACAAAGCTACATCATTTGGGAATTTGATTCTTACAGATAGAAAAGTACCTAGAGGGAAAGATTTCATTCAATACAATCTAGACCTATTGAAAGCTCTAAAAGAAAATATCCACCATGCCCAAAATTAGAAAAAATTATATGCATATAGGAAATGTATTGAAAGAACATTTGAAATAGGGGACATGGTCTTCTTGCGACTACAACCTTAAAAACAAACAACAATAAAAACAAGTGGAGTAGAGAAGTTTAAACCTAGATTCTACGGACCATATAGAGTTATAAGGAGAATTGGCAAAGTAGCATATGAAATTGAATTACCTAGAGATAGTAAGATTTAGAATATTTTTCATGTATCTCGACTAAAGAAATTTTTTGGAAGACTAATCACCCCGTGCATCGAACTACCACCATTAGATGATGAATGAAAGCTTGTGTTAGTACCAGTGGCTATCATTGGTAAGTGAGAAAGAAGATTAAGGAATAGAGTTATCCAAAAAAGATTGTTGAAATGGAAAAACCCTCCACAAGAAGACACTACCTGGATGGGTGAAGAAATCTTGAGCCACACCAAATTGCTTGAGGGAACGAAAACTTGAGAGGGGCAGTCTATCATAAGCCATCATTAATGTTGATATCTAGATATAGTGACAAAGGAAAAAATTAAATGTCTTTAAAATATATGTATTAGTCTAAATATAAATATATTTATGCAATTTTTTGATATTTTGAATAGATAATAGTAATTAATGTAATCCATTAATCAATTTTAAGTCGATCATTAATATCAACACAATATGAGTTATACAATTAATGAATATGAAGATCAGGCATAAACATCATATTGAAATATTATCACATGACAATAAGTAATAATAATAATACCAATAATTAATATAGTATATATTAATCACTAACTAATATATAATACAACACCTAAACAAAAGGGAATGACCCTAATGGTTTATGCATATTTATAATCCTTTAGGAGGGTGACCAATGTAGTAGGCAAGCAGCAATATATATTACAATCAGCAATAATACCTCTTTGATCATTAATAAGTCAAATTTGCTTAAATATACTTCACCAAACACCAAAAAAGATAAGGAAGGAAAGAAAGACGTGCAACAAGTTGAAGGGAGCTTATAAACTTTCAACCATGCCTAGCAAAGAAGAGAATAGACAAATCATTATTATATTTGTGCACTCACATAGCAAGACGTATCCACACTCACATAGCAAGAAGTATCCACACTCACACAACATGAAGTAATATCCACGCCTATAGGAAAATACAACTCATTACACAAGGGATTTCACAGTTATCCATGCACAGTGAGAAAGGAGGAGGAATCACATCCAACCCTAAACTATAAGTGTAATACCCCAAAATTGGCTCATTCCCATGATACTAATTCTAGTCTATTTCTGGTCAATCCTAAAGTCCTATTTCACTAGGAAAATTCTTATTCTGCTACTCGTTACTTGACCTAATTGTCAGATGCAAAAAACACTAATTTACATTCATCATGCTTATTATTTAATTCCTATAGTATTTACTTATATTAGTCACATTAAACATATTGATTAATATTTAATTTAATTATTAAGTACTTATACTTTAATTAAATTAAATTATATCCTAAGGCTAATGTACTATGGAATTAAATTTATTTAATTTAATAAATATGCCTATTTTAATTAATTAAATGAAATTATTTAATTAAATGGAGAACTTACTTCTAATTAATTAAAACAAAGTTATTTAATTAAATGGGAAGTTATTCCTAATTAATTAAATGAAGTTATTTAATTAAATAAGAAAAGTGCCTCTAATTAATTAAATAGAATTATTTAATTAAATAAAAAATGTAATCATGAGAGCATATCTCCTTTCATTAAATTAAATATCTCTCCAAAATCTCTCTTCAGTTCAAAAAGGAAATTCCCAGTTCACTGTTTATCAAATTAGAAGTGACCCAAATCACTTGCTTTTACATTAAAGTCTATCTGAGTTGACTGACTCATACACTCAGATCTGAACCAGTTAACTTCCCTTGATTTGGGAATCTTCCTTTATGACTAAACTTCATTTTCAATCCTGACCATTGATTGAAATCGATCTCAACCATTGTTGGATTCCAGGAAAGTCTATTTAAGAGACCCTCATTTTCTCATTACAAAGGTTGGAATTTGAATAGTATTGAATTGCTATCAAATTGAGTACTCAACTTTCTAGCTTTCATATTGTTATTGCATTTAAATTCTCATTTAAAATAACAATGCATACATTTTGATTAATGCCTTTTATTTCCTAGATTAATTGCTTGCACTTCATCTAGATTACTTGCATATCATATAGATTATTCACATTTTCTTTTAAAT
The DNA here is from genome assembly GCA_028749045.1 of Cupressus sempervirens. Taxonomy (NCBI): domain Eukaryota; kingdom Viridiplantae; phylum Streptophyta; class Pinopsida; order Cupressales; family Cupressaceae; genus Cupressus; species Cupressus sempervirens. Next base: position 619,000,657 of record CM053786.1, on the reverse strand, counting down.
ACTTCATTCTTAGAGGGTCTGGTTGCTTAACACATCAAATCTAAGGATATCTAATAGGCAATTCCCTTTAGATAGAAGGCAACAGGTCGCTTTGCTAGCTGATTCTTGGATGAACAATTAAATGTTCATTCTGGGATGAATTTGCAAATAAGGACCATGTTGAAGTGTGTGTGTTAGCATAGCCTACATTTTCACATATACATTTCTAGTGCCCACCATGGGGCCTGAGAAAATCAATTTCTCAGGGCTTCTCTGCTTTTTTTTAATCAAATATTAAGTTCTTTGTCTGTACGATTCTGTATAGAATTGAGAATCTTCGCACGAGATTGTTTATTTTTGTGCAAGGATTCTGAATCTTCGCATGAACATTCTCTGTGTGTCATATGAGAAAGTGCCTGAGCGCATGAAACTTTGCACAAAACCTATTTTCTTCACGCGGGCCATAACAAAATTTTGCATGAGTCTAAAACAATTTCACACAGCTCTGTCAGAGATCTCGCACGAGATCTTGTAACAACAGCTTTGTTTTTGAGCATTTTTTATCTTCAGCTTATCTGATTTTGCTAACGTACTTGTCTTGATCTATTTCTCTAGATTTCTTATAGCTTAACTATTATTTAGAAGATGTATTTCCAAAGATTCCTTTTAAAACCCATTCAAAAATAGATTGATGGTTTTCTTGTAGGACGCTGTCAAAGATACGCTTGTCAAAGATCAATATTTTCAAACCCACAAAACAATGTGTGTCTTCCTTTATTTCTTTCAAAATTAGATTAACTAGGGCTTGTGAACTTCTTAGGATGCAAGATGAAAGAATAGGGGAATATGCTCTTCACTTCTCAAAGGTCATGACTGAGAGTGAATCAGAAACCTAGACGCTTCCATCCAATGCTTATTCTCTTCTATGATAAGACAATGATTTCCTTTTAGAGAATCAAAATATTTAAGGAAGAATGAGTTTGGATTGATTAAGCCAAGTTGGTAATTAACTTTTCTTGCATGTTTGGGTGAGGAAATAAGGTAGAGGATTATGCTCTTTCCCCTTGAGGGAAATCAGAAACTCGGACCCTTAGATCTAAACCACCAATTCATGTCAATCCTTTAGAGGGCCTGTTGGAGTGATCCAACCTCTGGGAATGACTCAAGTGAGCACACTCCTTTTGCCAGAGATTCCAATTCACTATAATCAAGATGCTTTGTAGAGAAAAAGACTCTAAAGCTGGATTAATTTCTTCTCCTTGATTCTTGATATCGCATATCAGGGGGAGGCTCTATCTGTGCACTAGTCGATGTTGGCCCCTAGCTTATTAAGCAAGTAGTGTGCATTTTCAGATGTTGGTGTGGGTTGCTGGTCTCAACTCTGCTTGTAGAGCCACCAAGAATTAATACGAATGGAAGCCAAGTAAAAACCTCTTAGTTAGAAGCTACTCGATTCACCTCTAAAAAGAGGCATAATCTTTATGCAAGGAGGGGGAAGAATCTCTCCTATAGAACTCACCATAGGCATGCTACTAGATGTTTGAAGGTGGTATACATGCTCATCCCCTACCATAAGGGCACTCATTTAGCATATACTATTGAGTCCTTTGAATATACCAAAAACACGGGTGCCCTCTAGGGGGTGACACAGCTGTGTGAGGTACATGCATGTACATAAGATGTGGGACAAAGGTTTTTCCTTCTCTACCAATTTTTTTTCTATGGATAAAGCATGTTTTTTATTGAGCCATCAACAAATTCCAAACCCTTTTACAACAAAAAAAAGTCAAGACTCCCCTATCTTGTCGAGTTTCCTTGTCCTCGACAGGACTATTTTCAACTACTACTTGCTTCCCACTATCTTCTTTAAACACTTTGCCTAAAATTACAAACTCAAAACATTGTCCAAACATCTTACTAGGTCAACCTTGCTGTCTATCCAATTAAACTTGCCTAATAAATCTTCCCAATCTGTCTGAAAAGTCTAGAAACCTTGTCAAATTCAGTCGCTATTGTAAAACTGGTCTACCTTCTCGTGCAAAAACTTGTTCAGTCTCACATGAAATCATATGGTCCTCATGCAAAATTAAACTTCTATCATGAGTCTTTGTGCAACCTTGTGAACTTTCTCGTGCAAAATTAAAACACTATCATTGACCTTTGCATGATCTAGAAAACTTCTTCATGTGGCCTATAAAACTTCTTCACGCAGCCTGTAAAGGTTTCTTATGCAAGACTTTGTGTTAGCATTACCAATTTGGGTCTGTTTTAGCTATCTGCAGCCCACATGCTATCTTTTTCCGCATCCATTTATCACTCTCTGTCTACAAATAGTCCTGAAGTAGTGATACTTTGGTTAGCTAAAGACTTGTATCTTGTACTTTGATTGGTCTCATCTCTTAAGTTACCTTTTGTCTTCATTTCTTAATGCTTGTCATACCTTGTGTCATGTTGGTCATAATCTCTAGTTGTTCTAGTGTTTAAATCAAACCATTTGTTCCTTGGTGGACAACATTCTTGCTATTATCTCATCCTTTTTGAGACTCAGTCTTAGTGTAGTCCTTGTCCAAGTTCTAACTTTTTTTCCTTGTCTAGTATGATTGTCGCAACCAGAAGTGGCAATGTGTTTTATCCTCTTAGAATTAGATGTGGTCATGCCATGGGTCATAATTGCAGCATAGGTTGCTTACCTTTCGTTACAAAATCTATATCTAGTTCAGCTAGTGGGGCATCTTCATGATACCCCTCACCTGCCAGGTCACCTTGAACTCAGCAAACATTTTCCATAAACCTGCAACAAGTTAGGAATCCTTTGTACCAAGAGGATACTGAGACAAGAAGAGGTCCTACATTACCAAAATTGATGTCTAATCCTTTTTTTAGAAGACCTTTTGAAACACAAAACACTTAAACTAAATACATTCCTATAATGACTAATCATGAACTTGAACATAGTAATCATAGTCGACATCAAGAACCACCTAGGAATGACAAAGAGAAAGAGAAAGACTATGACACTGATGAGGAATAGGAAGAGGTGGAAATACTCCTTGAACACATAGCAAAATGTCAAAGAGGCAAAAAATTCCAAAAGGTCATGGGAATCCTACTCAATGAAGAGAAAGAAAAGTACTTTCTCAAACTTGCTCAAGAGGGAGCTAAACTTCCCTCTCATTTTAATGTGGAAACCATTATCATGCCTGAAGAAGAAACTGAGACTTCTAAACTCCAAAAACAACTAAAAATTATGCAAGACCAATTGGCTTAGATGATGCATGAGAAAGAGAAACCCACAAAGACATACACATTAAACGCTCTTTGTCCATTTCTAGAATTACCCAAATATGACAAGTACTTTGGTACTACTAATCCCCAAGATCATTTGTGGGATTTTGGTGCTTTTTCTATGGATTTTATACATGATCAAACCTACCTCATGTATTTATTCCCTAGAAGCCTAGGTGGTCAAGCTTTGGAGTGGTTCTCACATTTACCTCTTGGTATCAAGATGTTTGACAAAGTTGCCAATATCTTTGTTCAACAATATTCTCATAACATTCAACATCCTATCAATATTCAAGATCTATGCAACCTTAAATAGAAATTTGGTGATCCTTTTCTCACATTCCTCCAATGGTGGACACAACTATATACTAAGTATTCTCAAAAAATTCTAGAAATGGAGAAGCTTGACATTTTCACTGATAACCTCCTACCTGATTTCGGATCCAGAGTCCAACTTCAACATCCATGTACCATTTAAGAAATGATTACACAGGCTATCCATATTGAGGAATTTATGGTCAAGAAAGGTGAACTCACTCTTTAGAGAGACATAAAATAAGGTTCCACTTCCAACGGGGATAAAACCAAACATGTCAACAAGAACCAAGAAATTGTAGATGATGGAGTTGTTGACAATGTCACACCCAAACCTACTAAAGCTGCATTTAATCTCACAAATGGCCTCAAAGTGGCCAAAAAAATTGAGAAACTTCCTCCTGACAATAAGATGTCTAGGAACAAATTGAGAAAATCTTGGACAACACACCCCAAATGATAGTACACACCTTTGGGAGAACCTTTGGATGTGGTTTAAAAGACATTGCTACAACATAAGCTTATTTCACCAATGGCTAACCCTCGTCCCTATGATCCACAACCACATCCACCATGGTGGAATGAGACCTCATTTTGTGAGTATCACCAAAACAAGGGACATAAAAGTAGCAATTGTATAAACTTGTGCCATAAAGTCTAGGATATGATTGATGTTGGTGATCTTGTTGTAGATGGACATAAGAAAAACTCGGATCACAAGGCATTCAAAGAACCTTTCCCATCTTATGAAAAAGGAGAGACTTTGAAACCACAACCCTACAATAAGGTCAACTATACATATTCCAATGATTACAATGTCATTCACATGGTTGAACCTATGGATTCTGAATATTGCAATGTTATTACCATTAAGGACAAGAAAGATAATGACAAACCCAAGACACCATTTTTCTTGAGGGGCCCTACTTTTGATAAAATGGATAATATGCCTTCACAACACTATGCTAATGTTGTTACTTTCTCTCGCACCAAGTTGGTACTCAAAGGGCCTATGCCTCCTACTTCAAATCCTAAAAAACACAAAGACAAAGCCCTTGCTGGTCCATCTGGTAAAGGTGTCAAACCCACAACAAACTTGACCACAACTAGTTATAGTGTTCTTGATTAGATAAAAGGAACTAATGCTCAAATTTCCATCTTTGAGCTACTTAAAATCTCGCTTGTTCACAGGCAAATTCTGGACAAACCCCTTGCTGAGACAAATGTTCCTCAAGATCTTGATCTTGAGTGATTCCAATCCATGGTAGGTCACCTGACCTCACCTTATCTTATGACCTTCTCTGAGGAGGATGACAACTCGTTGAATCACCCACACAATCAGCCTCTACACATTAAGGTTATGATCCACCAAACACATGTTCATCAGGTACTCATTGACAACGACACTGGTCTAAATATTGTCTTTGTTGCTCTTCTTAGACAATTGAATTATTCTAAGGACTCTATTGATCCTTGACAAAAGATCACTATCAAAATGTATGACAAAGTGGAATGAAAGTCTCTAGGCCTTGTGGGTTTACTCATTCGTGTTGGTCCTATAGAGAGGGATGTCACCTGTCAGGTGCTTGACATTCCCTTAGCTTACAACATTTTGTTGGGAGGGCCATAGATACATGAGATGTGCACTATGCCATCCACATACCACCAATGCATCAAGTTCCCACTTCATGGCTCTAAAGTTAATATCCTTGCCACTACTAGCTACACCTACAATATGCTCAAAGAGGCTAAAAATTTCATCCCTACCAACTGTGAGTCCACTCATTATCACAAAAATAAGCTGAAACAAATTCAGCAATCATTCAAACTAAAAGAAACTAGCATGGGAGAGTATCACATTGAACCAGAGTTGTCATTGACATCTCTCCTAGAGTCTCCTCAACATTATGGGAGACCCTTAGAGGCAAAGAAGTTGTTTGTGCTAACATCTTAGACCAAGTAAAATGGCACTTTTATCAAGGCTACAATTCCCTTAGAAGATGAAAGAAAAAATAGAGCCATTTTTGCATGGCTTTACAAAGAAGAGGCTCCAGTGAACCTAACAAAACAAGCTTGAGAAATTACTCCTAAGAAATATGGGCCTGGTTTTAGGCTTATGAAGCATTTTGGTTATAAGGGAACCGACCCTATTGGGTGCAATAACAATGGCCTAATTGATCCTATCAAAGCAAAAGCTCAAAGCAACAGTGATACAACTGGCCTAGGGTTTAAGAAGGTCCCTTTCCATTTGGGATCAAACAAATTCATACCCATACCTAAGAGTTCATCTAAAAATGAGTCACAATCTGAGTTAGGTACTCAAGAGGAAGAATCTAATGATGAGGATTCCTATCCTCATCCCATCCCTTATGATCTTGCTAAATTCTTTGTTGAGCCAGATCACTTTGTGCCACGTGTTAGCAGTGTGGATGATACTAGTGATTCTTCTGAGGATAATATTGAGCAACTCAAATATCATTCAAAAAAGGGAGAATCTAGTTAGTCATGCCATATTGAGTATTTGTGTAAGAATCCAAAGGATGAAGGTGAGTATGTCCCTATCACTATTGGGGAGTTCTATAATGTCTTGCCACATAGCACTGATTCTCATGAATATTAATTTGACTCTCTTTTAGAAGCTACTACTGATAAAGACGTTGATCAAGTGCATATCTATGAAAATCAAATCGAAGTGGGTGAAACATCTAGGGTTAGGTCACATGGGTCTAATCCAACTAGTGTCCTAGAGTCGTCACTTACTAACATTCATATTCCAAGGTGTTGAACACACCTGTGGACGAAGTCACTGTAGGTCTCAAATTACTAGTCCATGCACTTAATGACTATACTATGAATGCAATTGAACTAGCCACTACTCTCTCACTCACACATCCTAAGCTTATAGACTGGAACACCAATGCATCTAATGAAGTCCCCACATTATAGAATGACTATGCTCTCACTTGTTACCTAAATGCTATTGAACCTATAACATCTTCCACCAATGAGTAGAGTATCAACATGACTAAGGCTGACATCAAACTTCTCAGTCATACAATTAAAAAGAAAAAATGCAAGAGGTCTGATGGTGAAAACTACATTGTGGCAGTATCAAATCCCAAAAAAGTAAAAACAAAAGACGTATCCAAGGTTGAAAACCTCTTTGAGGCACCTGCAGATGAGATATTTGATGTCCTTCCCAGTCACTTTTAGGAGAGATCATTAGTGTTAATAGATCCAATGTAGCCAATTAACCTGGGCACAAAAGAACATCCTGATATGATACATCTAGTCCAGTCACTGTCACCTAAAGAGGAGGAACAATTCATTGCCTTTTTCAAAGAAAAGAAAAAAAATTTTGCTTGGACATACTCTGACATGCCAGGATTAGATCTTGATCTTATCATACATCATTTGTCCATAGCACCAGGCATCAAACCGGTTAAACAAAAGCTTTGGAAGATGCACCCTCATGTTGCATTGCTTGTCAAAGCAGAATTGGAGAAACTTCTAAAGGTTGGTTTCATCCGTTTAATTGATTATGCTGAATGGATATCCAATATTGTTCCTATTTCCAAGCACGATAAATCTATCAGGGTTTGTACAAACTTCCATGATCTTAACTTAGCATGTCCTAAAGATGACTTTTCACTCCCTAATATTGTTATGATTGTGGACATGATGGTTGGCTATGAGATGTACTCACTTATGGATGTTTTTCTAGATACAATCAAATAAAAATTGTGCCAAAAGATTAGGAGAAAATGGCTTTCACATGTGCATGGGGAACTTTTTGTTGGAATGTGATTCCATTTGGTTTGAAGAATGCTGGTGCTACATATCAGCGAGCTGCTACTACAATTTTTCATGACATGATGCATAGAACCATGGAGGAAATGTCGATGATACCTTGGTCAAAAGCGCTAAACAAAATACTCATCTATAAGATTTGGGACCCATCCTAGATCATATGGAAAAATTTAGTCTTCGGCTCAATCCTAAGAAATGCACATTTGGTGTCACATCAGGGAAGTTGTTGGGATACATTGTTTCTACAAAAGGAATTGAAGGAGATCTGGAGAAAGTACAAGTGATAATGGACATGCCACCACCTCGAAACATTAGTCAGATGAGAGAACTATAGGGAAGGCTTCAATCTATTTGTAGGTTTATTTCACAATTGGCCTTACATAAAGGTGTGAAATTCAATTAGAGCCAAGATTGTGAGCAAAGCTTAACACAGATCAAACAATATCTTGTCAATCCTCCAATTCTTATGCCTCCTATTCATGGGAATCCTTTTCTTTTATACATTTTAGCCACTAAAACATCTTTGGGAATCCTATTAGCTCGAGAAGATAAAGACAACAAAGAAAGAGCTATTTACTACTTGATTTGAACACTAATTTCTTATGAGAAGAACTATAGCATTATTGAGAAAGCTTGCTTGGAAATTGTCTTTGCTTCCCAAAAGTTGAGACACTACATGCTTGACCACACTACATGGCTTGTGGCTAAAATAGATCCACTAAAGTACTTTATCAGTAAGGCAACTCTCATAGGAAGATTGGCTAAAGGGGTCATGATACTCAGTGAGTTTGACATCCAATATGTTGAACACAAGGCTATAAAGGGATAGGCAATTGTAGACCAGATGGCCAAGGCACCCATCTAGAGTCTTCTACCAATGAACATTGATTTCCTAGATGAGTCAATTCTAACACTCACGCACCATACATGGGTTATGTTCTTCAATGGGTCCTTCACGCAATAGGGATTAGGTGTTGGATTACTCTTTATTACACCACAGAGATACTCATTGCCCAAAGTGTACAAGATTTTGTTTCCTTGTACAAATAACATTGCTGAATATGAGGCTTTGATCAATGGCATGAAAATTGTAGCTAAATGGAGAGTGGATCAGTTAGACATCTTTGTTGACTCTTAGCTTGTTATCAACCAAGTAAATGATGTGATCAAACAAAGGATGAGAAACTAATTCCTTACAAGCGCATGGTTGATGACTTGAAAATGTATTTTGCACACATCACCTTCCAACAAGTCCCACAAGCAGATAGTAAAGTAGCTGATGCCATGGCCACTCTGACTTCCCTGCTACAAATGCCAGAAAATGATCTCTGACATGAGTTCTTGGTGGAAGTGATACACTACCCAACCTATGACACCCTTGATTCTAGGATGATCTATTCTATTATAGGACAATAATCATCCTGCTACCATCACATCTATTCCTACCTTCGTAATCAAACCATTCTGAAAGGTCTAACCCAGAATGAGAATCATTACCTAATCCATAATGCTTCACATTATGTCATTATTGCTGATGATCTATATAGGAGAGGTCTCGATGGAACACTCCTTAGGTTTTTAGAACCTGATGAGTCCAAACATGCACCAATTGACATTCATGAGGGCATTTGCAGATCTCATTCCAATGGCCTGACACTAGCTTGCAAACTCTTTCGTGCTAGTTTCTACTAGCCTAAAATAGAGCAAGAAGCTATCAAGTATGCTAGGTCTTGCAAGCAGTGTCAGCTACATGGGAATCTCATTCATGCTCTACCTAGAGAGCTGATTCCCTTTATTACAACATGGCCATTTCAACAATGGGCCTTCGACTTGGTGGGGCAGATTCACCCAACCTCTTCTAATGGACATGAGTTCATCATCACAGCTATAGATTATTTCATGAAATGGGTAGAGGTAGTCCCTCTCATAGTTGTTGATGGCAAAACTGTAGCACTTTTTATCACAAACTACATCATCTATAGATATGGTGTACCACCCTCAATCATCACTAACAATGGAGGAAAATTCAAGAATAAATACCTCAAGGAACTATGCAAGAAATTTAGAATCACACAACATTGGTCTTCCATTTACTACCCCTAGGGTAATGGCTAGGCTGAGGCATCCAATAAGGCGATCCTCAAAATTCTTCATCGCATAGTCAACAAATTAGGGAGAGACTAGCATCTCCAGATCAATCCAGCTCTATGGGCATATAGGACAAGCATTAGAACTCCAACGGGCACAACTCCCTTTGTGTTGGTGTATGGGGAGGATGTTGTGCTTCCAATAGAGGTTGAGATTCCTACCTTGAGAATCTCTATGAAAGGCCTTATCACTGATGATGACTACAAGATAGCTCAACTTCAAGAGCTTGTGTTACTAGATGAATGATGATGAGTGGCATATGATCATCTATGAGCATATCAACAATGAATGGAAAGACACTACAATCAGAGGGTCAGGCCACGTGACTTCCACTTGGGTGATCTCATCCTAAGAGAGAACCCCAAGAATCAACAACAATGAGTACAAAAAGGAAATTTTGAACCAAACTGGCTCAATCCATACATAATTACTACAGTATATGAATTTGGCACCTATCAGCTTTCCACAACCAAAGGAGAAGTGCTTAAAGAGCCTGTCAACACTCTCCACCTGAAGTGATTTTATAGTTGATTTAATCTCAGCAAGCTCTTTGTACATATCTATATGTCTTGAAAAAAAAATCTAAAAATCAAAAAAAGTCATGAAAAAATTGTTACTCTGGTGAAAATCTAGCAATAGGTGCCTTGGTAACACCAAAAAAAAAAAAACAAAAAATTTGAAAAACAAGAAAAGTGCCATTGGTGAAAATTTGGAAACAGGCATCATGGTAGCAAAAAAAGGAAATCCTACCAAGAAGTGAAAACTTGGCAAACAGGCACCTCTTGTTCCCAATGCCCCATCTTGCAGCTCATCTTCTGGCTATTCTGTACAGTCACTTTCATGCTTTATCTTTCTTGCTTTTCCTGCTTTCTACTCATGTATCCATGGATTGAGTCTTGTCATAGATCGGGGATATTCCCCCCTTAGTGTCTCTTTTCGAGATTCTCCTCATAGAATCTCCTTCATGATAATCACCAATGGTCCTCATTACATCTACCTACTATCGCTAGTGTCACTATTTTCAAGTTTCTCCTCATAGAATCTCTTTTGCAATAGTCACTAGCTGTTTTAGCTGTGTCTACCTATTGTTGCTAAGGTCATGTCTCCAGATTCTTTTATGGAAAATCTCTCTTGCATCGGTCACTAGTCATCCTGGCTGTGTTTGTCTACTATCACTCAGTCCCTCTTAGGTTCTTCATTGTGAAGATTCCTCTTTGAACTCAGTCACCAGTCGTTCTAACTACATCTGCATACTTTCATCACCCTACTGAAGAGATTTCTTTCAAACATGTTCTAGACACTGACACTCGACATCAATCCCAAAACATTGAACTCAAAAATAATATAATTGTTTGGATATGCTGAGCATTTTCTTTTTTTACTTTGTTTTTCTTTATCATATCTCCTTGAGCAACTCGATGATGTCATCTTTGACTAGAGAAGCAATGACTAGGGGCATGCTCTTTTCCTTTGCTTTCTATTTGTGGTTTAGTTCCAATAAGTTGATCTATTCCTATAAAAGGGGTATCCACTATAAGAGCCTCCATCTCATATTGGATGGTCGTGTGTAGCTTAACTCCTTTTATATTAATACACTAATAACATTGGTTCTTCTCCTTGTTTTTTGGAGTGAATTCTTCATGCTACAATAAATACTAATACTCATCTTGCTAAGTGAACGTACGGGTCACTACGAGTATATCTAGCACAATTCTATCTCAGGTTATGAATGCAAGGGTCATTATGGACAAAATGAATACTAAATACTTAGCATAAGAGGGATCTCCCATGTGTTTGGTGTGCATGTCATGCAAGCAACATTCAATTCATCATAGCGTTTATGCTCTGATGCTTATGTTAACTTGCTATATTAAAAGGGACAAATGTTCTGGTCATTTTGGCTTCTTGTGCCTCGAATGCTTACATTCCATCCCAACAAACCAATAATGTATGTTATATTCATATTTCCATGATTGCAATGTCAATGGAAATTGTATGACCTACAAGCTTTGTTCTATATCTAGTGATGATTAAATATTGAGGCTTGGTAACCAGACCTACGGCTGCATTTCACCTAGTCTTGCATTACATTCTTCACTTGCATAAGCACACAATTTGATGGTCATTCTATTCCTACCATTTGTGATGAAGGATTGGGGGCATCTCCACATGTATTAGGTTCCTCCATGGCTACACAAGCATTTGGTTTGTCGATTCATTCTCCTCAATGGAATACCTGTCATTGTCAAGTAAAAAACATGCAACACTACGTGAGATGTCAGTCCATACATTTGCATTCTATCCAAGTACAACATACATCTCATGTACATCAAAGTAAAGCAAAAAGAGACAATGACATGAACACAAGGATACTCGGCTCAAGATCTTGTATATATATATATATATATCAAACAAATGGATCAGTACAAAAAAATGGGTACTACTCGAGCACAATTGATCAAAGATGACACATGTGGTGCTAGCACACCAATCGATACATACTTAGGGATCAAAATCATAGATCAGGAACAAAGTGTCTAACTCTATCCTATACCATCACCTCTAGGAGGAGCAAGAGTAGCAAGTGGTGGTAGCGAGGGCATGTCTATTTTGATAGGAGGTCATGCACCTCTAGACTCTCAAGCATACTGAGAAAAGTGTTGAACCTAAAATGCCTCATTAGGTACTACACTCATATATGCAGCATAATAGTATGTTGCCTAAGCTGATTGGAAGCAGACCTCATCCTATGCCAGCTCTAATCTCTTCTCTGAAGTCTCCATATTCTCTCTCAATTGGTCTATCTCTTACTATCTCTCCACCAGCTGCGCATCCTAGACTGCCACTACAATTTGTAGGTCCCCCAACTATCAGGAGTCTTGACAGATCTGCTCTCGATACCATCGTATAGTGTCCTACACCCCACTTGCCTACTGATCCAGCATATCCTCATCTAGCATCTCTAGTGCTTGCCACTATGGTGGTTCCTCCTATTGTTGTGGAGCCTCCTGCTAAGGGGCCTCCTCCTCTATCCTCTACCTGTGGTGCTAACTCTATGCAATCCCACTACCCTCATCCCCTAGGTCTAATCCCATCTAACGTGGGGGAATCAGCATCTACTATACCCTGTACCAAACCTATGGCTACTGCTATGGCTGACCTGTTAGTTGTTGCTATGCCTACTACTGCTGGGGTACCTGCCTCTATCCCTACCCTACCATCCCCAGTGGATTTGTAAAATGTGGGAATAGATGGCTGATCAAAAATGCCTTATATGTAGGCATCATCCCTGCATCTACTACCTCTGGTAGGTAGTCCCATTGAACTGCAGCTAGGCTATGAATATCTATCATGGACTACCTTGGGTCCATTCATGCTGGCCATCCCTACTCAATGTCCTTCTACAACCTAGCAGAGGCATAGTACTTAGTAGAAATGTCTTGTGGTCAACCATACTACTGTCGCACTCATGCTATCAAAAATCTCTCTATCACTGATGTGGTCTTGCCTGCCAAAGCTCAAGAACTGAACATCCTTGGTAGCTCTCTAGGGGCATCATCCTAGTCCTTTTACAACAGAGACCAGGTCATCAAGATGTGTCCACTAGTGCTCAGTCTTACCTAGGTGGACCTAGGTAATGCACCCTCGATATTTGCATATATACAGGTCCATGGGCTCTCTGACATCCTCAAAAATTGGCCTACATATGGGAAGATTCTCCTAGGCCCAGATCTGCAACACATATAATCTAGCTACCATGGTCTTCTTCTCATGGAAGATGACCTCATGCATCTCATGAAAAAGGTGAGCCAACATGCACTGACCCCACCCAAAGATCTCTGGTGCCTCTAGCATCCTGTGGAGCATGACTTCCCACCCACACTCTAAGCCATGTTGTCCTCTATCAAGACATAAGAAATAAATAAAAAATATAGCCAGCATAGATGCCAGCCTGTGCATTGGTCCATAGGTGTGCATCAACTCATCCTAGCTGAAATCCCTACCCCTTGGTAGCTCTCTCTAAAAAATAATAGATAGTTCCTCTATCCCTGCTCGGGGCACTGTATCATAAATGACCTGGGCACCGTGAAATGGGATCCTTAGGATCCTCCATATATCCTCTGAGGTAATCATAATCTCACCCATTGGCAAATAAAATGTGTTCATCTTTGAATGGAAATGCTCTACCAATGTAGTGAGAAGGCTATGATTCACCATCATGGTTGGAATTTGGCATAGTGAAGACAAACCCAATCGTGCAATGTGTGGTCGATCAACGTCATCAAGAATCCACAATAACTCCCCATATGGTGGGTAATGTGATCTAAATGTGACATCACCAAAGACCTCTTGCATGCACAACAAGAAGCGACACATGAAAAAATCACTATCAAGTCGACATGATGCATCAAAATAAATTAAAATACAATTTTTGAGTGCAAAAATAAAACTTTTAAACATGACTGTTACAAGATTTCGCACAAAATTCGTGAAATCTTGTGCAAAATTCTCCTAGTTTCACATGAAAACATTATTTATTCACGTGAAGAATCACGTCATCATGCAAAAAAAGAGTTTTTCACGCAAAAAACAAATCGCCTCATGCAAAGAATCTCATTCTTCATACGAAACATAGTGTCTCCCATGTAAAGATCCTCCTCATCATGCGTGAAGAAACATCGCACCCTATTTCTTCGTGCAAAGAAAAAAGATTTTTGTGTGAAAAGAGATAGGTCTTGCATGAAGACCGATTGCACAATCCTAAAACATGCTAATAAATGCAATAAATGACATCAAAATATGTGAAAGTGAAAGTACAAAGGAAGGGAATCAATGACTCACCGATGGTCCATAGTCTACTAGCTGACTATGTCATCTGGAGTGCTCAAATCGATGATATATCACATTCACTATCATGTCTCTCTCAAAGCTCAAATCAATAGAAGACAAAAAGAACAAATGAATTGAAAATGACCCCTCGGGCCCTTATATAGCTGTTGACCAAATTTTTCAAAGTGCTCAAATTTGCGCAAAAATCACACCCCTGGCTTATTCGACTATTCTGAATCCATTTTCGAGATCAACTTTGAAATATAACACACCTAAGAGCTTCAAAAATTCATTTTAAAATTTTGGAGACCGATGTGATCAAATGCTTGTGCAGCCCAAATCTTTCTGATACTTTGTGATTCTTGCATCCTTTCAACTCTACATTCTCCATATTTTCAAAATCTATTTTAGAAATAGTCAACTCAAGTCAACTATGGCTAAATCTAGTTAACTTTTCATCAAACTTGGTCTTTCAGACCTTTCCATCATTACATAACAACTCTAAATTTTCTTTAGATCATTTTGATCTCTTCTCTTTTCTTCAAATCATTCTAATCTATTCTACATTCTGTTAATTCTCAGATTTCTTCTATATCTCATGATATACTATTCATATCATATTTTTGGTGTGTCATCTTCGATTTCACTCCCGAGGGGGCAGGATGATTACATCATTGAATACTTATTACTCGAGGCATCTCATTCCCATCTTATGTCCTCATCATTCAGGGCATCTCATCACTTGGGGCATCTTGTTCCCTTCTATCTGGCATCTTTTCTATCTATCTTATCTTTTCATCAATTGATCAACCTTATAACAGTTCTTCTCAGAGTTCGATGGATAGGTATTGGGATAGTCTAAACCTTGATTCTTGAGGATCAAGCCTCATTTTGGGGATGATTCTATGACTCATGATTGGACCTTGTTATCTTTTTTTCAATCTCAAGTATCTAGGTGTTCTACCTGGATCCTTGAAGGTTAAGCTCCATTCTGGAGATAATCTTCTAAATGCTTTCAATCTTAGGTATCTAGGTGTTCTACCTAGATCCTTGAAGGTTAAGCTTTGTTCTAGAGATAATCTTCTAAATGCTTATCACTCTTGGGTATCTAGGTGTTCTATCTGGATCCTTGAAGGTTATGCTCCATTCTGGAGATAGTCTTCTAAATGCTTTCAATCTCAGGTATCTAGGTGTTCTATCTGGATCCATAAAGGTCAAACTTCATTCTGAAGAAACCTTTTAAATGCTTATCAATTTCAGGTATCTAGATGTTCTGTTTGGATCTTTAAATATTACGCTCCGTTCTAGAGATAGTCTTTTAAATGCTATCAATCTTAGGTATCTAAGTGCTCTACTTGGATCCCTTAGGATTAAGCTCTATTCTAGAAATGGTCCTTAAAATCTTATCAATTGGTCTCCATGTCATCAAATTTAGAACCAATCTCATCTTCACATCACACTTTTTGATTTTTCTTTGAATTGAACATGTTGCTCACACATTCATTCAAAAAGGGGCGAAATGTAATACCCCAAAATTGGCTCATTGCCATGATACCAATTCTGGTCTATTTCTGATCAATCCTAAAGTCCTATTTCACTAGGAAAAATCTTATTCTGCTACTCACTACTTGACTTAATTGTCAAATGAATAAAACCCTAATCTGCATTCATCATGCTTATTATTTAATTCCTATAGTATTTACTCATATTAGTCACATTAAACCTATTGATTAATATTTAATTTAATTATTAAGTACTTATACTTTAATTAAATTAAATTATATCCTAAGGCTAATGTACTATGGAATTAAATTTAATAAATATGCCTATTTTAATTAATTAAATGAAATTATTTAATTAAATGGAGAACTTACTTCTAATTAATTAAAAAAAAGTTATTTAATTAAATGGGGAGTTATTCCTAATTAATTAAATGAAGTTATTTAATTAAATAAGAAAAGTGCCTCTAATTAATTAAATAGAATTATTTAATTAAATGAAAAAGGTAATCATGAGAGCATATCTCATTTTATTAAATTAAATATCTCTCCAAAATCTCTCTTTAGTTCAAAAAGAAAATTTCCAGTTCACTGTTGATCAAATTAGAAGTGACCCAGATCACTTGCTTTCACACTAAAGTCTACTTGAGTTGACTGATTCTTACACTCAAATCAAGCTAGTTAACTCCCTTTGATTTGGGAATCTTCCTTTATGACTGAACTTCATTTTCAATCCTGACTGTTGATTGAAATTAATCTCAACTATTGATAGATTCCAGGAAAGTCTATTTAAGAAACCCTCATTTTCTCATTATAGAGGTCAGAATTTAAATAGTATTGAATTGCTGTCGAATTGAGTACTCAACTTTCTAGCTTCCATATTGTTATTGCATTTAAATTCTCATTTAAAATAACAATGCATACGTTTAGATTAATGCCTTCTATTTCCTAGATTAATTGCTTGCACTTCATCTAGATTACTTGCATATCATATAGATTAGTCACATTTTCTTCTAAATCCTTCATTCTTAGAGGGTTTGGTTGCTTAACACCTCAAATCTAAGGATATATAACAAGCAATTCCCTTTAGATAGAAGGCAATAGGTCACTTTGCCAGTTGATTCTTGGATGAACAATTCAATGTTCATTCTGGGATGAATCCACAAATAAGGACCATGTTGAAGTGTGTGTGTTAGCATAGCCCACATTTTCACATATACAATAAGTAAAGAAAGGATCTAGTATTATGATATTATAATATCAAATATTAAGAAACTATAACTATGAAAGAGTAATACTCCATCATACTAATTAATGGTAAAACCCTAATGGAAATAATACATAAATATTACACAAGCCGATTAATATTATTATTGATTATAGATTCTCTAGATATGAAAGAATAAACCTAAATATATATTAATAAATCAAGTTTGGTATTAAACAAACCATTACACATATGTATATTACATGACATATTAATTAAATTATTAAAACAAACTACAAGAACATGTTATACAAAGATATATAAATCAAATAAGAATTGCATACAATAAGTACTAGGTGGGTAAGAGGGTAGAGCCAAGTCCTAAGGCAAGAAGAGGGAAATTCCCTCTCTTGGATTTTAGGTTTATCGAGCTTTGTGACCCCATTATAGTGTGCAAGGACTAAAAGTATGGTATAGAGGTTCCAGTCCCATTTTGGAGGACCTAGCTATACATACAAATGCAATTTGGAATAAGAGAAAAAATATATGAAAGAATTATTTATTTAATCTCTAAATACAATAATAAACTTTGGATTGATCAATTTTAAACTTATAGGATAATACTTATAAGTCCTTGCAAGGAAGGACATTATAGTGGTATTATAGCAAAAATCTTGCCAACATTTGAAAAATTGTTTATGCAAATCAATTAGAGGGAACAAGGGGTAATTGAAAGAGAAAGGAAGAAGGAGAACACCAACATGAGTGCACACTTAAGTAAAGATTTTAAAGCATTTAAGGAACAAATGGCCAAATTCACTCATGGAAAAAATGGATAAATAAATAAACTTCTCCTCCAAATTATTCAAAATACAAACAACGCAAATTCTAGACCTAACAATGTGAGGGACATTAACTCAAATCAATCTGAGAATAATCATACCCTACCCACACCTCCTTCTTCACCACAAATAAATCAAGGAGGAAGAGAGGAAGCCAATGAAGACTTGAATGATAATGTAGAAAGAATTTTAGAAACATATTCTCAATTAACTATGGAATTGAGGAATAATGTACCTTTTAAAGATTACTATGACACAAAAATGAAGGACATTAACAATTGAAAAAGGAAAATTCCATACAATTAGGATTTAGAGAGGAAAATTAGCAAAGTAGTTCTACTTGATTTTAATGGAACAGAAAAAATTCTAGTAAGAACATGGGTGGGAAATTAGACACATATCTATCAAATAGTCCCATGACAGAAGATAATTTAATTAAATTTGCAATACTACATTTAACAGGAATAGCACATGAATGGTGGCAATATGGATGGAAGATCCATGGAGACCAACACATAAGCTCATATCATGAATTCACAAAAAAAATCATTAAAATATTTGATCAAAAAGATCTAGAATGGTACTTCAAAGAACTGGCTTTATTAAGACAACGTGGTATAGTAAGTGAATTTGCAAATGAATTCCAAAGTTTATAAACATTTGTACCAAAAATATCCCAAAGAAGACTTACCTACCTATTTGTAGAAGAATTAAGAGATTCAATTTGAAGCATAGTGAGCACCATGGAACCAGTTACACTAGAAGATGCAATTTTTAAAGCAAAGAAAATTGATATTCCTTCATCCAAGGATAGAACCAAAAAATTTTCCACCTAAAGAAATTGGAAAATCTTATTTCTTTTGTAGGAAACCTTGGGAAAAGGGACATAAATGTAAGGAAAAGGAGAAAAGGGATCAAAGGAGTGAATTGAAAGAAAAAAATCTATGCTGCAAATGTAAGGAACCATGGGGATATAATCACTCTTGTAAGAGAACAAGTTAGATCCATAATATAGAAGAACATCCAAATAAAAAAACCAGGAGAGATGAAGTTACAGGTTCCTTAGCCATAATATCTCAAGCTAATGAGAACTAACCCTTTAGAATCAAATGCACCATCAGGGGGCAAAGAATAATTGAATTAGTAGATAGTGGAGCTTCTCATGATTCTATTAGTAAAAGTCTTATGGAGAGAAGGAAATAAGAAATGGAGGACTGTAAATGTTCTAAAGTGGCCCTTGCAAATGGAAAAATCAAGCAATGCTCCAAAATTGTTCCCAACCTAGAAATTAATTTGGGAAAAAACACAATCAAAAGGAATTTTTATGTGGTAGACTTACAATATGATGTAATTTTGTGACTACCCTAGATAGATTCCCTAGGGCATTTTATCATGGATCACCCCAACCTAGAAATATGCTTTAAACATGAGGGAAATGAAATCACCTTAAAATAGCTACTGAATGGAACTCCTAAATTAGTTTCATTTAACAAGATTGAGAAAATATTTTGACACAACCAAGTAGAGTGGGTTGCACAATGTATGATTATAGAAAAAAATCCATCTCAGAATCAAGTAACTCACATGGATATCCAATCTATTTTAAGAAAACATAAAAGAATTTTTGAAGAACTCCCTAGGGGGCTTCCCCCTAAGAGAGGATATGAACATTCAATAGAACTATAAGTTGGAGACAAACCTATCATAACTACATTTTATATGCATCCACATAAATTCTAAGAAGAAATTGAAAAAATAATCAAAGAGTTACTTGAGATGGGTCTCATTCAACCTAGTTCCAGTCCTTTTACCTCATCCATAGTATTGGTAAAAAAGAAAGACAGAACAAACAAAATGTGCATAGATTATAGAGCTCTTAATAAGAAGAAAATAAAAAATAGATATCCTATACCAAGAATTGATGAATTAATTGATGAACTTCATGGTGCGTGATACTTGTCCAAAATTGATTTACACTCTAGTTACCATCAAATTCATATGAAGGAAGAAGATGTGCATAAAATTGCTTCTAGATGTCACTATGGGCACTTTGAATTCCTAATTCTTCCATTTGGCCTTACCAGTGCACCAACCACCTTTCAATCATGTATGGACGACATTTTTTGAAAGTAATTAAGAAATTTTTTACTTTTGTTCTTTGATGACATTCTCATTTACAGTAAGTCATGGGAAGAGCACCTTGCACACATTGAGGAAATTGTAAGCATTTTATAATCAAAGTCATTATTTGCTAAGGCCTCAAAATGAGAATTTGGATTAGAAGAGATTCTTTATCTTGGGCATAGAATCAATGCTGAGGGAGTGAGTGTTGATGATGAAAAAATCCAAGTCATCAAGAATTGGCCAAAACCCAAAACCCTAACACATCTGAGAGGATTTGTGGGACATATTTAGCTATTATAGGCACTTTGTTAAAGGATTATTAAAAATAGAAACTCCTTTAACTAACTTAACCAAAAAGGGAGCATTTTCCTAGAATGATATGGCACAACAAGCATTCCAGAAATTAAAGGAAGCAATGAGTACATGCCCAATCTTGGCTATTCTAGATTTCATACTACCCTTTGAACTTCAATGTGATGCATCAAGAGAAGGAATCAGAGTAGTCCTCATGTAGAAGAAACATCCTATAGCATTTGAGAGTTTTAAACTTACAGAAGTTGAAACACACTATTCTATATATGAAAAAGAAATGCTGGCAATAATGCATGCACTAGCTAAATTTAGACAATATTTGGTTGGTGGTAAATTTAACATCAAAATAGATCATAACAGCTTAAGATTCTTTATGAACTAGAATTATCTCAATGATTGCCAACAAAAATGGGTTAGTAAGATTCAGTCTTACAATTTTGACATCGAGTATGTTAAAGGAACCAACAATGTAGTAGCAGATGCAGTATCACGACAAAATCTTATAAGTGCAATAACAAAAATCATAGCAAATTGGAAAAATGATATTATCACAGAATATGTTAAGGATCCACAAGCTATAGAAATAATGGAAGGAGCATTACCTAATGATGATTATAAGATATTGAATGAACTCATCATGCATAAAGGAAGAGTATGGCTAACTTTGAACTCCAAAATAAAAGACAAGGTATTAGAAAAACATAATGATAATCCATTAGCAGGACATTAGGGATATTATAAAACCTATAAAAAAATAAGAGGAATATTCTCATGGAAAAGTCTCATGAAAGTTGTATTGAAATATGTCCAAGAATGCATGATATGTCAAAGGAATAAAGTAGAACCAAAACATCTAGTAGGCCTTCTACAACCTTTACCCATCCCTGATAAAAAATAGGAAAGCATTTCAATGGATTTTATAAGAGGTCTACCCAAGGTACAAGAGAAGGATTGTATTTATGTAGTAGTAGATTGATTGAATAAATATGCACATGTCCTCACAATAAGGACAGACTACAAGGCTCCAAAAATTGCAGAAGTATTCTTTAAAGAAAGTTTGAGATTACATAGATTACCACAGAATATAGTCAATGATAGAGATAATAGATTTCTTAGTCAATTTTGGCAGGAACTATTCGAAATATCAGGAACAAAATTGACTCCTAGTATGAGCTATCATCCACAAATTGATGGGCACACAGAGATCATAAATAAATGGATAGAAGGTTATCTATGAAATTATGTCATAGGACAACAAAAAGCTTGGACCAAATACTTACATTTGGGGGAGTACTATTACAATACTACTCACCGTATGTCTATAGTCATGACTCCTTTCAAAGCCCTATATGGCTATGAAGCTACATCATTTGGTAATTTAATTCTTATAGATAGCAAAGTACTTGAAGCACAAGATTTCATTCAATACAATCTAAACCTATTGAAAGCTCTAAAAGAAAATATCCACCATGCCCAAAATAAGGAAAAATTATATGCATATAGGAAACATATTGAAAGGACATTTGAAATAAGGGACATGGTCTTCTTGCAACTACAACCATACAAACAAACAACAACAAAAAAAAATGGAGTGGAGAAGCTTAAACCTAGATTCTATGGACCATATAGAGTTATAAGGAGAATTGCCAAAGTAGCATATGAAATTGAATTACCTGAAGATAGTAAAATTTAATTTTTTTTTCATGTATCCTAACTAAAGAAAGTTTTGGGAAGATAAATCACCCCATGCATCAAACTACCACCATCAGATGATGAAGACAAACTCATGTTAGTACTAGAGGCTATCATCGGTAAGCGAGAAAGAAGATTAAGGAATAGAGTTATCCCAAAAAATTTGGTGAAATGGAAAAATCTTCCATTGGAAGATGCTACCTAGATGGGCAAAGAAATCTTGAGCCACCCCAAATTGCTTGATGGCAAGCAAATTTGAGAGGGGCAGTTTGTCATAAGATATCATTGATGTTGATATCTGGATATAATGACAAAGGACTAAAGTAAATGTCTTTAAAATATATGTATTAGTCTAAATATAAATATATTTATAATTTTTTTTGATATTTTGAATAGATAATAGTAATCAATGTAATCCATTAATCAATTTTAAGTCAATCATTAACATCAACACAATATGAGTTATACAATTAATGAATATGAAGATGAAACATAAAAATTATATTGAAATATTATCGTATGAAAATAAGTAATAATAATAATACCAATAATTAGTATAGTATATACTAATACCAATAGTTAATATAGTATATATTAATCACTAACTAATATATAATACAACACCTAAACCAAAGGGCATGACCCTAATGGTTTAAGCATATTGATAATCCTTGAGGAGGGTGAACAATGCAGTAGACAAGAAACAATATATATTACAGTCAGCAATAATACCTCTTTGAACTTTAATAAGTCAAATCTACTCAAATATACTTCACCAAACACCAACGAAGATAAGGAAGGAAAGAAAGATGCATAGCAAGTTGAAGGGAGCTTATAAACATTCAACCACACCTACCAAAGAAGAGAATAGACAAATCATTATTATATTTGCACACTCACACTACAAGAAGTATCCATGCTCACACACCAAGAAGAATCCATACTCACACAGCATGAAGTAATATCATCGCCTATAGGAATATACAACTCATTACATAAGGGATTTCACAGTTGTCCACACGTAGTGAGAAAGGAGGAGGAATCACATCCAACCCTAAACTATAAGTAAAGAAAGGATTTAGTATTATGATATTATTATATCAAATATTAAGAAACTGTAACTATGAAAGAATAATAATCTATCATACTAATTAATGGTAAAACCCTAATGGAAAGAATACATAAATATTACACAAGCCGATTAATATTAATATTGATTATAGATTATTTGGATATGAAACAATAAACCTTAATATATATTAATAAATCAAGTTTGGTATTAAATAAACCATTGCACATATGTATATTACATGGAAAATTAATTAAATGATTAAAAAAAACTACAAGAACATGTTATACAAAGATATATAAATAAAATAAGAATTGCATATAGTAAGTACTAGGTGGGTAAGAGGGGAGAGCCAAGTCCTAAGACAAGAAGAGGGAAAGGCCCTCTCTTGGAGTTTAGGTTTATAGAGCTTTGTGACCCCACCACAGTGTGCGAGGACTAAAAGTATGGTATAGAGGTTCCAATCCCATTTTGGAGGACCTATCTATACATACAAATGCAATTTGGAATAAGAGAAAAAATATATGCAAGAATTATTTATTTAATCTTTAAAAACAACAATAAACTTTGGATTGATCAATTTTAAACTTATAGGATAATACTTATAAGTCCTTGCAAGGAGGGACATTACAATCTTTTTGCCTAGCAACTCAATGACTACTAACATGAAATCAAAATCTCACATCTTAAAGAAAACGACCCCTTCATCCTCTTCGTCATCAATCCATTTTTGTAATTCATGTTTCAAAATTGTAGCATAAATAGGCTATGTAGAAATGGATGTAGGTGTTATAGTGGAACTTCTTCTCCATTCTACCTCTGTAGCCCTAACAAGATGAGTCATTTGACTCAAGGGAAGGTTATCTTCTTCATCATCACCATCCTCTTCTTCCCCTTCTAGAATAACTTTTGTGACCCATGGAAAAGGAATAACCTTTCTTATCGCCTTTCATCTCCTTTTAACTAGAGTTTTCCTCTTTCTTTTCTTGGGAGTGAACAAATATGCTTCCTCCTCTTATATAGGTGGAGACACTTTGTGTGCTTCTATTTCACCTCCTTTTCCTTGTTCTGGTGGTAGCACTAGTGGATTATCTGGAGTCTAGGTGGCTTCTATATTTTTTGCCCTTTTTGCATTCTCTCCCCCTTGGTGTTCTAGTGCTTGAGTTTCCTATTCTCTAGGCTTGGTTTGCTGAGGGGAAGTTCTTTTCCTTTTATTTTTATGCTTTTGTGCCCTAAATTATCCAACTTCTCTATCAAGTTGATGCATTATTTTTGGCCTTACTAGAGACTGAGCTATGAATGTGTGCATTGTCACCTTCACTTCTCTACCTTTCATTAGGTGGGTTGTATCTTCAAAAACTAAAGTTTGTAGAATTGGATATAGCATGAATGGCCTTTTGATCCAATCCTAGGTTAATTGGATGATATTCCTCACCCTATGATTAATATCTATGGTTTATTCTCTATCAATTTCTCCATTCATGATAGGTTGATCATATATCTTATCTATGTTATACAAGGGTCTAAGACCTCTTCACTTTCCTACTACATGATATTTAATGGGACCTTCATTTTCAAGGCACTACCTTCAAAATAGATATTCATCCTATAATAATCCCTTATTCAGATTTCGTAGTCATCCACTGCATTCATCCAATTATCCTCTATGGCATCTTCATGTTGGAATTCTTTCCCTGCCAAGTACTAAACTCTACCAATGTTATCAAAAAATGGGAGAGGAGAGTTATAATCCTCCAAGGGATAGTGATCCCACTTAGACTTAAAAGTTACAATATCCTACTTTCAATTAATAGTAAATGGACCTATAGTGATGGACCATACTAGGACTTCTTATGTTCCTTCCTTGCTCTCTCATATGTGGATGAGAGTTATCATGCAATCTCTAGAAATATGAGTCTATCACACAAATACCTAGAGAGCTTCTTTGGATTAACAGTCATACCTGCTACTCTTAGCTAGGTGAATGTCTTGTATTGGATGTAATAGGTGCCAATTTCTATAATCTTTTTCACTACCTCTTCTAACATCCTTTTTTCATAATCTCCTACAATGAAGTGAATGATTGCAAAGATGAAGGCATCATTCACTATTTGGTATTCCTTACTGTGCTCTAAAAGCTTCTTCCTTACCAACTAGGGGTATACCACATAAGGCCATGCATTTGTATCTTGCAAGTTGCCCCTTTTAAATAATACCAAATAATCTGTTAGTCTTGCATCTAACATGTACACCAAATAGGATGTCATATAGAACCTTTGGTTGTTCTTGACTACCACCAATTGTTCATCTAAATTATCACTGATAATTGAAGCCCAATCAATTGGTATCTTCAATGTTTTGATGGTCTCAATAAAGTGTACAATCCATATATTCAAATGTCCAGGTGTTGGTAATCCCATGACTCTACTTAGGAGCACCATAGAATGTCTCATATCATCTTTCATATAGCCCCTCATCATATCTAATTTTCCTACTTTTTTTCGAAGAGGAGTCTTATCAGTGAGATATGAGGATTGAATGATTTTTGATGCTTCCTCTCCATGTTCTCTATACCACATTTCTTCCTGATGATATGTTAACCTAATGTACTGATCTACTCTTGGAAGATGGAATCCTTTCTCTACATTCCTAAGCCTCAGATTGAGGATGATCTCTCTAGTTATTCTTTTTACAACTCTTTCCTCTCAAACATAGTTCTCTACTAATGCCATAACCAACTCCAAAGGTTGTACTAAAACTAACTATGACATTGCATTTACTAGTCCTAATATGATGAGTGTAGATACCATAGGGGGCCTTTCATTTGGATTGTTTCATAGCACCATGAATATGTTCAAGTCAATATGACCTAACTCAGTGTCTTGGATTTCTAAATATTCATCATAGAAGCATGACCTTGATGGAACACCTTGGAATTTAAAAAGCACTAGTTTTATTGTTATCTTTGTAGTGAGGGAGGACAAGGAAGAAACCATTTAATCGGCCCAAAAAAAATATCCATTAGTTTGGAAGGTGGGAATAATCAATTTAAATATACTTTAATTATGACAAAAACAAACCCAGAAATTGTAAATCCTATAAAAACTGTTAAAAACACTTAAAAATACCTAAAAACCTAATTTTACATCTCTAAAGAAAACATTTTGATGCACCTTGTGCACCTTCATGCTAGGTGCACATTCCCCTACAAAAAATTTTAAACACCAAGGGTATGCTCCTATCACAACTTGTGGGGTGTGCTAGGTGTTCACCCTTATAGTGCAACACTTATGTTTAGTGTAGAAAAAGGGTGCACAAATAGCACACTTTGTGGGGTGTGCTATGTTTGCACCCTTACTTAGCATAGGGGAAGGTTAGCCTTTGAAAGGTGTGCATGTTCACACCTTGGATAGATGTGCACATGCATAGCCTTCACTTGGTGATTGTGTTGGTTAGGTTTTTAAGTTGTTTAAGTTTTTTATTAATTGCATCCAAAAAGAGATGCACACCTTTACCTAGGTTTTTTTTAAACATTTTTGCATTGTGTGTAGGATATGAAGATAGTGTACCTCTAGAGGCAGTAGAGGTGTGCTCATTGGATGATAGAAAGAGAAAACAATGAGGTAGGAGGGAGGGGCCCCAAGATTTTATAGGCCTGGGGTAGAGCATACCTTTGGAGGTGTGCACCTTTGCATGTTCACACTTCCAAAGGTAAGTGCTCCCACACTAGTGCGCTTAGCATACTAGTGCACCTATCAAGGTGCACTAGGTACAATAGTGAGCACCTTAACCTTGAAAACTCACTTTCTTTTGAAATCTCCAATTTCTAGCAACTAGGTTTTTTGACAAAGAGCTTGACTAAGCCAAAACACTAGATAAAAACCTAAAAAAGACTTGTACCCCAGACTAGGGATCTGGAAAGCTAAAAATTGTACAAGGGGGTCCCCATTTCTAGGTAAAATGGGACATGTATTATGAAACCACATCACATATCTCGAAGCTCTTCCTTTTCCTACTCCTTTTCTAGCTCTTTCATGGAGTCCCCTAGATTAGCAAAGAGAACCTATAAAGTATTCATAAGACCATTAATAATATTACTCTGCTCCTCATCCTTGTCTAGAGTCAAATCTAGGTTGATAATAGGGCTTGGATTTTTATTCATTGATCCCTCTACCACATTCTATTCCTTTTTGGGAAATCAACCACATTTTTTATGATGTTAAGTAGGATGTCTACATTTTAAAGACGTTTTAACACCAATTTCCATTCTTCCATAACATTCCACATAAGGTAATTTTCCTTGGGAAAGATATAATTGATCCACTAGCTTTATGCATCATCCTTTTGACCTCGATTGTAATCTTTTGACAATCTAATAATTGATTTGATAACTATACAATTGATTTCTAGCTATTGATTCATTTTGTAATCACATGCCATTTATCGATAATATGACCTTATTTTCTATCTTGGAGTACACATTTGCCAACACATAATATATTTTTTATAAGAAAGAAAAATTTGCCTCATAAATATATAATTTTTTCATTAGAGGGGAAATCACCTCATACAATATTTTGTTTCTTCACTAAACAAAAATAATTACATAATATTTTATAAAAAAATTATTACAAGGGACAAAATCACCACTTACATTATATATTTTTTCTTTTACAAGGGAAATATTACCTGAATTTAATGAAATTTTACTTTCGTTAGAGTAAAATTGCCCCTAAAACTAAGGTTTTCCCAATGTTGAAAACAAAATCACTAATAGAAATTAATATTTCCCTTCAAATTAATTTTGGATTCACCACAATTTTAGAAACTTTTTCGAGAAGGGGTTTCTTAAAGTTATTCATGTTATTACCAGGTAACACCTAATAGGACCTATTATGACCTAACATGAATAATAATATCTGTTAGGACCCAATATGACTAATTATTACATAACACATGACTACTTATTACTATTAGGACCTAATAGGATCCCTTAAGAGCTTAGATGATGAATAACACCTTTTAAGACTCAAGAAGACCTATTATTCAACATAAGATGACTAATGACTAGATAAAACCTACTACAACCCCTTAAGACGTTAGATTACTAAATGTAGCATATATATTTTAATGTTAGTCACTACTAAATATGGGGTCAAATTACAATGACAGGCCATTGCAATTGTGATGGCAACTCATCGCCCAAGTGACACCCATAGGAATTAGCTCCCATCGGATAGGCATTACACTTGGCAAGGGCTTTTTTCATAATTGGGATGCCTAAAGATGTCATGAATTGAAGCTATACAGGTCAATACACCATCAAAATTGTGATAGATATACATTAGAGACATTGTTGCATGTGCAATGTTTATGTGACAACAATGTTGTAGGTCTGACGACTAGCCGTCGAACCTCTCCATCACAATAGAGATGGATTTTTGGTAGCAATGTTATGGAACTGATGGCTAGCCATCAAAATTGTGATGACATCATGAAAGAAAAAATATGGAATGTGTGACGTTGGAAAGAGTGCTTCCCTAAAATATCTATTTCTAAAATTCAACTTTAGTTATAAACATTATCAAGAGACTACAATGATCTTACCCCTATAACTAATTTTACTATTTTTTTTAATTTTGGGAGAGACCATATGTTTCTTTTGACTATCAAATAAGAATAATTTGGTCTCTCATAAATGATAAAACAAATAGGAAAACAAGTTATAGGGGTAAGAGCATTGCAGTCTCCTAATAATTTTCATAACCAAAGTTGAATTTTCTAAATAGATTTGTTAGGGAATCGCTCTCTCCAAATTCACAAATTTCATATTTTTTCTATTAAAATTGCAAAATTAAAGTTACTAGATTGATCTCACTAGTTGGGAGCAACTAATCAACAACTAGACTAATGAACTATAGTGACAAAGGCACAAAATCTATGATTGAAGTCCCTAAGAAAAGAGATTCAAATAATGAATCATTTGAGAGGGTACTAGAAAAACTTGAGAAAAGAAGAAGATATGATCATGACCATGATAGTGAAAATAAAAACTATGGACATACTAGAATGAATTTATAAAATATAATAGAAAGTCTACAAAAGGTTCTAATAAGAGGAATGAGATTTATGGAGGTACCGAACATAATGATATTATATATATGATGTAGAGGGAAAATACAAGAACAGAGATATGGAAAAGAATTTTTTTGAATGTAGAATTGGTAAGCATCATGTAATGAAATAACTTGCACTATTTGAGTAGGAATATTCTACCCAATTACCTTCTTCAAACAAGAAACATAAAAAATTGGATGTATCTTTGTTGTTGGTGGCAACTCAAGCTTGTAGGCAACACTACCAATCTTTTGCATAATTTGGTATGGTCCATAATATCTTGGAGACAAATTATTATTCTTTTTTTGTTGCTTCATTGAGATTTATTTATAAGGCTACAATCTCAAGAAGACCCAATCCCCAACTTCAAAATTTCTTTCACTATGATGTTGGTCTACTTGTTATTTCATTCAATTTTGTGCCATAGCTAAATTCTCCTTGAGTCTTGAAAGTAACTATTGTTGATGAAGCAAGTGATCCTCTATTACTTGAACTCTTGGTGACACCTTTAATGATGATGTGATGGAAGGAAGATGATATCCATAAGTGCCAAAAATGGAGACATTTTTTATGAGCTATGAAAAGAAGTATTGTACCACCATTCTACAAGAGATAGCCAATCTACCCATTGAGATTGTTTTTATGAAGTGAGAAAATGTAGATATCCTTCCAAACATTTATTAACCACCTTAGTTTCCCCATCTGATTGTGGATGGTATGAAGAACTATGAGACAATTGAGTACCCAAACATGAGAATAAATCTTTCCAAAAGTGACCAGTAAAGATAGGATTGCAATCACTAGTAATAACCTTAGGTTTACCATGCAGCTTTCGAATATTCTCCAAGAAAATTTTTTCCACTATACTTGCTGTAAAAGGATGTGATAATGCAATAAAATTTGCATATTTAGTGAGGTAATCAACTACTACCATGATGAAATTATGACCTTTAGATTTGGGGAGCCTTGTGATGAAGTCCATGAATACCTCTTCCCAATGTTGGCTAGGAATAGATAAAGGTTGCAAGAGACCTAGTGTCTTAATTGTTCCCCCTTATTTCTTTGACAAACCAAACATTTAGCCACAAACTTTTGAACATCACCTTTTAGCCCTTCCCAAAAAAAATATTACTTGACCCTATGATATGTCTTCAAAAATCTTGAATGACCACCAACTAGGGACTCATGTAGTTCTTTAAGAATGTTGTGTTTAAGAGTGGAATTCTTGTAGAGATACAAGCACTCTTTATACCAAAGAATATCCCCCTTTAAACAAAACTTATCTAAACTATTAGTGTCACTTTTATTTGCTAGATGAGATTACTTGTTGCAGTATCATTTTTCCACTCTTCTTTGGCTTATATGACCTAATTTTCTTGTAATATAGAAAGGGCACACAATAAGGCTTCATCATTTTCATCCTTCTTGGAAAGTGTGTTAGCCATAATATTTTTCTTTCCTTTCTTATATACAATTAAAAGTCATATCCCAACATCTTAGCAACCCATTTTTGTTACTCTTTTGATGATATTCTTTGTTCCAAAAAATATTTTAGGCTATCATGATTTGTCTTAACCTTGAAGTGTCAACCCACTAAATAAGGCCTCCTTTTTTTAAATGCATGAAGGATTTCTAATATTTCCTCTTGTAAATAGGTTTGAGTTAATTTTGACCTTTTAATTGATTATTCTCAAAAGAAATTGGTTGACCTTCTTGCATAAGAACTACTCCTATCCCATTTCTAGAAGCATCACATTCCACAATGAATTCCTTGGTGAAGTCTAGAGTGTCAAGCATTGGAGTTTTACACATAGCCTTCTTCAATTGCTCAAATGATACATTAGTAGATTCATTCCAATGAAAAGAATCCTTCTTTAATAAAGTTGTAAGGGGTGCTGCTATATGACCATAATTCTTTACAAATTTTCTATAGTATCCTAACAATCCCAAGAAACCCCCCAACTTTGTAATAGTTTTTGGAATAGGCCATTCTATGATAGCTTTAATTTTTTTAGGATCCACCTTTACTCCTTCATATGGAACCATGTGTCCCAAATACTACACCTCCTTAAGACTAAAAGAACACTTGGATTGCTTAGCATAGAGTTCGTTGGTGTTTTGAAATGCTATAGGTTTCAAATTATCTCGATCAAAACAAGACACATCTAGTGGTAGCTAACTCCCATCCTTAACATGAAATTTTAGACATCAAGCCAACTATAAGGCTAGACCCTTCTTCTACTTCAGGCTCTACAAAACCTAGACAGGTGGACCTAAGATTCAATCTATATGGTACTAGTGCTAAACATATTCTTGAATCTATAAACAAAAAATTTAACCCTTATTTCTTCTAATACTTATCTAATTACATAGATCTACAATAGCTAAACGCAAATCTATGAAATTCACAAGCTAAGTGAGGGCATCCTTTTTAGCTCTTCAACGTGAAAGGGAAATATAATTGAGTAATGATGTTGATTTGACCAAAATATGACACGAATAACATAACCCTATGATCCTTTAAAATGATCAGTGCCTTATCTATTGGGCAGCCACACAAATCCATAAAACATATCCCTGAAAGTCATTGACATATGCCATACATTGGGAATTCCTAATCTATCTATACACTTTGTGAATTAGACATCTATGTCTTTTTGAATCTCATACTCAACCTATCCCTTCATGATATCTGCAATCCTATGATGATGAATCAAGCATTTACATAACTCTTTGAGTCATAAGCAAAATAAATCAACATATAGAACCAACAAATTGCAATCAAGTTTCATACTCTTTGTTTACAAAACAAAAAAGATCACAAACAACATGAATGAGAGATAAGATATCAAAAATGAAGACTAACTTGCTGTTGAATTTTATTTATTTCTTTGAAACAAATACAAGAGATGTATAGAATTGACTCACAAATCACGTAACAAATGAGAACTATCTATATTAAAACTAGAATTGTTGTTCATACAAGGAGATATTCTGGGTGTGTGGCTTTCACAACTTGAGTAGAGATCCTAGAGCTAAAAATTGAAAACCAACCAACAACCTTTTCAAAAAGGAAGAAGAAAGAACATACAGCAAGAAAGAAATTCTCATATTTGATCAAAAGATGACAAATGTACCCTTAGAATTCTTTCTCAAGAAGCTGAATAACCTCTCTCTACCTTCACCCATCAATTACTAATCATATCCCTTTTGTTTTATCTTTCTAAATGCAAAATATCTTAGTAGAAGACAAAAATCTAATAACTAAACCTGGATATGTGCCAATTGATCAAATTGAAGCCAAAACATAGCAAAGACCCAAAATAACTAGATATAAGAGTCACTGAACATGTTTAAGTTGTTTCTCCACTGAATTCATCAACTAACAACACAAAACACTTGATAAAATACACAAATCACTCTGAGAGACAAAACCTCTTATATCATGTACTAGTGACATCCTATGCAAAAACTAACTTCGTAATTGGATTGCTCATTTCCTCCTGGTTCCAATGGTATATTGGAGTGCCTATTTTGGTGAAAAAATTTGTTAGTTATGCCCCTTTAAAAAATAGGCTTCCACTTATATGTTTCAAGACTGCACCTCAAATATTTAAGTTTTTCAAAGGTTTGAACTATATTGCAAATTTAAATCAGATTTAAAACTTAGTTCTGCACGTACTTTTCTAGGAAAAAAGCCTAAAATTTTAATTTTATGACTTCTAATTTTTCCTCTACTTATTCATCTAAGTCAAACTTGGTTTGACCATGTTGACATGTGTCAGACCTTGATTGGCTTGTTTCTTGCACAATCATCTAACCCTTCCAACTAGGTGCCACATGGCATTACCTCATTGATCGTTTATTTTGCCATGTCATCATGCCACATCATTGGTCACTATGTCACTATCCTAGTTAGCATTCTACCATGTCATCAGTGACATAGCAACCACATGACATGTGTCACCTACCACTACATCAGCATCCAATCATCAGTCCACCTTATCATGCCATATTAGCGCCACCTCATTGCTAACTCATTGCCACATATCAACTTTTTATTGGGTCACCATGTTGCTATGTTAACACTTGTACATCCTCACCTTGACAACATAGCAATAGCCATTGGATGTGCCACATGTCACCATCTAGTGCATCAGAGAGATCTGGACCACCACGTCACATCAAGTTGCCCAGTGTCTTCCTCTGGTTTGTTCTTAGGCTGCCACTTGTCCTTCTGTTACTTACTAACATTGCCACATCATTTCCAAATCACCCACAACTCCCTCATTAGATTTCCATGGTTTTCTGGTAGATCACCATGTCACTACCCAAAAAACTTGCTATTTTTTGATAGCAACACGGTGCCTTCCCTTGATTGTCAACCTTTTTGGTGAATTGGTCAAAATTTATTACCACTTTCCTCTAGCCAATTGGGACCCATATGCATGGTTTAGGCTTCAAAATCCTTGTGTCTCAAAGACACTTCATGATTGAGTTTTCGGGTGTTTGAATGCATTAAAACTACCCATCACAGGCAATGTGGGATTAATGGTTTTAAAAAAATCTTTTTACCTTCCTACTCATCCCTGCATTACGCTGTGGTTTTATTTTTCCTTTGTCTAACACCATTTAAAGAAAAAACTCTTCTCCAGGGAGCTCCCTTGCATCCACTCAGATAGTGGCATCTCTCCATAACATGGATGGCTTCTTACTCTATTATGTCCTGTGAGTTACTCTTCTTTCTTATGGATCTGCACAAATTTTCCTTTACACATGAGTACCTATGTTCAACTAGCTCCTCTGGTGGCATCTTTCTTTTAAACTATTGGGTGATAGTTTCCACATTTAGAGGCTCCAACTTGTGCCCTCCTATACATCCCTATGACTTCACAATTTGAGGTTCTCCTTGTTTGTAGTGGCCTTCTCTTTGGCATGGATTAATGAATAATGCCACCTCCAATGGTATCTCCAAATCATGCTTGTAGATTCCTTTAATTTGGGTGTGTGTACCAGTAGAACAACCAGATTGCAAACCTCTACTACTTTTTGCATGGGGTAAAATGCATACTGCTCTATGTTCCACATGGGTGTGAGTACCCTATTTTTTTGGCATCCTTTCTGGTGCAGCTTTTCTCTTGCTCTTGCACAAGCAGAGGGTCTCCCCTATTCTCTGGCATATTATTCATTTGGCATGGAACCTTCCTTTGTTCTTCTCTTGTAGTTAAGCAAATTATGGAGCTCTTTGTATTCTATCAACATGTAACTAGTGACCATTAACCTCATAGCCTTGGAGATTCCTAAAAAATAGCTCTTGCAAATTGTGGATATGCAACCAAAATTTGGCGAGCATGTTGATGAGTTTGCTAGGCTAAAACCTTCATCTCATATAGAACCTCATTGAAGTGACCTACATAGCTAAGTAGGTTAGCTACACTTGCATAATGATAGGGATCAGGCTTAATTGCATATTCTTGATCCATGGAGTTGATCAAATACCAGGCCTAATTGACCATGTTTGCATGATTGCAAGCATAGAGAGCACCAGAAAATGTGGCATTGTTTGGTTTCACTCTTGCAAGTTGCATTTCATAAAAGAGTTCAAAGGCTTTATCTCCATGTCCATGCATATCATATGCCCCTATCATTGGATTCCATGCTTTTTTATCTCTTTCCAATGCTTTCTCAAACACCCTATGAGCATACTCAAGATGCCCACATTTTGCATACATATGTACAAGACCAATTGTAAATGGCTCTACCTTCATTTACAATTTTAGATTACAATATTTTCATTATTAGTAATTGTATCACTTTCATTTTGTTTTGGAGATGGATCAATTTGTTTCCTACACAAATTCGTGAAACACCTAAGAGCTCAAGAGATTAGCAATGGTGGAATTCACTTATTTCATTTACACACTATGGCTTCTACTCTTGCATGGTCTACCTTGTCTTCTCTTGTAAAAGATCATGCCAATTAGCTTTTTCTTGGTTGAAATGTGTTACTTTTAGTAATTCCCACCACAAAATGAAATTTAAAAACAAATATGAACACCATTATATGCCTTAGAAAAGATATTTAATTGCTAAATTAATGGGAAATAATAGCTTCTTTTAAATGGCATTATAGATGGAGATGTCATGAGCCATTGACAAATTCAACTATAGAATAAAATACAAAGTCCTCATTTAATTAAGGCTCCCAATAAATCAAGAATGGCAGAAGTGATGCCTCTATTCTCAAACCTAAAGCTCTTAGATGATTTAGAATCATTATAATGTCACTTGGATAATCTCAATCCATAACCTCTTAGCAATCTGATGCAGATTAGTCAGACCCCCAAAGTGGGTTCGACAAAAAAAAATTCATTTTTGAAAAAATGAACCTTCAAACTAGCCCATTGATTATTTGGCACTAATTTGAATCAAAATCCATCACTAAAACATCATTAAAACTCATTTTCTCACTTATCTGCAAACTGTGACTTTCTGTTAACAGGGCCTCTCGACTGGCTTTTAAAACTGACCTGAACATCAGATTGAGCTCTAAAATCAGACACACTGACTCTTTGTTCCACATACTCCTATCCTGTCAAATCTTGTCTCATGAAAAATTCTTAGTCAAAAGATATTGACTGTCAAAGTTACCCTTTAAGAATTGCCTACAAGAAAACATGTCAGAAAACAATAAATTGCATTTGAAATTGGCTTTGAAAATTGGGAAAATTAACATTTTGGAGGCACAAAAACTAGTGCATTGGTTCACCATCATGGGAGAGTATAAATTAGTGATTTTGGCTCATGACGACTAATAGGGCGCAAATGGAAAGTGGTCAAACTGGGCTACTCAGAATTTGCAAAATAGGAATAATAGCAAAAAAGCATTTTTTGCAAATGGAATGGACCTAGGAAAGTGTGCAGATGGATTCATCAAAACTCAAAAATCAGCACACTTAAATTATTTTTAGAGTACAACACAATGGTACAATTTAGTCAATCTCACCTATCATAGATTCAGAGTTATGACATCACAAATAGGGGTTCCGACAAATCCACACT
This sequence comes from Cupressus sempervirens, assembly GCA_028749045.1. NCBI lineage: Eukaryota > Viridiplantae > Streptophyta > Pinopsida > Cupressales > Cupressaceae > Cupressus > Cupressus sempervirens. Next base: position 618,964,366 of record CM053786.1, on the reverse strand, counting down.
TTTTGACACCAGTAAAAAGTTGCAAGTTGCATTTGGAATCACATTTGAAAACTAATCAAAGGATTCATTATAAGCTCAAAATTGAAAGATAGAAATTCTCTAACTCCAAAATGTAACACAATAGAAGTTTCATCATTTTGGTCAACTAGGTCAAAATTATAACAAGTCAAACAGGGCTTCCCAGAATTTAGAACAATTCACATAAGCATGATAACAATAAATGACCAACTTTGAGGGATTCAAAACCTAGTCAAATTGATTTGAAATGACTTAGATTCTGAAACATAGGCTCCCTAGTATGGACACTAAACACTTCCAAAGTGGTGAGTCATGAAATGTTACCGGGTGTGAGATATTCACATGAACACATGGCCTCCTGTCGCTATTTGACACTTGGGTGAAAATGTAGAATTAGAAATTGCTCAAAATGAGACTTCATGAAATGGCTTGGAATAGCAATTTATCTTCATGAAACACATAGAAACACTGAATTTATGGTGTTAGAAGTATTAAACACCTCATGGTCTTCAAATGGATAGCCAGGTACACGTGCATCAAAAAGCATTTGTAGGGCTTAATTTCTCAATGGTACTCAAAATCAGGGCTTCAATTTTGAGTCCCAATAGTGGCTCTATCTGGGAATGCATGTCCCTTGCAAGCATGGCAAGAATTTAGATCTTTGTAAGAAGTAGACCATTCTAAAAACTTCTCTTGAACAACTTTATTGAAAATAGGAAACAACTACTCCTACTATGTACAAATGATGGCCTCAGGCCACCGAACTTCAACAAAACCTTTTACCTCTATCATAAATCTAATTTTCATCTAAACTTTCATGAGGTAAACTAGAACTACTTCTATCAATTTTAACAATCAGATTATCATCGTGAATAACCTCACTTGGCAGAACTAAATGTACACCTTGACTTTCATAATGCATATAAAAACTCGATTCATTTTCAACCACTCACTCATTATGAAAGTTCTAATCAGCATGCTCAAAAGTATTAGACTCAAACTGAAAATCTTCTTCGACAAAAAAATCATGCATGCTATCAGTTTTGAATATGAAAGCTTCATACTTAACTTGGGGAAAGGGATTAGTCATTACGTTAGAGTGTTCATCATAAAACTTAGAACAAGGTGCATACTGATTTTCAACAACAACTTTGTCAAACACCTTGTCATCAACATCATGAGATGCAACATCATCATTATAATCACTGTCAAACTTAGAAGAATAATAAACTAATCTCTCACAGCAATATGATAATGTATCATCATTAAGATCATCATCAACTAAATCTGAATATTCCATGTCTTCTTCAAATAGTGGGTTGATAATTCCATGCAATGATCCTTTTTGAAAATTTTGACAAAAAATAGGCTAATCATCATCACAATCCTCATCATATAAAGTGTTAGTATACACTTTAAAATCACTACCCATTCATCTTCATGAAGACTTTCAGCATGTGAAGAAAAATTAAAACTTTATGAAGACTCACTTTCTACTCCATCAATGAAGCATGTAGAAAATAGATCAATATTAGCTGCATTATCTTCATGAAAGTGATTGAAATGTCTTGCAAACCAATCATCTTTAGGTACTAATACATTAGCCTCAAAATCATTTGTATATTTCTGGTTACTACTATATATGTCTTCAAGAAATTCATCTACACAATTAGGTACTCTATCCTTATAGATAATCCCTTTGTCCTCATATGGTGTAGATAAACTTTCTTCACAACTTTCAAACTCAAGCTGACTTGCACAACTCTAAAATGGAGCTTCACTTTTAGATTTAAAAGAAGAACTCATACCTTTAATAGCATAGGAGCACTCACTTTCATCATTTCTTTCTTCTTCCCAATTTGCATTTGATTCATGTGAAGATGAACATGTACTACCACTATCCTCTTCTTGATTCGAATAACAACTCTCATCATTATCTTCACATGATGCTTCATCACAATATGTCAAAACAACAACTTCATCTTCATCACTTGATGCATAACTTCCAACTTCTTTGTCCTCATACTGAGATGAATAGATTTCAACTTCATGATTCATTATGTTTTCAACAGAATCCAGATCATCAATAGGAGAAGAAAAATTTGACTCTATATCTTGGATATCTAACGGATCAAGTGAACTAACTCTATGATCTATTGTTATAATATTGGAAACATGTGCATTCAATTTAGCAAAAATGGAATCACCTATCCTTTGCAATAAAGAAACTTCATCTTCACATGTCTTTAATTCTGAATTATCAACAATATGACTTACAACAGTAGTAGTACCTACTTGCTAATCTACAATCAAAACACTTTTTTATGATATTGATTCTTCCTTTGCACCTCATGTTTCTAGCAAACATTCTGAGAGAAGTGACCCTTAGTTAAGCCATACTTTACATTATTTTCAATCTCTATCACTATCATGAATTCTTGATGCAAAGTCGTAGGATCTTTATCTCTTAATGGATAACTCATTTTCTTATCAAATGCATCTAGGTAAACTATTAGACACACTTGATCTTCTAGTCTACATTTTTCAGGGATCTCATTCAAGGATTTTTCATATCTAATATTAAATTGAGGAACAAGTTCATAATTCTCAATATGAATCCTTAAAATTTACCATATGAATCAAATATACTTACCCTTTCTCCAAATTTCTCCATCAAGGCTAAATGATTTTCATCCCAAGATGAATTTGAACATGCTAGCAAAAAGGAAAACCAATCCCTAACATCACCTTCTAAAGTCTGAACAAACAACTTCATATGAATATCTTCATGAGCAATTTCAAAATCACCAACCAAGTCACTAAACAACTGAACATGATGGCTAGCTGAATTTTCATGGTTCCCATTGAATTTAGGAAAATACTTTCTAAGATTATATGGCATAGGGTTTGGGAAACCATGAATTCCATCAAAACATAATGGCATATATCTCTTGGTAGAAATAGATCTATAATTCTCACTAACTGGCTACATATCAAATGAAGGGAAATTTGACATTTCTAACAAGTTTAAAACTCATTTGCCAAGGTTACTTTCAGAATTTATTACTTGCAATAGATCTAGAATTACTTTCTACAATTTCAACTCCAAGCATACTACAAAATATAAAAACACTTGCTGAATTTATTTTTCACAAAGTATGCTAAGATAAATCTAACCAGTCTCCTACTCAGTGCTGAAATTACCACTTGGCGGAGAAAATTTTGTGGAGCTTAATTTCATGGAAATGAAATCACATGAAAGTGTAAAATACCTTTAGTGTTGTTGTATGAAAACAATGATCTGCTAATTGACATAAGTGCTGGTCTCAATTCTTCACACCACTAATCAAATCCTTATATAGCCACCATCTCTTCAAAAGAAAAAAATGGAATCACTGTTGTGATTCATTTTAACATTCAAAAATTCTTATGACAACAAATCAAACAACACTTTAAAACTCATTAGTCAAGAACTCATAGATTCTCTCTTCTTGTCTAAAACTTAACATAACTTTCATATTTGCATTCCCAAGTTGAAAACTCTTTGAAAGCATTTATATATAACCAATCTATACTAGTATAGAGATCCTTTAGAGAGTTTCCACTCACAATTGTGAGACAGATTTAATACATCATTCATAACATGAAAAATCTAAGCTAGAGTTTCAACATGTGGAATTTGCAAAACTTTAAAAACTTAGAAGAGAGAAACCATCTTTAAACAATTCTAACTCTAAATTTACAATAGCACTTTGAAAACCACAACTAGCTGAATTGGCTGAAAATAAAACTTAGTAACAACACAATCTACATTGAATCCTTCAAAGCTACTATTGTCTTGAACAAAACATCACTGGGGTGCATGACATTTTGAATAAGAAAATTGGAAAAACATATTAAAGAACTTACTCATGCAACTTTTTCATGCACTTCTCCTACTATACTGAATCTCCTTTTCAAATTCTCAACATTTGTCTATCATTCAGATTCAATACAGTTCCCTAGTAGAGTAACCATTTTGTTGGTGTTTTGAAATGCTATAGGTTTCAAATTACCCTGATGAGAATAATACACATCTAGGGGCAGCTAACTCCCATCCTTAACATGTTATTTCAGACATCAGGCCAACTATAAGGCTAGATCCATCTTTTACTTCACGCTCTGCAAAACCTAGGCAGGTGGACCTTAGATTCAATCTATATGGTATTAGAGCTAAACATATTCTTGAATCTATAAACAACATATTTAACGCTTATTTCTCCTAATACTTATGCAATTACATAGATCTACAATAGCTAAATGCAAATCTATGAAATTCACAAGCTAAGTGAGGGCATCCTTTTCAGCTCTTCAACATGAAAGGGAAATACAATTGATTAATGATGTTGATCTAACCAAAACATGACATGAACAACATAACCCTATGATCCTTTAAAATGATTAGTGCCTTATCTTTTGAGTAGTCACAAAAATCCCGAACACACATCCCTAAAACTCATTGACATGTGCCGTACATTAGGACTTCTCGATCTATGTATCCACTTTGTGAATTAGACATCTGCATCTTTCTAAATCTCATACTCAACCTATCCCTTCATGAGATCTGCAATCTAATGATGATCAATCAAGCATTTAGATAACTCTTTGAGTCATAAGAAAAATAAATCAACATATACAACCAACAGATTGCAACCAAGTTTCAAACTCTTTGTTTAAAAAACACAAAAAATCACAAACAACATTAATGGGAGACAAGATATCAAAAATGAAGACTAACTTGTTGCTGAATTTTATTTATTTCTTTGAAGCAAATACATGAGATGTAGAGAATTGACTCACAAATCACCTAACAAATGAGAACTATCTACATTAAAACTACAACTTCTGTTCATACAAGAAGATATGATGGGTGTGTGGCTTTGACAGCTTGATCAGAGCTCCTAGAGCTAAAAATTGAAAACCAACCAACAACCTTTTCAAAAAAGAAGAAGAAAGAACATATAACAAGGAAGCAATTCTCAGATTTGATCAAAATATGACAAGTGTCCCCTTAGAATTCTTTTCCAAGAAGCTAAATAACCTCTCTCTACCTTCTCCCATCAACTGCTAATCATATCCCTTCTATTTTGTCTTCCCAAATACAAAATATCTTAGTAGAAGACAAAAATATGATAACTAAACTTGGATATGTGCTAATTGATCAAATTCAAGCCAAAACACAACAAAGATAAAAAAATAAGTAGATACAAGAGTCACTGAACATATTTAATGTGTTTTTTCACTAAATTTTGCAACTGACAACTCAAAAAACTTGATAAAACACACAAATCACTCTGAGAGACAAAACCTCTTGTAGCATGTACTAGTGACATCCTATGCAAAAACTAACTTCATAGTTGGATTTCTCATTTCCTCCTAGTTCCAACGGTATATTGGAGTGCCTATTTTGGTGAAAAACTTTGCCAGTTATGCCTCTTTGAAAAAAGGCTTCCACTTATATGTTTCAAGGCTGAACCTCAAATATTCAACTTTTTCAAAGGTTTGAACTATATTGTAAACTTAAATTAGATTTAAAACTTAGTTTTGCACATACTTTTCAAGGAAAAAACATAAACAATTAATTTTATGACTTTTGATTTTTCCTCTACTTTTTCAGCTAGGTCAAACTTGGTTTGACCATGTTGACATGTGTCTGACCTTGATTGGCTCATTTCTTGCACAGTTATTTGACCCTTCCAACTAGGTGACATGTGGCATTACCTCATTGGTCCTCTAATTTTCCATGTTAGCATGGCATGTCAACATGCCACATCATCGTGCCACTTCATTGGTTGGTATATCGCTATCCCAGTCTACATTCTACCATGTCATCAGTGACATAGTGACCATGTGACAGGTGTCACCTACCACTATGTCAGCATCTAGTCATCAATCCACCTCATCATGCCATATCAGTGCCACCTCACCCCAAATTCATTGCCACATGTCAACTTTTATTGGGTCACTATGTCCCTATGTTAACGATCATGCATGTTCACCTTGATGACATAGTGATAGTTGTTGAATGCACCACGTGTCACCATCTGGTGCATCAAAGAGATCTGTACTACTGCGTCACATCAAGTCACCAAGTTTCTTCCTCTGTTCTATTCTCAGGCTACCATTTATCCTTATATTACTTGCTGACACTACCACATCACTGCTAAATCACCCACAACTCCCTCGCTAGATTTCCATGGTTTTCTAGGAGGTCTCCATGTCACTACTAAAAAACTTCACCATTTTTTGGTCGCAACATGGCACCTTCCTGGATTGTCAACTTTTTCGGTGACTTGGTCAAAATTTATTACCTCTTTCCTCTAGCCGACTGGGACCCACATGCATGGTTCAAGCTTCAAAAGCCTTGTGTCTCAAAGACACTTCATGATTAAGTGTTGGGGTATTTGAATGCATTAAAACTACCCATCACGGGCAATGTGGGATTAATGGTTTTTAGAAAACCTTTGTTCCTTCCTGCTTGTCCCTACATTACACTATGGTTTTATTTTTGCTATGTGTAACACCATTTAGAAAAAAACTCTTCTCTATGGAGGTCCCCTACATCCACTTAGACAGTGGCATCTCTCCATAACATGGATGGCTTCTTACTCTATCATTATCTATGAGTTACTCCACTTGCTTATGGATCTGCACATGAGTAGCTATGTTCAACTAGCTCCTCTGGTGGCATTTTCTTTTAAAATTATTGGGTGATAGTTTTCACATTTAAAGGCTTCAACTTGTGCCCTCCTATACATCCCTATGACTTCACAATTGGTGGCTCTCATTTTTTGTAGCAGCCTTCTCTTTGGTGTGGATTGATGAAAAATGCCACCTCCAATGGCATCTCCAAATCATGCTTGTAGATTCCTTCAATTTGGGTGCATGTACCAATAGAATAGTTGGATTGCAAGCCTCTACTACTTTTTGCATGGGTAAAATGCATATTGTTGCATGTTCTACATGGACATGATTGCCTTTTTTTGTTGGCATCCTTGCTAGTGTGGCCTTCCTCTTGCTCTTGTGCAAGCATGGGGTCTCCCCTATTCTTCATCTGGCATGGAACTCTCCTTTATTCTTCTCCTATGGTTAAGCCAATTATGGAGCTCTTCATATGCTGTCAACATGTAACTGGAAACCATTAACCTCATAGCCTTGGAAATTCCTAAACAATAGCTCTTGTGAATTGTGGATATGCAACCAAAATTTAGCGAGCCTACTGATTAGTTTGCTAGGCTAAAACCTTAATCTCACACAGAACCTCATTGAAGCAACCTGCATGGCTAAGAAGGTTAGCTATGCTTGCATAATGATTGGCATCAGGATTAATTTCATATTCTTGATCCATGGAGTTGAACAAATACTAGGCCTCATCAACCATGTTTGTGTGATTGCAAGCAGAGAGAACACCAGAAAATGTGGTATTGTTTGGTTTCACTCTTGCATGTTGCATTTCATAAAAGAGTTCAAAGGCTTTATCTCCATGTCCATGCATATCATATGCCCCTATCATTTAATTCCATGCTTTTGTATCTCTTTCTAGTGCTTTCTCAAACACCCTACGAGCATACTCAAGATGCTCACATTTTGCATACATATCTACAAGACCAATTATAAGTGGCTTTGCCTTCATTTACAATTTCAAATTACAATATTTTCATTATCAACAATTGTACTACTTTCATTTTGTTTTGGAGATGTATCAATTTGTTTCTTTCACAAAGCTATGAAACATCCAAGAGCTCAAGAGATTAGCAATGGTGGAATTCACTTATTTCATTTACACACTATAGCTTCTACTCTTGCATGGTCGTCCCTATCTTCTCTTGTAAAAGATCATGCCAATTAGCTTTTCTTGGTTGAAACATGTTGTTTTTAGTAATTCCCACCACAAAATGAAATTTGAAAACAAATATCAACACCATGATATGCCTTAGAAAATATATTTAATTGCTAAATTCATGGAAAATAATAGCTTCTTCTAATTGGCATTATAGATGGAGATGTCATGATCCATTGACGAATTCAACTGTAGAATAAAATACAAAGTCCTCATTTAATTAAGGCTCCCAATAAATAAAGAATGGTAGAAGTGATTCCTCAATTCCCAAACCTAAAGCTCTTAGATGATTTAGAAACATTATAACATCACTTGGATAATCTCAATCTGTAACCTCTTAGCAATCCGATGCAGATTAGTCGGACCCCCCCGCCGAAGTGGGTCCAGCTAAATTTTTTTTTGTTTCCAAACAACTAAACCTTCAAACTAGCCCATTGATTATCTGGCATTGATTTGAATCAAAATCCATCATTGAAACATCATTAGAACTCATTTTATCACTTATCTACAAATTGTGACTTTCTGCTAATAGGGCATGTCAACTGGCTTTAAAAACTGACTTGAACATCTGATTGGGCTCTGAAATCAGACACACTGACTCTTTGTTCTATAAACTCCTACCCTATCAAATCTCATCTCATGATGAATTCTTAGTCAAAAGATATTGATTGTCAAATTTACCCCTGCAAGAAAAGATGTCAGAAAATAATAAATTGAGTTCAGAATTGGCTTTGAAAACTAGGCAAATTGATATTTGGGGGCACAAAAACTGGGGCATTGCTTCATTGTTATGGGGAGAGTATGAATATTCAATTTTTTATCATCATGAATAAAAGGAAAGAAATGAAAAGCGGTCAAAGTGGGCTACTCAAAATTTACAAACTAAGAATAATAGCAAAAAAGCATTTTTCGCAAATAGAATGGACCTGGGAAAGTTTGCAGACTGATTCGTCAAAACTTGAAAATCAGCACACTTAATGTATTTTTAGTGTAAAATTTAGTGTTATAATCCATTTGATCTCATCTATCATGGATTTAGAGTTATGACATCACAAATAGGGGTTTTGACAAATCCACACTTCTTGACACTAGTAAAAAGTTGCAAGTTGCACTTGGAATTGCATTTGAAAACTGATCAAATGGATTCTTCATAAGCTCAAAATTGAAAAAAAGAAAGTCTCTAACCTCTAGAATTCAACACAAAAGTAATTTCATCATTTTGATCAACTAGGTCAAAATTATAACAAGTCAAACAGGGCTTCCCAAAATTTGGAACAATTAACATCAACATGACAACAATAAATGACCAACTTTGAGGGATTCAAAACCTAGTCAAACAAATTTGAAATGACTCAAAATATAAAACATAATATCTCTAATATGGAAACTAAGCACTCCCAAAATGGTGAGTCATGAAACATTACTGGATGTGAGATATTCACATGAAAACATGGCCTCTTGTTGCTATTTGACACTTAGGTGAAAATGCAGAATTGGAAATTGCTCAAAACAGAACTTCACAAAATGACTTGAAATAGAAATTTATCTTCATGAAACACATAGATGCACTAAATACATGGTACTAGAATTATTAAATACCTCATGGGCTTCAAATGGATAGCCGGGTACACATGCATCAAAAAGCTTTTGTAGGGCTTAATTTTTCAATGGTACTCAAAATCAGGGTTTTTATTTTGAGTCCCAATAGAGTTGATGATCTTTGAGTAATTATATTGTTTGATCTACATGCTACAAATTTTCTTCCCAAGTCTTGCTACAAATTAATATAAAATCAAAAAACACTAACACAAACTTTCTCAAGAACTTCTTAAAAATGAAATTCATCAAACTTTGGAATATAGATGGTGCATTGGTAAGATCGAATGCCATCAACTAAAATTCATAATGACCTTCATGAGTTTGAAATTTTTTCTTACAAATATCTTCCTCCTTAATCCAAATTTGGTGATAACTCGATCTAAGATCTAACTTGGTAAAATACATAGCTCCATTTAATTCATCTAGAAGATCATCAATGATTGGAATATAAAACTTTGATGCAGGAGCATCTAGAGGTATAAGGGCAATCCTATATCACCCAAAAAAAAATTTACTTAGACATACTTTTTGTTTCATGTGTTTTCATTTATGGATACCCATTTGGGTCAAATAAAGGTTCCAACTCTCACAGTTCCACTATTAGTGTTCTAGGATACAGTATTTGAACACTTTGGTATATGTGTAAATGCCAAAAAAATAGGAGTATGTAATTGAGCCATAATTTTGGTGAATTAGAGTGTGTAAATTGGCTGAATGAATGTAATTGTAATTTAGAGCATTCCAAAAAAAGAACCAGGCCAAAAGGCCCCACGGTTTGAAAGTTATTGCAATTTTTAGTTTTTGGAGACCTCCTAAGAATGCTTCAAAGTCAGGTTAGGAGCATCAAGTGACCTCATATAGGGATGAAAAATGGGGGATGAGTGAAGCCTATCCATAGGGCTATAGAGCACTTTGAGATATTTTTAGAAATGTAAACGATTTGTCAATCAGAGCTACGGTTCAGAAGTTATGCCTCACGGAAGTGCGATTATCATTTCTAGATTCTTCTAGTTTTGCGCCAACTTACAACATGGCTTCTAGAGCCTTCTATTTGGTTGGTGGGTGCCAACTAGCACTCTCTAGAATGTATTCCTAATCCTTAGCCTTTCGGGTGTATTTAAGGACATTTTTGGCATTGTAAAAGCTAGTTCAGAGTGGAGTTTTAGAGGAGGTACTAAAAGGAGAAATTATCTCTAGACTTATACTATTGTAAGCCCTTAGGGCATGTTTTGAAGTCCATTTTCTCTATACTGAATGTATTAGCATATTTACATAGTTAATAAAGCTTTCCCCTTTCATGTTGTGTCCATTCTATGCTTGGGTTGTGTCCCCATCAAGTGGTATCAGAGCATACCTTTGTTAATGGTAGCAGAGCATTCCTTCATCAGTGGTATCAGAGCTTAGTTTCCTGAGTGTGTAGACAGAGCACTGACTATGAGGCAGTTTGCACCAGGACTGTGTGGTTGTGGGTTCGAGTTAAGAAGATTCCTCCATGAAGAGAGCATGGAAAAAGGGCTGGAGCTATTAATCCTACGAAGGTTAGAGCCCTCCAAAGGCAGGTACAAGCATTGCAGGAGGAGCTCTGTAGAGGAACAAATGTTACTACAGGTGACAAAAGTGAGGAAGACAATGAAGAGGAAGAAATTGGACCAGAAGGGGAAGTCAATAGAGAATTTCTAAATCAGGTAGAGGAGATGCTTTTTAGGGCCGTTACTAAGTTTGGGAAAAGACCTACAATTGATGTGGGTGTATTTTTAGGAAATTTGAAACCAGATGAGTTGATCAACTAGATCAATGAACTAGAAGAATACTTTGAGTATGAGGATATCAAGGACCTAGATAGGGTTAAGTTTGCAAAGGCCAAACTAAATGGCCATGCCAAAATCTGGTGGCAAGAGGATCAATTGGAAAGAAACAGAAGAGGAAAGGAGAAGATCACAAGGTGGGATCGTATGGTGGACAAATTGAAGAAGCAATTCATTCCTATTGATTATGAGCTTGATTTTTTTAAGAAGATGCATGAGTTAAAGCAAGCAAGAAAATTAGTCTAGGAATATATGGAAGAGTTTTACTGACTCTTGATTAGAGCAGGGCATGTAGAAGCAAATAAGGAGAAAGTTTTTCATTATATTAGTGGGTTGAGAACTAGCATCCAGAGGAATTAAGTCTGGTAAGAATGACCAGCATTGAAGAGGCATACCAATTTGTCCTACAAGTTGAAGAGAAGCTAAATAAGAGGTTTGAAGGGAGACAAAGAGGGTGTGGTCAAGGAGGAAGGGGTAGTGGTAGGTCATCTAGAGGCCAAAATGAAACCCAAAAGAAGAATGAAGATGTGGGTACTAGCAGGAACTAGAGGAACGAGGGTTTCAACCGCTCCCATGATCAAGACTTTGCCAATCAGAGAGGAAGAGGTAGAGGACATGGACAAGAAAGAGGAGGCTTTTGTAGTACCTATTTCCATTGCAATGAAGAAGGTCATCATGACTTTGAATGACCTCAATGACAAGGAAGGATAGATAGGAGAGCTGAGGGTCAAGCTAGGGTTGCTCATGTGGATGAGGATGCACAATCATCACATTTAGAGGATGCAAAAAGAGGAGAGACTTTAGTAAATGAAAGGGTCCTACTAAGTGGTGAGATTCAACCAGAACAAAGGAGGAGTGTATTCCATACCAGGTGCAAGTGTGAGGATAAATGTTGTGATGTGATCATTGATGGTGGTAGCATTGATAACTTGGTATCAGAGGAGATGGTCTCTAAGCTAAAGCTCAAGAGGGAGAAACACCCCTAGCCCTATAAAATTTCTTGGGTGAAAGATGATCATAAAGTCCGGGTGAGTAAACAATGTTTAGTGAAATTCAAAATTGGGAGTTACCATGATGAAGTTCTTTGTGATGTTATTCCAATGGATGTTTGCCATCTATTGTTGGGAAGACCATGGTAGTTTGATAGGCATGCAGTACATGATGGTCATGCAAACACAAACTCTCTAACAAAGGATGGAGTTTGCCACAAACTGAAGGCAATGACAAAGGAAGGTGAAAAGGTATGTAGCAGTGCTAGGATTTGTCTTGTTGATGGAAGGAAGTTTTTAGATGGCATGAAACATTAGCATATGTGCTATGCTTTGATCCCTAGGAAAGATAACGAAGGTAGTAGTGAAATACCACTTGAAGTTTCAAATTTACTAGGTGAGTTTGGAGATGTCATGTCTAATAATGTTCTAGAAGGATTGTCACTAGTAAGGAAAATCAGTCATCAGATCGATTTAATCCCAGGAGCTAGTTTTCCTAACAAGGTTGCTCACAGGATAACTCCTACTGAAACTAAGGAGCTAAATAGACAGGTTCAAGAGTTATTGAGGAAGGGCTTGATTTGGGAGAGCCTGAGTCCATGTGCAGTACTTGTAGTACTGGCACCAAAGAAGGATGGAGAGTGGAGGATGTGTATAGACTCTCGAGCTATAAATAGGATAACCATCAAGTACTGATTTTCTTTGCCAATGATGGATGGTCTTATGGATTGCTTAAGTGGAGTTCAATACTTCACAAAAATAGATCTCAAGAGTGGCTATCATTAGATATGGATATGAGAAGGAGATGAGTAGAAAATAGCCTTCAAGAACAAGGAGGGTCTTTATGAGTGGTTAGTCATGCCCTTTGGATTGACAAATACCCCAAGCACCTTCATGCGGCTCATGCATGAGGTACTTAAGAAGTTCTTGAGAAAATTTGTTATTTTTTTTATGGATGATATTTTAATTTTCAGCAAGAATTTGGAAGAACATTTATTGTATATTCATAGTGTTCTTGAGAGGTTAAGGGAAGAGAAACTGTTAATTAATCTGAAGAAGTGTACCTTTGCTAAAAAGGAATTAGTCTACTTGAGGTTTGTTATATCACCTAAAGGTCTCAAAATGGATCCAGAGAAGGTAAAAGCCATCTTGGAATGGCCTACTCCAAGGTCTACTACTGAGGTAAGATCATTTAATGGTTTGGTTAGTTTTTACAGGTAGTTCATTAAGAATTTGAGTGGCATATCTGCACCCCTAACTGACACAATAAGAGGGGATAGAAAAGAGTTCAAATGGACTGCAATAGCTACGAGAAGTTTTGAATTAATTAAGAAGAAGGTGAAAACACAACCTATGTTGGCACTTCCAAATTTTAGAAAGGTGTTCCAAGTGGATTGTGATGCTAGTGGCAGTGCTATTAGGGCTATATTAAGCCAAGAAGGTAAGCCTATTGCATATTTTAGTGAAAATTTGAATGATGCAAAAAGGAAGTATTATGTTTATGATCAAGAGTTCTATGCAATAGTTCAGGCCTTAAAGAAATGGAGGCATTATTTATTGCCAAAGGAATTTTTTTTGTATACTGATCATCAGGTATTATAGTATCTAAATAGTCGAGATAAATTCAATCAAAGGAATATGAAGTGGGTAGAGTTCTTGCAGAGCTATACATTTGTGTTGAAGCATAGAAGTGGAAAATCTAATAGGGTTGTAGATGCATTAAGTAGGAGGTAGTTGTTGCTAACAGTAATGCAGGTTGAAGTAGTTGGGTTTGATGAACTCAAGAATCTGTACCCTGAGGATCCTAATTTTGCTGAAGCATGGAGAGCTTGTAAAGAGCCTATTTTTGTAGACAGAACCAAGTAGCTAGACTATCTAATTCAGGATGGTATGTTATTCAAGGGTAGTCAATTATGCATTCCAAGGAGTTCCAAGAGGAAAATTTTGATTAAGGAGAAACACAGTGGAGGGATGGCAGGACATTTTGGTTGAGATAAGACCATTGCAATTCTTAGAGAACATTATTTTTGGCCTCAGATTTCACCGGATGTGAAGAAGTTTGTACAGAGTTGTCAGATTTGTCAAGTTGCCAAGGGATTTAGTCACAATATTGGACTATATCAGCCATTGCCTATTCCATCAAAGCCATGGGAGGACATAAGTATGGATTTTGTTCTTGGATTGCCAAGGACACAAAGGGGTAATGACTTAGTATTTGTGGTGGTTGATAGGTTTTCCAAAATGGCACATTTCATTCCATGCCACGAAACTCATCATGCTGTCCATATTGCAAACTTGTTTTTCAAAGAGGTGGTAAGACTACATGGCCTCCCAAGGAGTATAGTTTATGATAGAGATACTAAATTTGTGGGGTATTTCTAGAGAACATTGTGGAAGAAGTTGAGAACAGACTTAAAATTATTTGCAAACCTAAAGTTGAAGAAGATGAAAGAGAAGAGGAAGAGCATGAAAATAACCATCTTTGTGCCCCAAAAATAGATCAAGATGATTTGAAGATTGCAAAAATGGAGAAAAAGTATAGTGCCTTTGTTGGAGATCAAGCAAGTGGAGTAGTTACATACATTTTTGATGACATAAAAGAGGGAAGGGAAGATGAGGATGTCAAATAGGTAAATTCTTATGAATCATGGGATGTTGTCTTTCAGGTGAGGATGAAGATGGTAAATTCTTATTAATGATAGTTTGCATGGGGATCTTGTTAGTCATGTATGGTATGCAAAGGAAGATTGGTATGGTGTTGTCAGGTTGATTACAGGTGTGATTAATTCGACAAGATTGGATGAGGATGAGAGTTATACTTGGATAGAGTTCATTGTAAAGGAGTATTTTCGGTAGCAAATAGTTGTTCCAGCTAGGTGTTGGAAAACAAGAAAGAAGAAAATATATTGGCATCGGATACTTGTTCCAGCTATGTGTTGGAGGAAGAGGGAAAAAAATAAAATAAAAATGTCAATAGTGGCTACTTCATTTTGTGAATCCATATTCAAAAAAAATTTCCTACCATGGGATTCAGATGCAAGAGCATCATGCATCAGAAAAAAAAAAATGTGGAAGATTTGCATGTTGGTTTTCTTGTCCCTGTTGAGGTGGAAGCTTGTGGTGAAGATGAAGTTGGTTGTATATCTTTCTTTTGGCGTCAAAGTGTGGGATAGACTTTTCTATCTACTAAGGGAGTCTGATGCAGGAGTATCTTGCAAAAATTTATTATTAAAACAAAAAAAAAAGAGGAAAAAAAAATTTGTGGAGGAGAGAGAAAGTGACAAAAATAGAAGGAAAATAATAAAAAATAGAAAAATGAGAAAAAAGGAGGAAAGATGAATTTTTATTTTCAAGGTGCATAGGTGGCATAAAAAGAAAAAAAGTTGTTATTCCATTAATCGAGGTGTGTAGGTGGCATCTTAGAAGTTTATGGAAAGTTCCTTAAATCATGCATTTAATATTTGTTGTGATCCATAAAGAAAAATTAATTTTCTAATTAGGCCACATGGTGGTGCTTAGTTGTATTTAGGTAGAAATTATAGAAAGTTGTAGATATTGTAGAAGGTTGTAGGTGATATTCTAGAATGTTGTGGATAAATCATCCATTGGGTGGTAAGTGCCTATTTAAGGAAGGCTTATGTTCATTTGTAATGAAGCTCTTCAAGTAGAAGCTCTTCAAGTGTAAGCTCTTGTAGTGAAGCTCTTGTAACATAATCTCTCGAAAGGAAACTCGAGAAGTAGAAGTTTGGGAAGTACAAGTCTTCAAGCCAAGCTCTCTTTTGTTGTAAGCTCTTCTAGTTGGAAGCCCTTAGTGAGGAAGTTCTCTTATATTATGAGAGTTTGGAGTTTTTCCATTTGGAGAATATTGTAATGAATTGAAAGTATTAATGGATGCTTTATGAAGCATTTTGCCATCTCTTTGTCTCCATATTGTTGCATTTTTGTCTGTGAGTTGGTATGGGTGGTGTGTAACTACATCAGTGGTATCAGAGCATACCTTTGTTAGTGTTAGTAGAGCATACCTTCATCAATGGTAGCAGAGTGTGCCCTTCATTAGTGGTTTGATGTAGGAGCATCTAGAGGTATAAGGGCAATCCTATATCACCCAAAAAAAAATGTACTTAGACTTAGTTTCTATTTCATGTGTTTTCATTTTTGGATACCCATTTGGGTCAAATAAAGGTTCCAACTCTCACAGTTCCACTATCAGTGTTCTAGGATAGAGTATTTGAACACCTTGGGATATGTGTAAATGCCAAAAAAATAGGACTTTGTAATTGAGCCATAATTTTGGTTAATTAGACTGTGTCAATTGGCCAAATGAATGTAATTGTAAGTTAGATCATTCCAAAAAAAGAACCAGGTCAAAAGGCCCCACGGTTTGAAATTTATTGCAATTTTTCAATTTCTAGAGACCTCCTAAGAATGCTTCAAAGTCAAGTTAGGAGCATTAAATGACCTCCTATAGGGCCAAAAAATGGGGGATGAGTGAAGCCTATCCACACAACTATAGAGCGCTTTGAGAGCTTTCCAAAAATGTAAACAGTTTGTCAATCAGAGCTACGGTTCAAAAGTTATGCCTCCCGAAAGTTCGGTTACCATTTCTAGATTCTTCTAGTTTTATGCCAACTTTTAATGTGGCTTCTAGAGCCTTCTATTTGGTCGTTGGGTGCCAAATAGCACTTTCTAGAATGTATTCCTAATCTGTAACCCTCTAGGGTCTATTTAAGGACATTTTTGGCATTGTAAAAGCCAATTCGGAGTGGAGTTTGAGAGGAGGTACTAAAAGGAGAAATTATCTCTAGACTTATACTATTGTAAGCCCTTAGGGCATGTTTTTAAGTCTATTTTCTCTATACTAAATGTATTAGCATATTTACATAGTTAATAAAGTTTTCCCCTTTCCTGTTGTGTCGATTCTATGCTTGGGTTGTGTCCCCATCAAGTGGTATCAGAGCATCCCTTTGTCAATGGTAGGAGAGCATTCCTTCATCTATGGTATCAGAGCCTAGTTTCCTGAGTGTGTAGACAAAGTGTCGACTGTGAGGAAATTTGCACCAAGACTGTGTGGTTGTGGGTTTGAGTTAAGAAGATGCCTCCATGAAGAGAGCATGGCGGAAGGGCCAGAGCTATTAATCCTACAAAGGTTAGAGCCCTCCAAAGGCAAGTACAAGCATTGCAAGAGGAGCTTCATAGAGGAACAAATGTTACTGAAGGTGACAAAAGTGAGGATGACAATGAAGAGGAATAAATTGGACTAGAAGGAGAAGTCAATGGGGAAGTTTTGAATGAGGAAAAGGAGAGGATTTTTAGGGCCATTACTAAGTTTGGGAAAAGACCTACAATTGATGTGGGTGTATTTTCAGGAAATCTAAAACCAGATGAGTTGATCGACTGGATCAATGAACTAAAACAATACTTTGAGTATAAGGATATCAGGGACCCAGATAGGGTTAAGTTTGCAAAGGCCAAATTGAAAGGCCATGCCAAAATTTGGTGGCAAGAGGTTCAATTGGAAAAAAATAGAAGAGGAAAGGAGAAGATCACAAGGTGGGATCGTATGGTGGACAAATTGAAGAAGCAATTCATTCCTATTGATTATGAGCTTGATTTGTTTAAGAAGATGCATGGGTTAAAGAAAGTAGGAAAATTAGTCCAAGAATATATAGAGGAGTTTTACCGACTCTTGATTAGAGCAGTGCATGCAGAAGCAAATAAGGAGAAAGTTTCTCATCATATCTTTGGGTTGTGACCTAGCATCCAAAGGAATTAAGTCTAGTAAGAATGACTAGCTTTGAAGAGGCATACTAGTTTTCCCTATGAGTTGAAGAGTAGTTAAATAATAGGTTTGAAGGGAGACAAAGAGGGCATGGTCAAGGAGGAAGGGGTAGTGGTAGGTCATCTGGAGGCCAAAATGAAACCCAAAAGAAAAATGAAGATGTGGGTACTAGCAAGAGCCATAGGAACTTTGTTTCAACCGCTCCCATTATCAAGACTTTGGCAACTAGAGAGGAAGAGGTAGAGGACATGGACAAAGAAGAGGAGGCTTTCGTGGTACCTATTTCCATTGCAATGAAGAAGTTCATCATGCCTCTGAATGCCCTCAATGACAAGGAAGGATAGATAGGAGAGCCGAGGATCAAGCTAGTGTTGCTCATGTGGATGAGTATGCACAATCATCACATTTAGAGGATGTAGAGAGAGGAGAAACTTTAGTAAATGAAAGGGTCCTACTAAGTGGTGAGATTGAACTAGGAAAAAGGAGGAGTTTATTCCATACCAAGTGGAAGTGTGAGGATAAATCTTGTGATGTGATCATTGATGGTGGTAGCACTGATAACTTGGTATCAGAGGAGATGGTCTCTAAGCTAAAGCTCAAGAGGGAGAAACACCCCCAGCCTTATTGGATTGCTTGGGTGAAAGATGATCATAAGGTCCTAGTAAGTGAACAATGTTTAGTGAAATTCAAAATTGGGAGTTACCATGATGAAGTTCTCTATGATGTTATTCCAATGGATGTTTGCCATCTATTGTTGGGAAGACCATGGTAGTTTAATAGGCATGCAGTACATGATGGTCATGCAAACAAATACTCTCTAACAAAGGATGGAGCTTTCCACAAACTGAAGTCCATTAAAAAAGAAGGCGAAAAGGTATGTAGTAGTGTTAGGATTTGTCTTGTTGATGGAAGGAAGTTTTTAGATGGAATGAAACATCAACATATGTGCTATGCTTTGATCCCTAGGAAATATAAAGAAGGTAGTAGTGAAATACCACTTGAAGTTTAATCTCTGATAATGTTCTAGAAGGATTGCCACCAGTAAGGAAAATTAGTCATTAGATCGATTTAATCCCAGGAGCTAGTTTACCTAACAATGCTGCTCACAAGATGACTCCTACTGAAACTGAGGAGCTAAACAGATAGGTTTAGGAGTTATTGAGGAAGGGATTGATTTGGGAGAGCCTAAGTCCATGTGTAGTACCTATAGTACTTAAACCAAAGAAGGATGGAGAGTGAAGGATGTGTATAGACTCTTGAGCTATAAATAGGATAACCATCAAGTACCAATTTTCTTTGTGAAGGATGGATGATCTTATGGACTGCTTGGGTGGAGCTCAATACTTCACAAAAATAGATCTCAAGAGTGGCTACCATCAGATATGGATACAAGAAGGAGATGAGTGGAAAAAAGCCTTCGAGACCAAGGAGGGTCTTTGTGAGTGGTTAGTCATGCCCTTTGGATTAACGAATGCCCCAAGCACCTTCATGTGGCTCATGAATGAGGTACTTAAGAAGTTCTTAGGAAAATTTATTATTGTTTATTTGGATGATATTTTAATTTTCAGCAAGACTTTGGAAGAACATTTATTGCATATTTGTAGTGTTCTTGAGAGGTTAAGGGAAGAGAAATTGTTAATTAATCTGAAGAAGTGTACCTTTGCTAAAAAGGAATTAGTCTACTTGAGGTTTGTTATATCACCTAAAGGTCTCAAAATGGATCCAGAGAAGGTAAAACTCATCTTGAATTGGCCTACGCAAAGGTCTGCTATTGAGGTTAGATCATTTAATGTTCTAGTTAGTTTTTATATGAAGTTCATTAAGGATTTCAGTGGCATATGTGCACCCCTGACTGACACAATAAGAGGGGATAGAAAAGAGTTCAAATGGACTGCAGCAGCTGCGAGAAGTTTTGAATTGCTGAAAAAGAAGGTGACAATACAACCTGTGTTGGCACTTCTAGATTTTAGAAAGGTGTTCCAAGTGGATTGTGATGTTAGTGTCAGTGCGATTGGGGCTATATTAAGCCAAGAAGGTAAGCCTATTGAATATTTTAGTGAAAAATTGAATGATGCAAAAAGAAAGTATTCTATTTATGATCAAGAGTTCTATGCAATAGTTCATGCCTTAAAGAAATGGAGGCATTATTTATTGCCAAAGGAATTTGTTTTGTATACTGATAATTAGGCATCACAGTACCTAAATAGCCAAGGTAAATTGAATCAGAGGCATATGAAGTAGGTAGAGTTCTTGCAGTGCTATACATTTGTGTTGAAGCATAGAAGTGGAAAATCTAATAGGGTTGCAGATGCATTAAGTAGGAGATAGTTGTTGCTAATAGTAATGTAGGTTGAAGTAGTTGGGTTTGATGAACTCAAGAATCTATACCCTAAGGATCCTAATTTTTTTGAAGTGTGGAAAGCTTGTAAAGAGCCTGTTGCTATAGATAGAACTACGTGGCTAGACTATCTAATTTAGGATGGTATGTTATTCAAGGGTAGTCAATTATGCATTCCAACAAGTTCCAAGAGGAAAAATTTGATTAAGGATAAACATACTAGAGGGATGGCAGGACATTTTGGTCGAGATAAGACCATTGCCATTCTTAGAGAACATTATTTTTGGCCTTAGATTTGAAAGGATGTGAAGAATTTTGTACAGAGTTGTCAAATTTGTCAAGTTGCCAAGGGATTTAGTCACAATACTAGACTAAATTAGCAATTTCCTATTCCATCAAAGCCATGGGAGAAAATAAGTATGGATTTTGTTCTTGGATTTCCAAGGACACAAAGGGGTAATGACTTAGTATTTTTGGTGGTTGATAGGTTTTCCAAAATGGCACATTTCATTCCATGCCACAAAACTCATCATGCTATCCATATTGCAGACTTGTTTTTCAGAGAGTTGGTAAGACTACATGGCCTCCCAAGGAGTATAGTTTCTAATAGAGATACTTAATTTGTGAGGTATTTCTGGAGAACATTGTGGAAGAAGTTGAGAACAGACTTGAAATTATTTACGAACCTAAAGTTGAAGAAGATGAAAGAGAAGAGGAAGAGCATGAAAATAACCATATTTGTGCACCAAAAATAGATCAAGATGATTTGAAGATTGCAAAAATGGAGGAAAATTATAGTACCTTCGTTGGAAATCCAACAAGTGGAGTAGTTACGTGCATTGTTGATGACATAAAAGAGGCAAGCAAACATAAGGATGTCAAATAGGTAAATTCTTATGAATCATGGGATGTTGTCTTTTAGGTGAGTTTGAAAGATATTAATGATGGTTTGAATGAGGATCTTGTTAGTCATGTATGGTATGCAAAGGAAGATTGGTATGGTGTTACTAGGTTGATTACAGGTGTGATTAATTCAACAAGATTGGATGAGGATGAGAGTTATACTTGGATAGAGTTCATTGCAAAGGAGTATTTTCAGCAACAAACAGTTGCTCTAGCTAGGTGTTGGTAAAGAAGAAAGAAGGAAATATATCGGCATCGGATACTTTTTCTAGCTATGTGTTGGAGGAAGAGGGAAAAAAAAAAAATGTCAATAGTGGCTACTTCATTTTGTGAATCCATATTCACAAAATTTTCCCTACCATGGGAGTCAGATGCAGGAGCATCATGCATTAGAAAAAAAAATGTGGAAGATTTGCATGTTGGTTTTCTTGTCCTTGTTGAGGTGGAAGCTTGTGGTGAAGATGAAGATGGTTGTATATCTTTCTTTTGGTGTCAATGTGTGGGACACACTTTTCTATCTACCAGGGGAGTCTGATGCAGGAGCATCTTGCAAAAATTTATTATTAAAAAAAAAAAAAAGAGGAAAAAAAAATTTGTGGAGGAGAGAGAAAGTGACGAAAAATGGAAGTAAAATAATAAAAAATAGAAAAATAAGAAAAAAGGAGAAAAGACAAATTTTTATTTTCACGGTGCATAGGTGGCATAAAAAGAAAAAAAGTTGTTATTCCATTAATCAAGGTGTGTAGGTGGCATCTTAGAAGTTTCTGGAAAGTTCCTTAAATCATGCATTTAATATTTTTCTTGATCCATAAAGGAAATTTAATTTTCTAATTGGGCCTCATGGTGGTGCTTAGTTGTATTTAGGTAGAAATTCTAGAATGTTGTAGATATTGTAGAAGGTTGTAGGTGATATTCTAGAATGTTGTGGATAAATCATCCATTGGGTGGTAAGTGCCTTTTTAAGGAAGGCTTATGTTCATTTATAATGAAGCTCTTCAAGTAGAAGCTCTTCAAGTGTAAGCTCTTGTAGTGAAGATCTTCTAATGTAATCTCTTGAAAGGAAACTTGAGAAGTAGAAGTTTGGGAAGTACAAGTCTTCAAGACAAGCTCTCTTTTGTTGTAAGCTCTTCTAGTTGGAAGCCCCTAGTGAGGAAGTTCTCTTATATTATGAGAGTTTGGAGTTTTTCCATTTGGAGAATATTGTAATGAATTGCAAGTATTAATGGATGCTTTATGAATCATTTTGTCATCTCTCTATCTCCATATTGTTGCATTTTTGGTTGTGAGTTGGTACTGGTGGTGTGTACCTACATCAATGGTATCAAAGAACACCTTTGTTAGTGGTAGTAGAGCATAACTTCATTAGTGGTATCGACACATACCTTTGTTAGTGGTAGCAGAGCATGCCCTTCATCAGTGGTCAGATGCAGGAGCATCCAAAGGTATAAGGGCAATCCTATATCACCCAAAAAAAATGTACTTAGACTCAATTTTGATTTCATGTTTTTTCATTTTTGGATACCCATTTTGGTCAAATAAAGGTTCCAACTCTCATATTTCCACTATTAGTGTTCTAGGATAGAGTTTTTGAATGCCTTGGGATATGTGTAAATGCCAAAAAAATAGGAGAATGTAATTGAACCATAATTTTGGTGAATTAGAGTGTGTAAATTGGCTGAATGAATGTAATTTTAATTTAGAGCATTCTAGAAAAAGAATCAGGTCAAAAGGCCCCACGGTTTGAAAGTTATTGGAGTTTTTTAGTTTTTGGAGATCTCCTAAGAATGTTTCAAATTCAGGTTAGGGGCATTAAATGACCTCATATAGGGCTGAAATATGGGGGACGAGTGAAGCCTATCCATCGAGCTATAGAGCACTTCAAGAGCTTTCCAAAAATGTAAACGGTTTGTCAATCGGAGCTACGGTTCAAAAGTTATGTCTCTCGAAAGTTTGATTACCATTTTTAGATTCTTCTAGTTTTGTGCCGACTTCTAATGGGGCTTCTGGAGCCTTCTATTTGGTCGCTGGGTTCCAACTAGCACTTTCTAGAATGTATTCCTAATCCTTAACCCTCCGGGGTCTATTTAAGGACATTTTTGGCATTGTAAAAGGCAGTTCAGAGTGGAGTTTGAGAGGAGATACTAAAAGGAGAAATTATCTCTAGACTTATACTATTGTAAGCCCTTAGGGAATGTTTTGAAGTCTATTTTCTCTATACTAAATGTATTAACATATTTACATAGTTAATAAATTTTTCCCCTTTCCTATTGTGTCCATTCTATACCTAGGTTATGTCCCCATCAAGTGGTATCAGAGCATACCTTTGTCAGTGGTAGTAGAGCATTCCTTCATCAGTGGTATCAAAGCATACCTTTGTCAGTGGTAGCAGAGCATTCTTTCATCAAACTTATCTTTAATGGTGTATTTATTGATCACTCTATAATCTAGACGCATGCACCAAGTTTCATCTTTCTTATGCACCAGCACAACAAGTGAGGAGTAAGCACTTTGACTATGCCTGATAATTCCTACCTCTACCATTTCCTCAAAAAAAATTTCTATCTCACTTTTTTGTATGTGTGGATATCATAAGGCTATGTTTGGTGGCTAACTCCCTAGAACTAGTTATATGGCATGGTCATGATCCCTCTTAGAAGGAAGTCCTTTGGGCATATCTCCAATAATCACTAAGTGATGATCAATTATTGCTTGTAAATCTAGATGAGTAAGAGCATTAGATTGAGAGACTTCTAATGAACATAGTTGGGCCACAAATCCATCTACACCTTTCTTAAGAAGTTTTTGCATTTGATAAGTGACTACCATCTATGGGGATTTTTCCTTCAATCCCATTAGCTCCACTACCTTTCCTTGTGATTGAAATCACATGAATAGTTCTTGGAAGTTCATTTCAATTGTTCCCAATGTAGTAAGCCATTGTACTCCCAAAACAATTTCTGTTGCACCCATGTATATTGCATACATTGGGGTATCAAGTTGATAATCTCCCATGGATAATTTGATGCTATGAAACTTCCTTGAACAACTAACTATGCCCCCATATGCAATCAAAATTTGAAACACTGGGGCTAGATATATAAAAAAAAATAGAAGAGTTGCCAACCTTTTGTTGATGAAATTATGAGCACTACCTAAGTCGATCAACCCTATTACTTTTTGCTTCTTTAAGAAACTCACTACCTTGAGATTTTGTGGTGCACTAAAACCTAAAAGTGCATGAAAAGAAATGATTGGTTAAGAATCATGTGATTCCTTACTTGACTTCCTATCCTCCTCTGATATGGGTTCATCCTCTTCTTCCTCACTTGGACTTTCAATATAGAACAATTTATTTTCACTACATTTATTTCCTTGACTATATTTGCTATCATAACTGAAACACAACCCTTTTTCTCTTTTCTACTCAATTTGTTTTGGAGTCAATGTAGTAGGTTGAGGAAGATAAGGTGTTGAATATCCTTTGTCTCTTGTCAGATTAGCTCCTTGCTTTCTAGAATCAAGAACTTCTCCTCTAGCTTGCATGCCAATATAAAACACTCATTTACTGAACTAGGACAAAATATGTGTACCTCATATTGAATGTAATCCTTGAGATGACCCAAGAATAAATCATTCAAATTCTCCTCTATACTTGTATCCACTCTTAAGGATAAATTTTGAAATTGTTGAATATAATCCTTAACTAATCCTATTTTTTGAACCTTAGCAAGCTGGCTAAAGAAGTTTTCTATCATACTATTGCTATATTATGCTTGGAGTTCTTTTGTAAAAATTGGCCATGATACAGTGAGACCCTTTTTCCTCCTATGAGTACAAAGCCAACAATACCAAATGAATTGATCTAGTTCTAGATATAAGGAAGCCATCATAATCTTTTGTCCATATGGGATTTGATGTACTTCAAAAAAATTCCAAGTTTTATTTATCCATGTGAGAGATATGAAGATCTCAAAAAATTGTGTAGAAATAGTAATTCTACTATAATTTCCTCAAATTTGCTCCAATTTGTATAAATTTGGACTGTAGCTTCTTTACTATGGTCTTCAAAAAC
Source organism: Cupressus sempervirens (assembly GCA_028749045.1). Classification (NCBI taxonomy): domain Eukaryota; kingdom Viridiplantae; phylum Streptophyta; class Pinopsida; order Cupressales; family Cupressaceae; genus Cupressus; species Cupressus sempervirens. Next base: position 618,938,984 of record CM053786.1, on the reverse strand, counting down.
CATTTTCAAATCTTTGAAAAATTCATTAAAATTTGGAAGTTATGCTCTTCCACAAATTGCCCCAATTTTTAGAAAAAATCTAGCCTCTATGATGCCCAGATCATGCTCTAATACCACTTGTAATGAAATAACTTGCACAATAGAAGAAATAATATGAAATATTATATAAATACTTGATAATAGCTAATATTAATAGGCCACTTTGAGGGGGAAACCTCCAAATATCTCCAATAAAAACACACTTCAAAATACGATGATGAAATAAGACTCACAACCTCCTATATATACCTAATTATGCTTAGGTTGAATAGACACAACCCTTCATAACACCTAGGCTGACCTACCTACCTAAATTATAATATAATAATGATAACATGACTTAATTAAGGATTAATATAGCCAAAATTTGACTATTCATAACCCTATATACAATAATATTAAGGGTGTAGCACATCATATGTTTGTAAGAAGTCAAGTTGATACAGAGCCTAGAAGGGTTGAGACAATGGGAGAAAGAAGTAATTGGGGTAGAGATGCTAAGGGTGATAGATAAAAATCATAAGAAAGATAGTGTTAAGTGATTTTTTCTAGCTAGCAATAGCCAAGTGTTCATTTTATCATACCTAATATGTTGATAGTTCTAAAGGAATTTGTAATCAACCTAGCCAATCAACAACCAGACCAATGAATTATAGTGACAAAGGCATAAAATTTGTGACTGAAGTCCCTAAGAAAAGAGATTCAAGTAATGGATCATTTGAGAGGGTACTGTAAAAAAGGGAGACAAGGAGAAGATATGATCATAACCATGATAGTGAAAATAAAAACTATGGATCTATCAGAATGAATTTTAAAAAATATAATAGAAAGCATACAAAAGGTTTTGATTAGATGAATGAGATTTATGGAGGTACCGAACACATTGATATTATATGTGATGTAGAGGGAAAATAAAAGAACAGAGATATGGAAAAGAATTTTTCTAATTGTAGAATTGGTAAGCATCACACCTTTGTAAAAGTCAAGATGATATGGAGACTAGAAGGGTTGAGACAATCAGAGAAAGAAGTAATCGGGGTAGATATGCTGAGGGTGATAGATAAAAAGAATGAGGAAGATAGTACTAAATATTATTGTTAAGTCAACAATTTTGAAAACATAATAGTCAGAGAATGTTTGCAAGAGTTTGAAAGCTCCTTGAGATATTATTTTGTATAATTTAGAATGTACATGGTATGAGATTTATTTTCTCTTTCTGTAGACATGTTACTAAGAATTAAAAGGTTTTATATTTTAGATTTGCATTGACTCATAATCTAGTATGGTGGGTTATATATAAGAATTTAGTAATTGCAAGATTTGTTTTTGGCTATATTTTTAAATAGATTTCTATTTGTAAATTGGCCAAACAATATTTCTAGGCTCACCATTTTGAAAATAATTAGAAGATTGTTTGATTAATATCAACAATGTTCTTCACTTGAAACTTGATTTTTACCTTAAATGCATCGTGCAGTGAGAAATTTTGTTTGAAAAGTGTATGGGCCATTCATTTTTTGGTGGTACTATTTCTTAAGTTATTTAAAGTTAACTTCTCATTTGTTCATGGTGAGTTAGAATGTATCTGAAAGGAAACAATGAATTTTTCAAGGTTTCCTATCAAACTACTTGTTACTTGTTATATATAATGTCTTAAAATAGTTAAGTGCTGCCTAACTATGTCCAAGGCATCTACACACTGGAGGCATACTTTGCCTACAAGGTTGCCTACATACCTGTGTCCATAGGATCAAGACCCTTGAACTACTCACTCTAATAAATATGTAGTTCTAGTTTCTAATTAGTTTGATTTAGTTGTATTCCTATAACCAATGATGAGCTTTACTCACCTAATACAACACTTCACCATCATACACCCACTCAGAAAAATCAAGTGGTTTTCTATAATTAAAATACTATAATACCCTGGTGCAACCTTTGTGTTGTAGTTTACAGTTAATGTATTTTTAACCTATATACAGCCTAACTCACCCCTTATATAGTTATATCTAGAAGCTTGTGACAATAATCAATGTGACAAAAGGTTGTTTAAAAGAACATATTCATTTTATTAAATGTAAGGTTGATTACCTAAACATCCATAATGTATAAGCATGGTAAGTTACCTATAATGTCATGAGATCAATCTTTAAAGTACCTGGAATGTCCTCAGTGCCTCCTACTACTCTCATGAGAAGTTCATCTTCATTACTAATGAACAATTCATCACACATTTACATCTAGGAATGTCCTCATCACTCTTACATAAAATAAATCCAATATTACAAAATTCCCCCCAAGAAATAATAGTTCAAGTGAAATAAACAAATGAAAAATGAGAGAGAATAAGAGGAACTACTTACCAAGAGGTGTTTCCATTGCATATGTGGCCATGCTACCTATTGATTGAGTTTTATTGTTTTTTTATTTGCTCAAGATCTATATGTTTATATAGATACATACATACATATACACATATATTTACTTAGTTAACACCAAACAAGTAATACATCCCAAGCATAAGTTGTCAGATAGTATATGTTGAGCAACAATAAGTGTTGAGTAACTAGTAAGTGTGGAGTCACTCAAGTGCCAAATAGATAGTATGAGCTAAGCTATTTAGATGTCGAGTGATTAGTGGATCCTGAGTCATTCAGAGGCTGAGTTTCAAACTTGAATTTGTATTTGATGTTGAGCATCAAGGACTTCAAGTTTTGACATAGTTGTTTGTAATGGCACAAACTTCTTTGTAAACCATTTTTGGGCTAACTTAAGGATTATTTTATGATCTTTTGATGATAAGGAAAAATATTAATTGTAAATCCCTATGCATTACATGCTTCCAATCAAAAAAAGGGAAGAATTAAGTAGCAATATGGGTGAATCATAATAGTTGATTCATACCTAACCCTAAGTCACCTAGGTCTTCTTAAGGAGGAAAAACCCTAAATGTTTTATGTGTGAAGAAGGAGAATTGAAAATAGAAAAAAATCATGTTGATTAAGGTGTTATTATTTGAGTTATATTGTAGAATTGGTTAAAGGAGAATAGAGGAAAGGAATCAGAAGACAATAGAGAGACACTAGATCAGAAAGGATCAAGTATATATTAGGATAGAGGTGATCTAATATCAAACAATATAGTGCTAAGCAAAGGATCATTACTAAAACATTATAATAGGTGAATTAGTTAAATCTCTTAATAGAGTAGTCCTAATGAGCTATTGTAAATCCTTTAATAGAGTGCTTACTTCATTGTAAGTTAAATTCCTCTTACCAGGCACACTTCTAATAGGGTGTTGAAATCCTTTAATAGGGTAAGATCTAATAATCTTGTAAGCCTTTAACAAGGCATACCTTGCATAGGGTAGATCATACATATGGGTAACCAAATATCTTGAGTCATACATATGTTGAATTTTTTACTTTCATTCTATTCATATATGTTCTTAATTTGGTATTTCAATTTATATGCATAAATTGTGAGATGGATGTGTGTTAAATAATTTTTAACTTGAAAGATTTAAGTGTTGATTCACACCCTCCCCCCCCAAGAGTTTATTTCCCTATTATATTTCAAACAATTAGTATCAAAGCCTTGTTCTTTGGAAAGTAAAGCTTTACAACTTTGAGGAAAGATCTTAAAGATGGAAGTCTACAAGTTGGGAAAGACTATTTATAACTAGACAATTGAAATACAATTCTACCTACATCAACTAAATGAAGCAAGAGATGAGTTAAAGAGATCATTAAAAAAAGGAAGGAAATATCTATGGAAAATAATGGTACACAATACCAAGATATTGATACTAATGAATTATTTGAAGATGGAAACACCAAAGAATTTGATGAAGTAGTTGCAAATCTAAGGGAAAAGAATGGAACTCTAACTAAAGAGGTTAAAAATATTTAGAGAGAATAAAAATTCCAATCGGTATTGCTATGTGAGGTGACCAAGTAGAAAAAGAAAGTTGAAGAAGAAAATTCATGATTGAAGATCACAAAAGGATTTTGACCAATACACTAGAAGAGAAAACATCAAGGTAAGTAGGATTGCTAACATGCAATTACAAGTATTGGGTCAAATGATGATTCCAAATCATGAACTAAATGCAAAGGATATTAAGATGACAACACTAAAGTTGGGGAATGAACAATTGAGAAATAATCTAAAAAGGGAAAAAGAGTTTCCTAAAAGTTTCAGTAAACCTAGTGAAGCCATAAAGTACTTTGAGAAATTGATGAGATCCCCTAGATCCAACAGTGACACTTCTGGATTGGGTTACACTAGTACTGAATAAGAAGAATCATCCAAAAGTGGTGAAGAAAGAAGTAACAAAGGTAAGAATTCCAAACCTACCTATCATAATTGGGGTAAGATAGCTCATATTGCTAATGTTTGTAGGAGTAGGACTGCAAATTAGAATCTTAAGTACAAGTTCATAGGTCATACCAAAAATGCAACAAATAAGGACATCAAACACATGAATGCAAAACTAGGACCATAAAAATACAAAGATTTGAAGGATACTACTATAACTATTAGAAGTATGGACATAGAGCATATGAGTGTAGATTCAAGACTAAATAGTCATCAAATAAATAGACAAAGGTTAAAGACACCAAACAATGAGTTCAAAAAAGGAAAAGGAAAGGAAGATGTTGAGAATTTTAGAAATGAGATGAATAAGACATGGAAGAAAAAGGAAGATTGCAGCACATCAAGTTCAGATGGGATCACTTCACCCAATGGGTCAGGTGATCACACCACTTCCAATTGAGCAATCAAGAGGTATGTGTGTGACTGATATTTAAAACCATTTACTATACATCAATTCCAAGGATTTAGTTTTAAAAATATTATATTTGTATGAAGAAAAGATGCAAAGTGTTGTTAAGAATCTAGAAGAAATCTTTAAACTTTGTTAGTTTTCATGTTACTATCAAGCATGAAAAGTTTCACTATGGTTGCTGAATAAAATGTTAGTTGATGTCAAGCTATCAAAGGTGATAGTGTTGACCAAGCTCATAGTGGTTATAAAGGAGAAAAAGAAACTTCATGGAAGCCAAGTTAGTTTAAATCTTTATTGAAGTCAAGCTTACAACTTTGTAAGCACTAAGCATTAAATACAAGGTTTTAAGGTCTATATAATCAATTTATACTCATTTGACATCATTTGAATTTGAACGAGAGAACAAAGAGTGAAAGGAGAATTGAAGAAATCATTGCAAACATTTGTAAGAGGGATTCAATAGTCGCTCAACACCATCATAGTAGATTTTAAAAGGTATTTATCCTATTTTGAGCTATGTATTTTGAATTTTTGCAAACCCTAGTTTATAGAATGGCATCTAGTTCTTCAAATCCAAAGGTCAAAGATTGGAAAGAAATTTTGAATGTGCACTTGATAACCAATGAGATCGAACAATCTAATTTTAAAGCCATTCCTAATATTGCTTACAAGTAAGATCCATTTGGTGTGTTATCAATGATACCACCTCAAGTTTTGATGATTCAGGATGTAAGGTGTTACTATACATGCAAGGTGGGTAGCATAGATGACATGAAGATTAGGGAAACCTATGGGAAATTGTGTGAAAATAGAGTGCTAAGAGATGAATTCAAAATTATAGAATCAAATAGGTTAACCTATGCCCTAGATTTTCCCAATGTTTACAAGTCTAAATAGATAAAGATAGTTTTGATAGAATTCATGATAATTCTATATGGTTGGATAATAGACTGGTAAATATTACAAAGAAAATTATACAAAGTAAAAGGGTATCCAATCCTTGACCAACCTAAAACCATGAGGAGTGAGTCTAAAGAGGTATTTAAGAAGAATATAGGGGCAATGTGGAACAAATGAGGCATGACGATTGACACAATCTTAGATCCCTTGATTTATTTTGTGGTGAGGATAATAGCACATAAACTCTATTGATCTAGTAGGATCAATAGTGTACCATGTATTGATGTTGACACAAGCTATAAGATAGTTAAGAAGGATCATACATATGACCTTGTCAAGTTGCTAATGCAATAATTGTCAGAAAGTTTGGGAGCAATAAGGAAGACCAAAAGTGCATAATCTAAATTTGGTTCAATTCTTGTATGTATATTCTTTTATGTACAAAATACATTCCCTACTTTTGGTAAAGTTGCATGGAAAACAAATAGATATATTGTAGTAAAGATAGGTGAATTTATTGAGCAACTTGGAAATAATTTTGAGTCGATTATGACTAGCTACTTTGAAGACTTCAAACAATAAATGAAGAAAAGACTGAGGATACTAGTTTCACTAATGGAGAAACATTTTAATGATGCTTTTTTTTTAGTTGACACTAACTTTACATATGTTCAAGCTATAGTTCCAAGGGTAAGGTGATTAATACCACTAGGCTAGGAGATCAATGTCGATGAAGCCTTTGCAACAACAACAACATTACTTGTAGAAGATATAGATGCTAAGCTTACTACCTTTGGTAACTATGATATGGAAAAATCTAAGATAATAATGGATTTGAAGACTACCACAATCATAAGGAAGAAGAACAAGATTTTCAATAAACTTAAAGATAAATATGGTGAAGGATTAGATGATGACGAAGAAGAAGATGAAAAAGAAGAGGATATTCCTATTCAAGCACCACTGGCCTTAACTCAAGGCTAATAAGAAGATCAAGTAGAAGAAGCCAATGAAGCATCTAAGAAAAAGAAGAGGAAAGCTAAGACAACTGTAGTTAGCAAACCAAGGAAGGCTGCAAAACCTAAGCCTACAATTCCCTCTACTAGAGTAAGCACAAGGGTTACTGGCAGAAAGGCTCAAGAAGAAGATAAACCAAAAGAGAAGAGACCTAGATCAACTAGCAAAGAAAAGGAGCTTTAGAAGAGACCAAGAAGAAAAAACATATTTCCAGCTGAATCTGATGAAGAAAGGACAAAATATGATGACAACAACCAATTCCAAGTGGTCATTCACTACCCTTTGTTAGATTTAGACAATATATGTGAGAATATAAGTAACAATGTTGATTTATCTTGTCTTACACATATTGAGTTTGACAAACTTGGAAAAGTTGAGATGAACCAAGTAGAGGAGTCAATATATACCATGATGGCAACATTCAAACAAACTCTAATTGAGATTGCCAACTCTCTACCAAAGGAATTATCTAATAGAGTTGAGTAGAAGTGACAATATGGTCTCATAATAGAAAGACAAATCAAAGAGACTACACTTGCCCAAATGATGCCAAAATTAAGTAGGGTTACAATTTCTAAGGCAATCAAGAAGCAAGTTGAGAATTTTCACCAAAATATAGGGCATTTAGTATACTACAAAATGACATTGAAGGTGTTGTACAAAAGACCACTCAAAAATCACTATATGGTTTGACAACACCCAAGGCAACTGAGCAAAGACCTATTGAGGTAGGTGAGGACAAATATGAGAACCAATAAGTAACTAAAGTTATCACAATTGACACTGAGAAAGTTGGACAAGAGGAAGGCACTATGACATATGCGAACAAATAGGCACTAGCTGAGGATGAGCAGTAGACAAAATAGAGTGTACAAAATATACTAGTGTCAAGTGTTAGTCCTCCACATGAGTTTAATGTAGATAGTGATACTCTAAAGATAAAGGATGTTTCTAATACTATCACTCAAAACATCAATCCCCTTACAAAAGAATATTTGAAGAAAATACTAGTAGAATCCACTACCCAGGCCAAACTATGTGAAAATCCTATACTGGTAAATTTAGATGAAATTGAGAAGGTAGACAAGGCATCTACAAGGAAGTACAAAAACAAGTGACATCTATAGCCCCTCCTCAATTCACATTTTTACAAGCTACATTACCCATTGTGGTATATCAATGGAAGGGGACAAAAACTTCCATGGTTAGTGCATTAGTGCAAGGTACTATAGTCTCAATCAATATAAAGGAAAATGAAAATGACAAGGATGAAATAGTTGGAAAGCATAAATAGAAAACATAAAAGAATGAAAGAACACAAGTTTTAATAGGTAAAGTAAATACTCTTGCACCTACAACACAAGATCAAGTTCAACTAAGAATGTAGAGAAAGTCAAGGATAGAACTAAAGAGCTAGTAATGACTAAAAAACCTAAGGAGCAACTAGCAATACGAACATTGGTGACTTTTCCAGCATCTTCTATTCCTCCAAGTCAATCTCTTCATAGGATGAGTATAGGAGTTATTACCCTAAAATCATCAAACCTAAATACAAGCACATCTAAGGTAGAGGATTTTACATCATTTGTTGATGTGAACCTAGATGAAGTGATTGAGTTGCCCAATTTTGATTTTTCAACCATTAGTATTGAATAGATGAGCATACTCTAGGATGCTCTTGCAAGGAAGAAAAAACAAGAATTACTTAGATAGGAGCATAGGTAGAAGCAAGCTTTGATAGATATCAAGGACATATTCTTGATGCATTTAGCCTTCTAGCACCAGAAGAAACAAAGCCTATCATAGAATAGCTAACCAACATAATGGATAAGGTTAATGACATAGACCTAAATTCAAATGTGAAATTACTTGAATAGTTTGAAAGAAAATTTTAAAACAAGGTTGATGAAAAGATATCAAGTGCTATTGTATTATCATAGGTTGAGTTAGCAACCAAAACTGATAGTGTAAAGAAGGTACTAGAGAACATCTTCTCTTTGTACACCAAATTGTGCAATCCAACACTCTTCACACAAGAAACAAGGAGCCACATGCTAAGTTTAGAGAGTCATATATAGTCATCTAGTATAACTCTACCAAAATCTCTAGCCCAGAGTGAGAAACATTTCAAGAAGCTCCAAAACTCCCAAACTTAGTTAGAAATTTACATATAGATGAAGCAAACATTAAGGATAAAATGATCAACATCCAGGCTATTTTGACTCCACAAATGAAGATATTGCATGAGGAACTAGATTTTTCTAAAACACTCATGAAGAAAGATCTACATCTTTCTACTCATGAAGGCTTAGTCCACCTTGTTGTCGAGCTAGCCATTCAGATCAAGTCATAGGAGGTAGCTTGTGATAATTGGGATGCTACTTTGAAAATAATTCTTGAGGTCCACAAAATTTTTTTGGACAAATACACTCTAAGTGTATAACCCTTTAAGATAAGTATCAAAATGGGGGAGAAATAAGAAAAGAAGTATGGGGGAGATAATATTTTTGGGGAGCAGTCAATAACAAGAAATAGAGTACACAGATTAGCCAATGCAAATCTACTCAATTAGAAAATTTTTTTTGATTCAAATATAGAACAACACAATCAACTCATGGGGAGTTATTGAATTTTGAGGTATGACTAATGAGTCATAAGTTTTTACAAAATTTTGAAGTTTTGAAGTCTTGTATGTAAGTGGATATTATCTAAGTTATGCTCAAAAGGCTAAAGGTTATTCATGCATGACCAAGTATTTTTCCACTCATGTGAAAGGGGGAGATTGTTAATCTTAGATTGGTTTTGATATATGAGTGGCAATATGCTTAAGTCATTTACTTATTTCAAGTCAAACAAGTTATATGTGCTGAGCACAAGTTGTTAGATAATATATCTTGAGTAGATAGTATGAGTTGAGCTATTCAGATGCTAAGTGATTAGTGGATGCTGAGTCATTTAGAGGCTGAGTTACAACATTGAAGTTGTAGTTGATGCTGAGCATCAAGGACTTCAAGTGTTGAGTTACATAGTTTTGACATAGTTGTTTGTTATGGCACAAATTTTTTTGTAAACCATTTTTGGGCTGACTTAAAGATTATTTTATGATCTTTTGATGATAGGGATGAACCTTAATTGTAAGTCCCTATGAATTTCACGTATCCAATCAAAAAAGGGAAGGATTAAGCAGCATTATGGGTGAATCAAAATCATTGATTCATGCCTAACCCTAGCTCACCTAAGTCTTCTTAAGGAGGACAAACCCTAAATGTTTTATGTGTGAAGGAGAATCAAAAAGAGTTCACATGCACAAATAGAACATTCATAATGATTATGGTGTTATGATTTGAGTTACATTGCAAAATAAATTAAAGGAGAACATATCAAAGAAATAAAAAGACAACAGAGACACATCTTGATGCAGGAGCATCCTGGGTTGCATTGCTATCCCGTGTGTTTTCAGTTCTTATCTTGCTACTAAAACTACATTTTCTAGTTTTTAGGTGCTTGTTGTAGACCATGTAACTAATTTTGCATAATGAATGAAGGTATGTTCACTTTAGAGATTCAGAAAAGCCTAGATTAATACCTATTTTCTAGTGTTAAAGTCCTAACTCCTTATATTTTTGGAGATATGATGATTCTCTTAGAACATCAATTTTTGATAGTTCTATGTGATAGTTTTTTGTGCTTAACTTTCAGAATGGATGCACACTTTTCCTTAATGAATTAGACCTTTCACAATTAAGGGGTTGTAGAGGAATTATATAACTACCCATAGTTTGAAGTGCGAGTTCTAACTCAATCAGAGCTAGGAGATATCACAATTTTGCTCAGACATCAATTTTAGGATAGTTAATTGCTAATGTAGGCCAACTTGTGTATTTAATTTTGGTTTATTTTCATTTAATATTTGTTTTGAGCCAATGCGTGGCTTCTTCATGTTCTAGAATGATCTATAAGCCATTTTGGCTAGTAAAATAAGAGTGTTTAGGCTTAGAGCTAAGTAGTTTTTAGGCAGTTTTGAAGGATTGTAGAGTAGAACTGGAAATTGTGAATTGCTACTAGATCTTTGTGTATGAATGTATTTTGTATTTGGTTGTAACCCAAAAGACCTTACAACTAGGAATGTATTTTAAATATTTTTAGAATGAATGAAATTATTTCACTCTTCTTGCTCCTTGAGTTATTGTTCTTTATGTTTTCTTTAGTTGTATTAACTCTTGTAGGGTGGTTTGGAGAGTTGGGTGTGCCATTGGCCCTAGTTTTCCCTATCCTTCCTTGTATTAGGTGGTATCAAAGCTTGAGGTTCATCCTTATGAAGATTGAATTATGTAGAACCCTGATTCAAATTTTTTTTTAGGGTGATAGATTTGAGGATTTCACCGATAACTTGCAGAGGGTTACAATCTTGTAGGAACCTAATTTGTAAAGATGGTTCATGGTAGAGGAAATAATGTTGATAATGCTATATTGGATCAATTGAGAAAAATTATAGCCAGACTATAGAGATAACTCAAAGGAGAGGAGTGCATCTTGATGATGTAAGTGATGATGAAGCAACAACACCAAACCATAATCTAGAACTTGAGGAAGATCAAGATGAGGAAAGATTGTTGTGAGTTTTATCTAGGGAAAATTCAAAGCTTGTTGTAGATAAGGTGTTTTGTTATATTAGATATTAGAAATGGAGAAGTTCTTTGAGTATGATAACACTCTTGATTATAGAAAGGTGAAGATTGTAGTTACTAGGATGAAATTCATGCTTTTCTATGGTGGGAGCATTTGCAAATTGATAAGCAAAGGAAAGGAAAGGAGAAGATCAAAACATGGCCAAAGATGGTGAACAAAGTAAAGAAAAAATTCCTTGTTGCTAATTACCAAGTTAGCTTGTTGAGAATGATGAAAAATTTGAAAAAAAAGGACATGAATATGAAAGAGTATACTGAGGAATTCTATAGCTTGGACATCATATCTGGACATGTGGCTGATGATGTTGAGAAAATTTCAAGGTACATAAATGAATTGAGATTTGGAATTCAAGATGAAATAAGTTTTGTAAAGTTTAAAGTGTTGAAGAAGCATATCAATATGCCTTGAAAGCTGAGGAGATCTTGACAAAGAAGCATGATCAAACATAGAGAGGTAGAGTTGGTAGATTCTAGAGAGGTAGAGGTAGATCTTATGGTGAAGGCGGAAGATCTAAAACTTTTGTGTAGGATAAAGAAAAATCTAAATGGAAGAATGATGACAAAGAAAAGACTGAGTGGAGAGGTAGTAGCTCATACTTAGGAGGTACTAGATCTTATTGAGGAAGAGGTAATTCTTATACTAGAGGTCTTTTTTATGGTAATCATTACTGATGTGGTAAAGAAGGGCATAGATCTTTTGAATGTAGATCTTCTAAAGGTGGATAAAATAGTAGAAATGTTGTGATTCAAGAGGAAATTGAGAGTTCACCAAGTGGACCTGAGGTTTTAGAAAAATTGATGGTGAGAAGAAGCTTATGTAATAAGGGAAGTGATAAGAAACATGTCCTTAGAAGAAGTCTTTTCAAGACTAGATGTAAGATGAATGGAAAATGCTACAAGGTGATCACTGATAGTGGAAGTTTTACAAATTTGGCATCAAAAAATTTGGTTACAAAGTTTTAGTTATAGAGGCTAAAACATCCCAAACCTTATCATGTTTCATGGATCAAAGATGAGCATAAGATATTGGTAAGTGAACAATGTGTTGCAAAGTTCAAGATTGGAGATTACTTCGATGAAGTTTTGTGTGATATTATGCCTATGGATTGTTATCATATTTTGTTGGGTAGACCTTGGAAATATGATAAACATGTTGTGCATGATGGAATATTGAATAAATATACTCTTTAGGTAAATGGGAAGAAACAAACATTGCTAGCTTTGATTGAAAGTCTAGATGAGGTCAGTTGTATTGCAATAAAAGTTTGCAGAAGTTGGTAATGACAAAATGACATTAGAAATTATAGAATTGTTGAATGAATATAAGGATATTGTTTCTAATGATATTCTTGATGGTTTACCTCTAGTAAAAAGCATAAGTCATTGTATGGATCTGATTCCTAGAGCTAGTTTTCCAAACAAAGCACCATATAGATTGATACCAATAGAGAATGAAGAACTTAACAGAAAAGTACATGAGTTATTGCAGAAAGGTTTGATCAAAGCAATTTTGAGTCCATGTGCAATACCTACTATATTAGCACCTAAAAAAATGGAGAATGGAGAATGTGTACTAATTCTAGAGATATTAACAAAATCACAGTAAAATATAGGTTTCCAATGCCGAGGATTGATGACATAATGTATTGTTTAAGTGGAGCAAAGTATTTTACCAAAATTGATTTGAAGAGTGGCTATCATCAGATTAGAATTAGAGAAGGTGATGAATGGAAGACTACTTTCAAGACAAAAGATGGTTTGTATGAATGGTTGGTTATGCCTTTTGGTTTCGCTAATGCACCTAGTACTTTCATTAGGTTGATGAATGAAGTTCTAAAAAGATTCTTGGGTAAGTTTGTGATTGTTTATTTGGATGATATTCTAATATTTATTAAGACTAAGGAAGAACATCTTGAACATATTAGACAAGTATTGCAAAGGTTTAAACAGGGAAAGTTGCTAATTAATCTAAAAAAGTGTTCTTTTATACAAGAAGAGATTGTGTATTTGGGATTTGTGATTTCAGCTAATGGATTGAGGATGAATCTTGAGAAGGTTAAAGAAATTTTGGAGCAGCCTGCACTTGAGAATGTGGGTGAGGTAAGATCATTTTATGGTTTGGCTAGTTTTTATACGAAGTTTATAAAGAATTTTAGTGCTATTTATAATGCTATGATTGAGACAATGAGGGGAGATAAAAAGGAATTCAAGTGGACACATGGAGCTGATAAGAGTTTTGAGACTTTGAAACAAAAGGTTGTGAATTACCTATATTGGCTTTGCCTAATTTCAATAAAGTATTTCAAGTTGAATGTGATGCAAGTGGTAATGCAATCAGAGTTGTATTAAGTCAAGAAGGTAATCCTATTGCTTTCCTTAGTGAGAAGTTGAATAATGCTAAAAGGAATTATTTTGTGTATGATGAAGAGATTTATGCTATTTTCCAAGCATTGAAGAAGTGGAGACATTATTTTATTCCTAATGAGTTTTTGTTGTATACTGATCTTAAAGCTTTACAATACTTAGCAAGTCAACATAAATTGAATTAGAGACATATTAAGAGGGTTGAGTACTTGCAAAATTTTACATTTGTCACTAAGAACAAAAGTGGATTTACTAATAGAGTTGTTGATGCATTGAGTAGAAGACATTCTTTGTTGATAGAAATGAAGGTTGAAGTTCTTGGTTTTGATGAAATGAAAGAGTTGTATGATGCTAATCTTGATTTTTCTAAGGTGTGGAGAGAGTGTAGAGCACCAAATTTGAAAAATCACATAAGCATGATGAGTTTTTCATTCAAGAAGGTATGTTGTTCAAAGGTATTTAGTTGTGTATTCCTAGAAGTTCTATGAGGTTAAATCTAATTAGGGAAAAACATAGTGGTGGATTGGCTAGACATTTTGTAATTGATAAGACATCAATTTTGCTAAAAGAGAAGTATTATTGGCCACAAATGTATAAGGATGTTCAGAAATTTGTAAAGAGTTTTGGAGTTTTTCAAGTTGCAAAAGGAGTAAGTCAAAATATTGGTTTGTATACACCTATTGCTCTTTCTGAGAAATCTTGGAGTGACATCAGTATGGATTTTGTTCTTGGATTACCTAAGATAGTCAAGGGGTATGATTCTATATTTGTTGTAGTAGACAGATTTTTTAAGATGGCTCATTTCATAGCATGTAAGAAGATTGTGATGTGAATATCAGGATTTAACTGTGTGATTTTGAGTCAAACTTGGTGACTCATGTTTCATGAGTAGTGATTCAACATGAATCCATCTCTCATGAATCCATTTCTCATGAGAGATGGATTCATGTTGAATCACTACTCATGAAACATGAGTCATCGAGTTTGACTCAAAATCACACAGTTAAATCTTGATATTCACATCACAATTTGACTAGCTGTGGAAATCATCTCCTACTTATCATGTAAGAAGACATCAAATACTGAGCATGTTGCTGAACTTTTTTTTAAGGAAATTGTGAGATTACATGGATTACTAAGAAGAATTATTTCTAGCAAAGACAGTAAGTTTGTTGGTTATTTTTGGAAGACTTCGTGGAAAAAGATGGGTACTAAATTGAAGTTTAGTTCTACATTTCATCTACAAATAGATGGATAGAAAAAGGTTGTAAATAGAAGCTTGGGTAATTTTCTGAGATGTTTAGTTGGAAATAACTCAAGTAATTGGGAGATGGTATTGGCAAAAGTTGAATTTGCAAACAATAATTCTATGAATAGGAGTACAGGAAAGACACCTTTTGAGATTGTTACTGGAATGAAACCTAGAGGAGTATCAAATTTGAGAGATATTGCTAGTGAAGAAAAGAGAAGTGCTACAGGAGAAGAGTTTTTTGATTTTATGGAGTCTTTTCATAAGGAAGTGAAGTTGATATTGGAACAAAGTAATCAAAAGTATAAGGAGAATGCTGATTAGTCTGGAAGACATCATGATTTTAAAGTTGGTGATGAGATGATGGTTCATCTAAAGAAAGGAATATTTCTAGCTAGAACATATAGTAAGCTGAAAATGAAAAATTTTGACAGTGGAAATGCTTATGAAGTTGAGTTACCTGATGACATGGATATATATCCTATATTCAATGTTTTTAATCTATACAAGTATCATGAGTCACATGATGAAGTTACTATGTTAGAGGACTATCCTAAGAAGTATATTGAATAAGTTAAATAGATATTGGATCAGAGAATTGGTAAGAGCATAAGGGGAAAAGATTATTATGAATAACTAGTGAAGTGGAAGAATAGACCTATGGAAGATGCTTCATGGATTTCTCAATCCAAGTTGGATTTAGCTCAAGTTGTGACATCTTAATGATTCAAGAGAATAATTTCTTCCAACCCTATTTTTCTAATGTAGGAGTATCCTGGGTTGCATTGTTATCTTGCATGTTTTTAGTTCTTATCTTGTTGTTGAAACTAGGTTCTTCTGAAACTACATTTTCTGGTTTCTGGGTGCCTATTATAGACCATGTAACTAATTTTCCATAATTAATGAATGGATGTGCACTTTAGGGATTTAAGAAGGCCTAAATTAATATCTATTTTCTAGATCACAAGTCCTAACTCCTTATATTTTGGGAGATATAACAATTCTCCCAGAGCATCAATTTCTAGTAGTTCTACATGACAGTTTTCTAGTGCTCAACTTTCAGAATGGATGCGCACTTTTCATTAATGAATAAAACCTTTCTCACTTAATGGATTGTAGAGATCCTATATATCTACCTATAGTTTGAAGCATGAGTTATAACTCAATTAAAGCTAGGAGATATCATGATTTTTCTTGGACATCAATTTTAGGATAGTTAATTCTTGATGCAGGCTTAGTTGTGTATTTAATTTTAGTTTATTTTCATTTAATATTTTTTGAGAGCCAACTTGTGGCTTCTCCATGTTCTAGAATGATTTGTAAGCCATTTTGGCTAGTATAAATAGAGTGTTTAGGCTTAGAGCTAAGTAGTTTTTAGACAGTTTTGAAGAGGATTTTAGAGTAGAACTATAAATTGTGAATTGCTACTGGATCTTTGTGCATGAATTTATTTTGTATTTGGTCATAACCTAGAAGGCCTTAAAGTTGGGCATGTATGTTGAATATTTGTAGAATCAATGAAATCATTTCATTCTTCTTCCTCCTTTGGTTGTTGTTCTTTTTGTTTGCTTTTGTGTTAACTCTTGTAGTTTGGTTTGGAGAGCTAGGTGTGCCATTGGCCCTAGTTTTCCCTATCCTTCCTTGCATCACATATAATAAAAAAGATCAAGTATACATCATGATAGAGGTGATATAACATCAGGGAATAGAGTGCTACCCAAAGGATCATTGCTGAAACATTCTAATCGGTGAATTAGTTAAATCTCTTAATAGAGTTGTCCTAACAAGTTATTGTAAATCCTTTAACAGGGTGCTTAGTTCATCGTGAGTTAAAGTCCTCTTACTAGGCACACTTGTAATAGGGCATCAAAATATTTTAACTGGGTAAGATCTAACAATATTGTAAGCCTTTAACAGGAAAATTTTTTCACACTATAGATCATGTTTCATGATCAAAATATTGTAACCTTCATTAGATACACTTTGTTACTATAGTAGTGAAGATTTGTAAGTGTCATCTCCACCCTAGTTTTACCTTCTCCATGGAGGATTTTTGGGTAATTAAATATCTTTTGTTATACATATGTTGAATTTTTTTCTTTCATGCTATGGATGTATATGCTTAATTTGGTATTTCAGTTTATATGCATAAATTGTGAGATGTTTGTGTGGTGAATAATTTTGTGGTTGAATATTTTAAATGTTGATTCACCCCTCCTCTCAGAGTTTACTTACCTATTGTATTTCCAACAATATATATGTATATGTATATGTATATGTATATGTGTATGTATGTATGTATGTATGTATATACATGCATACATACATGTATCTATAGAGTTCATAAGGGGACAACAAAGAAATCCTAGATCTCCACTGATTTCCACCAACATTCAAAGCTCTTCACCCTCGTTCAGAGCTCTCTGCCCTCTTTCACATGCAACTCTTCACAATTAATCAAAACAAATGGGGAGTGATTAATGTCGTGTTTTCTTTTCTCTTTTCTTTATAATCCATAATCTACAATCCATAAGATCTTTTTATATACATACATACATACATACATACATACATACATATATAGACACATATATACATACATACATACATATATACATACATACATACATATATAAATACATAGATATATATACATGCATACATATATACATACATGAAAATAACAATGCACTTTCTAAGAGTTGACAATTGTTCAACAAAATTAATGTTTTACAAGAAAATATTGTTGAAACAGTACATAAATTGCTTGACATGAGAGGTCTGCAAGTGAGGGTGTTGATCAATCTTGAAAACATGAATGCTGAAATTGATTTTGATAATGTAGAGATGGATATTTAGAAGTTTGATAATTTAAATTTAAGGAATGAGAGAAAAGGAAAAGGAATGGCTTTAAGAAGAGAAGGAGAAGGAGAAACTTTTGAAAGAGATTGCATGACAAAAGCAATAGCTAGATAACATAGAGGATATTATGGGAGTCATTGGATAGAATTGAGGAAAGTCTTGTAGTAGGTACTATGACATTGGAAACACTAGTTAAGTTGGTCTAGTTGTTGATTAACTAGGTTGATTACTCCATTATTAAATGATCCAATGGTAATGTTAGTTATTATTTTGACATACATAAAAAAATTATCATTATTCATTACATATATATATATACACACATACATAATAAATGACAATGAAATTTTTAAGAGTTTACAATTATTCAACAAAATTAATGTTCTACAAAAAAATGGACTTGAAGAACTATTAGCTCCAAAGAAAGAAAATGTAAAGGTTTTGGTTTGAGTCTTTTTATCCATTGTAGTGATGTTCAAGAGAGTGAAAAAATCATATTCCCAGCCCGAGAGGACACTACATGATTTTTAGAAATTGGTGTTTCAAGCTTGTTGTAAACTTGGTGTTTCAAATCTATAAAGGTTTCTCTGGACAAGAATGTAACAAGAATCACAATGCATATGAACCATTTTTAAAAAAATGAATTTCTAGCTAGTAGTCAAAGAACGTTCCTATACAATTATTAGATAGCTTTCAAAACTTTTGTGACTTTTCCTCTTTGATGACAACCCATATAGAATATTGCCAAAACATTTAGTGTAGGAGATTTGGAGTCTCTAAATCACCACCTCACAAGTTGGGTTTCTAAACTAAAGGTTTGCACCAAGCCATGAAATATTGAACATTAACAAAATACAAATTAGCTTCAAAATAAACCATATGCAAGGGTGATTGTAGAAACTAGATAAGAAGCTAGTATCCACAAAATGATAAGTGAGGAATGAAAATAAATGTGAAGCTTATTATTGAACAACACTTCTTAGTGACAACTCATCAATTAGGCAGTATAGATAAGGCACATAAATTGTTTCATAGAATGCTACCATGATATTTGTTTAAAAGAATGTCTAAACTTTCATTCAAAAGTCAAAAAATGGTAGGAATTATGTTGGAACTAGAGGACATCATGCTCACATAGAATGGAGAAAGCTTGCAAAGGCATCATAGTGAAGGGAGGCATGAATCATTTGTTGTAATGTGTCAAAGAGAGGTCATCCCATTAGATTGATAAATATTGGAATGAGGATCACATGGAGTACAATGATCATAGAATATGCACAATATGGAAGCATAGACAAGCACGAACAATAGGGCAAGAGGTCTCAAGAGACTAAATTTTTTGGAATTGATTGGTTTTATGAGTAATATTCATACAAAATGTGGCTTGCGAAAAATACCATACTGTAATGTGGCTTGAAGAAATACTATAGAAAACTTTATTTGATCCTTCTAGATGGGAAGAGTTGATTTTTTTTTTTATTGTACCTAATTTGATGATGGTTCTATAGGAATTTGTAATCAACCCAGCTAATTAGCAACTAGCCCCAATTTTTTGGGTTATGGCTAGTTTCTTTCTAAAAATATCTGCTATGATGTGTTTTTGTAAATTTTCTTGCGAACTTTTCCATTTTTCCCTGGTCTATATTATTTTTATGGAGGATCTTCATGTAAATCACCTCACATGGGTTGAGTGATTTTTATTATTTTATTATTTAGATTCTAGTATATGTATGTAGTTAGATCAATTTTTCTATTGTGCTAAGATGTAATAAGCACCTTAAAAATGATCTCTAAATATACATGTTTGGAAGGAAATATAAAGAGATACCTATTTAGAAGGAAAAGAAATGAAAAATTTGCATAGCCCTTGAATAAAATGGTAGAGCTAGGGTGGAGCAACAAAATCATAGAGAAAGGGCATGAAAATGAAATGTAGAGATCACAAGGGCATGATAACTAAGTTATAGAGAAAGGGCATGAAAATGAATTATAGAGATCACTACAATGAAATTGTAGAGCAAGGGTAGAACAAAAAAAATCAGAAATCACAACAATGAAGGGCACACAAACATTCATAGTTTTCCACCCTCATTCAAAGCTCTCAACCCTCTTTCTCATGTAGCTCTCCACAATTAAAAAAAAGGGGAATGATTTATGTCGTGTTTTCTTTTCTTGTTTATAGTCAGGGGCATCACAATCATGATGCCAACATCGGTATTGCAATGGCATTGGGGACAATTGCCAAAAAAAAAAATGAAAATCAACACAAATTACACTATCATCACAAATTTCCATCCCAATTTGACACCAAATATTGTAGTGAGTTTTCATTGAATACATGCTCTTGTACATGTATGTATATATATGTATATTATTTGTGTATATATATGTATATATGTATGTGTATGTATGTCTATACATGTATGTATGTATATATATGTGTACCTATAAATATGTATATGTGTATATATACATATATATACATATTTATATATGTATATACATATATACATATATACATGTATACAAATACATACATATACATATACATACATATATTATATAAATATGTATACCTATATATTCAAGTACTTAATTAAGTTAACATTTGGTTTACACATGTTACCAGGGTCAAAGAAAGGATCAAGATCATTAATAGCTAAGGATCAATGATATGAACAAGGAAAATGATAGGGATAGGGACATAGGCATGGACATGATCAAGGGTATGGATTCAAACAAGGACATGGACATGGACAAGACTAGGGGTAGGGATAAAAAAATTTTGTACCTCATTTCCACCCTCACACTCTTTATTTAAGCGACCATATTCCAATTTTCCACTACATAGATAGATTGACTCAAATAGTCAATCAATAGATCTCACAACCAAATATATACAGATATTTTTTAGAAGATTTTGATGACTCTTCAAGATCTTACTTAATGACTTAGAGAATATTCTACATTTGTGCTAGTGTCTATTGATAGATTTTTATAGAGCTTAGAGTAGAGGTCTTAGGTGATGTGTCCTTAGAGCCGGTTTAGATCTTGGTCCCTAAGGAAATCAAAAAATGATAGGTCTTCCCATTTTATTAGGATAAGACCACACTAAGGGCATATTAGGAAACATGATGTGTTATTCCATAGACTACATGTATGATATACCCTCAATTGTTTTACATTACATGGTTGTTATCTTAATAATGACTAGATTCCGTTATATTTTCCCTAGTAATTTATGTTGAGTTCTATTTTTGGCTCTTTTGAGCTATCATTGTGCATGATTTTGATTCGTAGGAATCCTTAAGAATTCCTCTCTTGAAAAGCTAATTAAGGATCAATTCAAAGGTTCTAAGAAATCTTGTGACCTACTAAAATCTATTCAATTGAAGATAAATGTGTATGTTCTTGAGGAGGCTTTTTATTGTTCAAACCAATTTTAGATAATATGTTTGATCTTTGGTGTTTCAACCAAAAAAGAGATATATTTTTGGTATTTTTTGTTTTATGATGAAATTAAATTTATCAATGCAACTATATGAATTTTTATTTTAAATAAGTGTTAGAAAATATAATTACAAAGATAGAGTAACAAGAAATTTAAAGAAAATAACTTTGAAAGGGAAATTCCTAACAAACATAAACCATGGTAACAATGTGTTTGCAAGTTAAATCATCAAAAAGATTGGGTAAAAAACCAATGAAAATAGGATTAGTGCTTCCTCAATTCCACTAATGCAAATTTTGATGAGAATTTAATATCAACTAAAAGATGTTTCACATCTCATCAAATTGTAAGGCCACAGAAAGTGTGCTCAAAGGAGACAAGATGCTATGCAAGAATAGTAGGTGATATTTTCTCCAATTTGTTATGACAATAGAATTTTTTAAGACACAAAAAACACTAGAACTAAAAGGTAGTACAGTCATAATAACACAATAAAAAATTTGGCTCCATTATTATTCATGAACATGCATTCACAAGAATAACACATTCTGACAAGAATAACTACACTCATAATGAGAGCACCAATAGCATATATTATTGCATAAAAATAATAGCTTGGAGTACATATTAAATCCATGTATTTATAAGAAATCATCTCCTCCTTTTGTGTTAGGAGAGAGAGTTCTTAAAATGTAACTCATGCTAAAAACTAATAAAACAAATATAATTATATACAAACTAACTCTCTAAATGGTGGTAAATAGGTCTCCACCCCTATTTAAATTCATTAATAGGTGCATGAGTCTTTATATAACACAAAAAGAAATAAAGAATGAGAAGATAAGAAGAGGGAAACTGCAAGATGCTCTAGGAGTCTCTAGAAGCTCTAAAAATGGGAGTTCAACCTTCTCTAGGTGTTTTTTGGAGTAGAACTACTGTCAAAATACATTTTTGGTGCATGGAATTCTCTTAGAAAATGGCAGTTAGTTGTTGGTGCACTGCATCTTCTTCAAAAATATCAGTTTACCTCTACCAAAAGCACACCTATGAACCTTAATGATAGGTTCCAAAAATCCAAAATTTTCCTAAATGTTAAAATTGAATTTCAAGCATCTATGTTTTCTTCCCCTTTATACTAAAACAATAACTAGATGTTTACTCTTGAATTTATCTATGATCTCCATTACTTGAGTGGCTTCTAGTAAATCAAGACCCTCATACTTATTCTTCACTATGTTTTGATAATTGCTCACTTCAATCCTTTTTCTGAAAAATCTTCAAGCTTGGTGTTCAGTTCCAACAATGCTTCTTTGGTCTTGAAGGCTTTTATTATGCCATCTTCTCATAAAGCTACTTCAAATGTACCTTTGAACTATTGAACAACTGATTACATTGCAAAAGTCTTGGTATTTGACTCATCCTCAAAAATCTCAAGGCTTGTGGCATTGTAGTACCTCTCTACTTCCAAACACTACTCTTGAGCCTTATCTAAAATTTGCTAGATTTTTGAGTACAATCCCTCCATAATCTTATTACCTGCTAATATCTTCTCTATCCAATCATCTAAATTATCAAGTTCCCTATCTACATTTTCCTCCATTAATGTTTGATACCTTTGACCTTTTATTGATTTAAGATCCTATTTTCATTTTTCCAAGTATGAACTTCATCCATTAATCCAAAATCTTGGTTCACTATGGACACCAACTTATCTGCAATTGACTAGATGTGGTATAAAAACCCTAAATTTCCTTTTATAATCTACACACCTTTTTCTTCAAAATTATCACACCATTGCTAACATGCTTCAAAAAATGGATCTAATGTTATTGTTGTCATGCCTTTTCTCTCTAATGTTTTTTCAAGAGTGATCTTTGAAATTTATAAGTCTATGGGTCCCACAATTTCATATAGATAGCCTCTTAATACCTCATTTTGCTTCTAGAGTGCTATCAATTTGGATCATCCTAGTCCATATGCATGAAAATCTCTGTCATGCCCATAGTGATCATCACTTTTTATGTGTCATTCCCATAGTGATCGTCACTTGTTATTCTATTTCTCTAGACTGACAAAGTGGAATCACGGAGTCTTTGTCCAAAAATGTCAAGTCTAGAGATAGTGGTGGTGGCATGTCTCGAGGTCCTTAAGCTAGAGGCAATAATTGATTCCATTCCTCTCCTAAGGGTTAACTCATGGGATTATATCTTATTTTCTCTCCCAACATCTCAGTTCCCACTCTCATAAATTAAAAATAAGAGAGCTAAAAGATGCTAGTTTCTTGTCCCTCCATATCATCTATCCATATTTTTTGTTAATCTTATGACCTTGAGACCTAGATAAGATTCCTTGGAGTAGATAGGGGTGTCATAGTGGAGCTTCTCCTTTCTTCCTCTATTTCTCTAGCCAAGCATGTTCTTTGACTTAAGAAGAGAAATTCAATTCCCCCCCCCTTCTTCTACCACCTCTAGGATAGTCTTAGGTACTTGTGGTGACAAAATGCTTTCCTTCTTTAATCTCCTTTTTTATGTCCCCACAATAGTTGATTCAATTCTTACCCTTTTGGGAGATGAGGGAAAGGCTTCTTCCTCTTGTGTAGTCACTTGTGGCACACTTTTCTCCTCTAGCTATTCTTCCCCTATCTTCTCTTCTTGTACCTATTCTTTTTGGGGAGGTTCTTGTGGCTCTTGTGTGGGATCTTGAGCTTTAGGATTGGCTTGATGCTCTGTTTGTTTAGTTTGCACCTATTCTTATTGAGTCTTTTGGGCTTGATCTTCTTGCTTGCTTGCCTTAGAGTATTCTCTTCCTTTTTTTGTCCCTACTAGTTTCAAAGTACTCAATCTCTCACTCATGTTAGTGTACTATTCTTGGCCTTATTAGGGATCTAGTGGGGAAGGTTGGTACTATGAATTTTGAAACTTTACCCTTAATTGGCCATGTTGCAGCTTGAAGAGGAATATCTTGAGGAACTAGATCAAATCTAAAAGGTCTCTTGATACATTCCTTTGATAATTAGACAATATGTTTGGCTCGATGATTTATACATGCATTCTCATCCCTCCCTATTTATGCATTCATTATGGGTCAATCATAGATCTTTTCCCTATTATATAAAGTATCTATAATATCTTAAGTATCCTTTTTCAAAAACTTTGGAGGGATTTTGATCTCTAGGACACATTTTGCTAAATATAGAGTCATTCTAAAGTCATTCTAAATTAGTCTCTTATTTAGGCATCATAGTCATCTACTCCATTCATCCAATGATCTTCTAATGTATCCTCATATACAAACTCTTTCCTTGTTAGGTGTTGTACCATCCCAATCTTGTCAAAGTATGAGCAAGGAGAGTTATACTCTTCTAAGGGATATTGATCCCACTTAGAATACAATGTGACAATGTCTTTATTTTGTTTCACCTTGAAAGTGTTGATTGTGATGGGCCATACCTATGTCTTCTTGTGTTGTCTCCTCACTTTGTCATATGTAGAAGTAAAATCATGCACAATCTCTAGAAGAATGAGCCATTTTGATGGATATCTTGGGAGATTCTTTGGGTTTTCTAGAGTACCAACTACCCTTAGATAGGTGGAGGTTTTTAATTGAATATAGTATGCTTCAATCTCTATGACCCTATCCACTTCTTCTACTAGCATCATTTTGGCATAATCACCCTCAATGAACCTGATGATTGTAAAGATGAATCAATTATTCACCACCATATATTCCACACTTTGTAGTGGGATTTTCTTCTTCAATAATTGTGGATATACCACATAGGGCCAAGCATTAGCATCTTGCATGCTCCCCTTCGTATACAAGTCTGGGTAGTCTATAGTTTTAGCCATCAATACCAAATATGATGTCATATAGAATCATGGATTGACTTTG
This sequence comes from Cupressus sempervirens, assembly GCA_028749045.1. Lineage (NCBI taxonomy): Eukaryota > Viridiplantae > Streptophyta > Pinopsida > Cupressales > Cupressaceae > Cupressus > Cupressus sempervirens. The sequence goes on along the minus strand of CM053786.1, from coordinate 618,913,731 downwards.
ATGACTACAAGTTGCTCGTCCAAGTTGTTACTTAGGGTAGTAGCCTAGTTAATTGGCATCTATACCATTTTGATGGTCTCTTTAAAGTGGACCATCCAAGTTTGAAGGTGTCCTGTTGTAGGAAGTCCCATCACTCTACTCAAAAGCACATTTACATATCCAATATCATCCTTCATATACTCGCTGATCATATCAACTTTAGCGACTCTATGACCCATTGGTGTACGATCAATTAAGAAGGAGGATTACACTATTTATTTTGCCTCTTTCTCATTTTCCCTATACCATCTTTTGGATTCTTCATAAGAAATTTGTAAGTACTGATCTACACTTGGGAGATGAAACACTTTTTGTATGTTCCAGGGTCAGAAGTCAAGGACTATCTCTCCTATGATACTCTTGATGACCTTTTCTTTAGATGCATAGTGTTCCACTAGGGTCATTATCAGTTGTGATGATTGAACTGATGTTGGGTGGGACATTGTGTTCACAAGATTGAGCACATAAGTGCTAACATAATTCTAGATCATTCTTTAGGTTTATTATCGATTGTAAGGAATGCATTCCATTCTATATGCTCAAACTCTGCGTCTCTAATCTTAGCATGCCCATATTGAAATTAGGATTTCCATGGTACTCCTTGGTACTTGAATGATACAAGTTTTGGTGCTATCTTTTTAGTCATTGAAGAGGATGCCGATGAAATCTTATCTACACAACAAAGGCAACATTAGTCAAAAATGCTAAAATTTGAACTAGAAAACCCCTAATTGACCCCAAAATAAAACAAAATCAATCAACATGTAATCAAAACCAATCATTCCATACAAAATACCCTATTATGCACTTTAGTGCACCTAACACACCCTTATAGGTGCACAAGTCTACTAGTTTGGCCCCTACTTGGCCATTTGTGTGCAGTTGCACATGTGTGCATGACCACACCTAAGTAAGGTGCACACATGAACATGTGCGCAATGATGCACATGTGTAGTGCATGGAAAACTTGTGGGGAACTTAAGCTCTTGGCTTTAATGAGCACAAAAAAGTGTGCATGTGTGCACTTCTTTAGTGCTTTTGGAATCTTGCATCATTATTTTTTAAGTGCCTTAAGTGTGAGGGAAGGTGCACACATGCACACCTTGGGGAGATGTACATGTGTGCACCTTCCTATTATCTAAGTGTTGGGAGTTTTTCATTTTCTTAGGTTTAGTCTTTTGGTGTACAGAGGTGTGCACATGTGCAGCTCATGTAGGTGTGCATGTGCACACCTTCATTGTGATGCAAACCTTGACTTGTCTTTTTGTTCTTATGTAGGAGGTGGGTTAGGTAGCTAGGCATGTTGAAGGGTGTGAAGTTGCACACAAGTCTAGGAGTGGAGAGAAAGTGAAGAAGAATAGGGGGGTTGAGGTCTTATATAGACTTTTGATCCTCCAAACTTCCCACTTAGATACTGGGGAAATCCTAGAATCCTAGCACTACTACATTTAACATCATTTTTTGACCAAAAATTTCAACCATCAACTACATAAATTTAGGGTGGTTGAAATGTAAAGGAAATTTTTTTGTTTTTTTACATATAAGACCCATGTTGGTCAAAATTTTGACCAACACAAGGCTTATACATCCGCAAAATTAAAAAAATATTTTCCCTATTACGTCTTTCATGCCCAGTTTCATTTGACATTTTTGGAGCATTTTTGCATGGTTATCTCTACATTTTCACATGGTTTTCTCTAAGCCCAATTTTGTTTAAGGTTTTCTCCACCCACTTGATTAATGATGCCTACTAGCCCTGGGAATAATATGAAAGGGGGCTCTGCATTTGCATCAATAAATGGGGGGCAGAATAGTAGTTCAAAACTCTTGATATTGTCTTTCTTTCATTCTTCCTGATGTGGTCGACTTCAAAAGCTCTTCCATTCATGACCTCCAATCACACCTACATCTTCAGTGGTTGAGGACAGGGATTTCTCTTTGAGCATATTTCCATAGGTACATGTGTATTTTTGTTGTACATTTTTATGATAATATTGAAGATGGAAGTGAATACTATTACTATCATTATTATTGTTTATGTCAAATTTTAGCCATTATTGTGTATATATAAATGGGAGAGTCTTCGCTCAAGTGTTTTTTCTCAGTGATTTTTTGATGATAAGTGTTAAAAAGAGTCTAGTTGCAAAAAGAATATAATCTACTTTTTGTTTCATTTTATTGAAAGTGTGTAGATGCATATTTATCATTTGGAATGTTGGTCTATTGTAACAACTATTACACTATTTGTTATAGTAATAAAAGAAAAGAAAGGAAATGTATATGTAGAAGCTGTAGTTGTAAAAGCTTAGAAGAAATAATAATGACAAATTGTTTGTTTTATAAATATAGTTGCGTTGCTATCATATTTTTCTTGTATTTTTGTTTTAATAATACATAATTATATTGTATCATTTAGACAACAGTTTCATATTCAAAAAAAGAACAAAAAGAAAAAAAAATTGAGTGTGTTTCTCTCTTCAACTCTAGAACATTCAACTTAAACATCAACATATAAAGATAATAATTTGAAATCTGGTGTGTTTAGTGCTTGGAGTTGTACCCTCAATACCTAGGCCATGTGGGCTATAAAACATGATATTCATGTGATTCTATGTTAGATGATGATGATGATAATGAATAATCACCATCTACTACTAGCTCATGTAGTGATAAAACGTATTCAATGCACCTCTAACTACAAGTATGCCATGGAAAACTTGTGATGGAGATGACTCCTTAAACTAATAGACTATCATGGAAATTTTTTGATGAAGATGACACCTATAAATACTGGACTATCTTCAAAAACTTATGACTAAGATGGCACCTAAATTTACTAGACTATAATTGAATTGATGTACTTTGGATCCTTCACCGAAAGTCTTTTTCATTTTGTTAGAAGATGATTTATCTTCTAGTTCAACCAAAAGAATCTCTCTCCTATATTTCAACATTGCATTTAATTGTTGCATTGCAATTAGGTCTTCCCTACAAGGGTTTCCATTTGGATGAATAATAAACTATCATGGAAAAATTGTGACGAAGATGCCACCTACAACTATTAGACTATCATAGAAAAATTGTGATGAAGATGACATTAAAAACTATTGGACTATCATGTGTACAAGTCACAAAATGATTCCAACATATGAAATTAAGTGTACTACATAGGATAGTGATGACTAAATTTCCATGCCCTCCAAATTTGGTGGTTGTAACATTTATACCAATTTCATTTGTGGGATACACACTCTTGATAAGTTAGTTAGCCTTGTGACTAAGGTCGATGGGGAATGTTGACACATGCAACCTGAGCATGAGTTTGAATTTGGTATTTCGTTGGAGATATTTACTTATTTTCCAAATAGAAGGTATCATCTCCATTTTGTCTATCATGATAAGTTGTCACAAGTTTTTTGAATGAATTTATTTTCTTATGTGTATTTCTTCTCATAGAATGAACTTAGCTGAATGAAGCTAAACATGTGAATGCTTGATGACCCAATTCAAGAATATTGTGTATATAGAGGCCTTGTACATTCTAGTATAATTTCTCCCTCATATAAGGTCAGTTATGGATTCAAGAAAATGTAGGATGCATTTTTAAAGGGTGTCTTTTGTTAGTTTTGAGACACCAATAATTATTGAAATAAATAATTTATCCTCAACAAGATATTATTTCAAATTGTCATAATCTGTGACTTTTGTTGACAGGTTTAGACATCTCTCTCACAAGTAGATCATTGAAGCTAATTACAGATGATGCCAATCCAGATAATACATGCTCAAAGGAATTTTCTACTATTAACATTAGGAGTGGATAAGAGTAGGTAGTTATTAAAACCATTTCAAATGACATGGTGATGTATGAACTCCCATTAAATTTCTCACATAAGCATGATTAAGATGTTGAATTGAGATCTCCAATTGAACATGTTCATGGTAGTGAAGCTTTCTGCTCCAACAAGACTTGTCATACTAATAAATTAGGAGTACATCTAGAAAATCATTCTAGGTGGAAAGGGAGACATAATGAGAGTGAATCACAAGGGAATTTAATGGTGGATTCTACCAAACAAAGAGATCATAATCAACTTCTTTTTGGAATCAATAGTAAGACTCTTGATCATGTACATGTGAGCAAAAAAAGATCAATTTTCCCTCAAGGAGATCATGTTTTCTTAGATACTTACCCTCAATTCTTTTTGATCTTTTATTTAAGGTATTTTGAATTATAATTATGTTGATAAAATTGAATTTGTATTAGAGATGCAAGAACTGGTAAATAAAGGCATATTTGTTATGGTTGTTAAAAATATCAAGCAATGGAATTCAAACTTCTTTGAGGGAAATCTTGTGTTTCTATTTCAACTAAAGAAAGTATTTAGATGTTCTCATTGATTATAATTTTTATTATATTTGATATAAAAGGATGGTCAATTATTTCTATGTTCACAATCATGACATTTTTAGACTACTAGTTATGATATACAGGTTGAGTTTCTTAAACTTTTAAGAGACATGGATTATACAGGGACTCTTAGAGTTTCACGATCTAGCATGGGTCCTTTTTCTTAAAGATATTCAAAAATTTTGAAACCTTTGAAAGAGATAATATTGACACTGACAAAGCTAGATTATAGTGCATCAATAAATTAGTGTATTTTTTTAATTTTTCTTGCGACTTCACTTCAGGTATGATCTAGAATTTTAATGACACAACTATTAGTGATGTTATGACATAAAAGACTTGCTATTTTGGTGCATCATTTTCTTATTAATAAACTTGTGCTATATCAGAAATGCTATCATAGTACAACATGATTATTTTATCTCTAGCTTAACAATTTGTCTTATTTTATCACTACATATTTCATCTCTAATAGTGGACCCTACTTTTCAATCCATGTCATTTCTCAGATTACATACCATCTTATATCTATGTTGTATATTTATATTTGATGTCTTCATTGCTGTGTAGAATCTTTACTCCTCTTCCACGTGAATGTGGCAAGCATATTCCATTCATCCATATCTGATGCACCACATATTACCTTCAACGTAAGACTCATTTCACACATGGAGATATTTCTCTGTCATAATCATCTTTACCATAATCTTCATGTTACAGATGTGCTTTAAACTCCATGACATTAAAGACTTCTTTTACTGCAAAATTTTAGTAGAATATAATCATATCTTTCTAACATGCCCCATGTAGGGCCATGTCCCTACATGGCTTCACCCACATAGAATCTTATATATACTATCAAGATCATTGTCGATTGGAAAATGCAAAAAACAATATTGAAAGTGATTACAAGAAGATACTTACAGTTCTAGCAGTCAAACTATATATGCAAAACCTGCAAGAAAAATTGATTAATCACATCATCAAGAAGATACAAGTTAGTGGATCCATCGCATTAAGGGTATTCATATAATTTAAGAAGGTATTAAATCTGATCCTAATTTCCTTAACAAATTTAAGCCGAGGACAACACACATTGGTAATAGAGGAATCTATTCATTAAGCATCTTTCCACATTGCTATATTTTCTGCTAACATTATGAACACCCACACAATGCATAAAGAAGCAGGCATTTTATTAGATTTACACATATAATATGAGAACTACACCTATTCATGAAGATCAGAATTAGCTAATACTTCTATAGTTTCTTTTTCAACAAACGTTTCAATGCAATATTGGTTTGATGTTTTAATTTTGAACACTCCTTTTACAAATAGCTTTATTTTTTACTCAGTTTTGATCAGTTTAAAAAGTCATTGAAGATAAATTGATGTAATAGCTCAAATGTTCAATTAGATTTATAGGGAGATTACTACAAACTTTGGTTTGGTTTGGATCGATGACCTAAAAATTTGGCTTGATCTTCACAAGGAGAGTTACTAACATTGTGTGATTTGTTTGGGATGGTAAGCTTCCAAGAGAAAAGAACAACTTACAAAAGATTGGTTTAATGGTTTTTAGCAGTTTGGTCTTGTTGTGGAAACTTGATATCATTAACATTACCTTCATGAATCTTAAGTCAATATTCAGTTGAAGATCTTGCAATCCCACTGTTTTGATCTTAAATTAGAAATTGATCTCAAATTGTATTTGAGATCAACTAAAGAATGAATCTTCATGCATATTGTGCAATATTTAGCATTTTCTTGTTAATAGACATGAGCAGAAAGAGCAAACAAATGTGTCCTGTCACCCCTATTCGACATGCCCATATTGTTCTTTCTCCCTTCGGATGGTTCATGAAAGCCATGAGGCTCTACGATGGGCATTTTGATGGTTTTATGTATTGTTATTTAATATTTATCTAATTAATAATATTATAATTTTATTGATCAACAAGAGAATAAAGGAAGTGCTAAAGAATTACTATGTGGAACCATTATAATGATGGATATAAATACCAATCATGGAATTCCTCAAAACTAAAAGAATTGATGTTCATTCTTTGAGAGTTTCAATAATTTCAGCTTTGTTCAAGTGTCCATTACAAGAAACTTTCAATAATAATTGCAATACCATTACCGAATCCTCAGCACAATTTTATGGCAACCTCAAATCCTAAGTCTCTCTTGTCATATATTACTTAGAACAGTACTCCATGCACACACAAATTTTTTTATAAATACAATATGTTCAGCCACTTATGTCAAATCACTAGCAATTCAATCAATTTTAAATGCCTTCCATTAAATACCACACTGCCACATTATCATTGGAGACAACAAAAATTCAAGTTCACTTTGAAATACACATATGCATTCACCTGAACTTGCAATCTACATTGCAAAACAACAAATAGTCAATGGTATGGAGTCTAGAGTTCAATTTATATACATACAATAGATACAAAGTCTAGTTCTTGTTACCTTTATCAACTCTGTTGGGCATAGTACAAAACTCATTAATGCTCCACCAAAAGCCATAGAAGGAACAACAATCTAAAGTTTGGGCTTGCCGCTGCCAGGATCTCCACCCTTTCCAAAGAACCCCAAATAGCAAAAGAAAACAAACAAATTCAAGACCATTTAAGCTTTACCCAATAATAATATCCCAAGAGTCCAAGAACAATATTTGACTACAAGGGTGGTGACGAGAAGTGTGGGGCAGCATCCCTTCAGACCATATAAATTCTTCTACAGTTCATGCTTTGAATGCCATAAAAACCTAGAATTAACATTAGAATCCATGGTTTGAATAATATAAAGTCTTAGAATCAATCAATACAAAATCCATGGTTTGATTGCTATGAAAACTTAGGACCAGTACTGAATTTCATGCTTTGAATGCAATAAAGACTCAGAGTAGTCATATAATGTTTTGTAACTCAACATTGCACTCTTCCTTGGAACATCCAATATAAAACCCTAGGTCACATTGCACTCTTCCCTGGAACATCCAATATAAAATTCAAAACTCATAAACAAAAAATCAATCAATTTCATTTATAGGTCTTTTATAATTCCTCAATAAAGTTTGACTAGTGAGGCTTCACCAATATGTCACTTTAATGACTTATGTAACTATTTTTTGTGTTTGAATTAAGTTATGTCATTATTAAAGGCATACTTTTCCATTAAATATAATGGCTCCTCAATAATACTTTATGAAGATAAGTAATAAATTTACAATATAACCATTATAAATAGCTTTATTACTATTACTATAATTTTAATATCTCATTGATTACTCATCATCTCTCTATCTCATCTAAACCAGTTGGTCAACCATTGCTTCCATCACACAACCAACTGCCTTACTAAAAATATTAATGGTTCTCTCTATTAACTCCTAACCTACTATAACTAGTAATTCCCTGAATATTTGATAAAATTAGTAGTGCCAAGGGTCGTCACTGCATTGAGATTGGTCCAGGTGCCTTACCAAATGTAGAAATGTTGGATACATAACTTACTATAAATTGTAAGTGTAGCTAACTGAAACAAACGAGGAGCAATCCTAAACACTTTTGTACTAAAGAAGGGAAAGATCCTCTTGTTTTGCCAAATGGGGCCCTCTAGCCATCAACCTTAACTTATGAGGGCCAATAATAGGTCAATCCAAACATAAACCATGCCAAGCTAAAATGAGGACATTACACTTTATAACCAATCCTACTTGTCAAAAAACACATAGGACACGTCAACAAACACTTTGACTTAAATATCTTTAGGAATTTTTGGCAACTTGACCACATTATGGAACCATGGGAAAGGTATGATGACACATATAAGCAACTCTTGGCAAGGGAATGTCCATTTGATGTTTCTCAAATCAAATATCATGGTTAATCTAATTTGACATTCAAACACTTTCCAATACTATACATCAATTTCATTTTCAATAGTTGTGCATTTTAGGCATGTAACATATATCCTTGTGATTTGACCATGTGTTTTCATTATGAAAGTCTCTATGATTTAGCATTCAAGGTCATCCCATTTGACTTGAGAGTCATAATATTTTATTAATATTATGAGATCTCAATTATAAGACAAATCTATTAAATACAATTTGCTACCTGCATTGCTTTTGATGTTTTGAAGAGTATAATTTGGAGATTAGTTATCATACAATTGTCAAAGTGGATATGTAAGACCAAAATACCTTAAAATTTGAGAAAATACTTGCATAAAAGCTCTTGAATTCCTAGCTCGAACTTTTTTGCTTTAGAGAAGCAATTATTTGGATTTTGTGCCTGTACAATTGCTACAAGAGTCCATGTGGCTACTGTAACTGGAGAGTGTACAAGAGGGGTCTTTTGAAGAGGGATAAGTTGTGTTCTTTACAAATACACTAGAATGTATTTCAAGTTAGTTCTGCTCAACATATAGAGAAAAATGTTCAAGCATTCCTGTTAGTGGATGAGAATCTCTCTCACTTTTCTTTTCATGTTTACTTTTGAAATGATGATTTTTGCTAGTTACTTTAGACACTTCAAAGAATGTAATCCATGGTTGTTCTAATATGATTACCAATTTTTATATATTATGGAGCTGGCAAGGGAACAATTGTATTGATTTATATGACTGATTCTAACATGAATTTGATTGAAATTTTTATTTTAATTTATTTTAAATGTGTCCTAGTTGGGCACAACTTACAATAGTTTGTATGCTCTCTTTCACTTTAAACTTGAGCACAAATGATATGTTATAGGAATTGATACCTCAGATTTTGTGGAGCATAGAACTATTTTCAAGTTGACAACTATATTAAAATTTAAAAAATTCATTCACTTTTTACAGAGACTACATAGCAAAACAAAAATTAGGGGAGATCATCTTAGCATTTGAATTTCTAGATCATTCTTCTCTGGACATGGTAAACACAAACTTCAATTTAAAAATTATCTGCATGGTGGCAATTTCTCAATAATGATATTTGTTTATTTAATATTCAGACAAGGAGACTTTTGAAATATGTTTCAGTATTATTTTTCTCCATACTAACCTATTTGACATTTTGTCTATTAGTAGTGTTATTTAGTAGATGTAGTTTATAGGATATTCTTAGATGAGACTTACATTTGGGATGTTGTATGGTGAGAAAAAACACTCTGAACGAGCAGGCTTGCATACCTCTCTCTGATTTGGAGAGATCTATTAAAGACATTGAAGGGTTATTTGCTAAAATAGGTATGTTGACCCAGGCCTTTTCAAAGATTCAAAAAATTTTATGACATTACAATGCATAGATTGTTAGCTGGACATTTTTATGCTAATTGTGTCAATTTATAGAAATGGAAATCAATATAGGGAATGGATTCGAAATTCCATACCTTGTAAAGTAGCAGTTTAGTGTTATGAAGGGTAATCATGTAGGGACATTGTGTGAATCAGATTTTCTAGTGTTCCATGTACAAACATACCATTTTTATAGGATGTTCCACACACTCATGTATTATATTGCTGCCAAATATTAGTCATCCTTATATTTTTGAACATAGATATTAATAATCATTCTATTAAGCATTTGAAATCTATTTTCTATAAGCTACATTGCAAGATTCTCCAAACCTAAATAATATGATAACATTTCACCTACTCACTGCCATGAAACTATCATATGTAGTTTTGATAATTTTGATTATGATATTCATAACTTTTAAACTATATATTATTACACCAATCATAGTGGTGGGATTGTGGATATTCAGCCTTCCTAAAACATATCCAAAAATTAGAATCATCCAATAGTTAGTTAGAAATTTATGGCCTCTACACTGAGACCAATTATTATTGTCATAGAATTTATGAGTTCTGCCCTCTAGAATGTCAAATAATTTCCAAGATACAAAACCAAACAATATCAGAACAAATTTATTTTAAAGATGCATGAATCTTATTTCCCAAAAGGTAAAACTAAACACTTTTCCATGGTCAAAATGTGTTATTTGATCAAACCCTTATCACTAGGTCTGTAAATAAGAGTTTCAAGACAATTTTTACAAAAACCAAAGGATTTGTCAATATATTTCTCATCCAAAACCTCTAATTTTCTTCAAATGAAAGAGGATTAAATATACTTCACTTCCAAATAGATTTAACTTATTTATCAATCCATTAACATAACAATAAATTCATGAAAATAGGATGTAACATGACTGCAAACAAAAAGATAGTTTTGAATTTACACAAATCATATTAAAAATTTCCTTGAATATTCTTACAATGTTTAGCCAAATGGTTTTATTCATATGTTGACCCTTTCTTTACTTCTTTAAAAGTCTTAATTCATGAAGCTCCTCTAAGTCCCATTGTAGTTGGGTTACTCATTCCTTCTCTAGCAAGACTGGTTGATGCTAAGTCTCTATGCTTTTATGCCTGTAATTTCATGCTCACCATATAGGTCTAAAATGAGACAAGACCATCTTCAAAAGAAGTAATAGTACCAACATTAGACATTTCTCTTCCTTTGGAGGAATTGGCCTCATTACAATTGCTATCAATATAGAAAACTGGGATCTCATTAGATTATTTTTCTCCCTCTTAACTTCAACAAGCCCTATTCATCTTTAGAGATCCCTTTTTCATCACCAAATCTCCATTAAATGATCTCTAGCTTCTCATGGAATTCCTATATTAGAAGCTTCATACATAGTATCACTTCCATCATTTGCAATAGTCGGTGATAATCCAGATGTAACCAATGCACAATTGCCAACTAAAGAAATACTAGAGCCAATGTTGAGATCTAACTTCACAATAATAGCTAATGAGTTTCCATGTTTTTTTATCAATGGGTTAATCTATTGAATTATTAGAAAATTTACGAGTCAATAAAAAAATATCATCAAATCAAGCTCGGTGTTATTCTTAATTATAACAACAATCATTTAGGCCAACTATTCATAAACAAAACATTGATATTTGGTTCAAACTCAATAGTTTGGATGGTGAATCTGATAATGTTTTTATGGTTGTAGAAGAAGAACTCATTTTTAGCATATCCTTGCTCAAAATAGTTTCCACAAAAATTAAGATCCACCAAATATTCTGCACCTCAAAATAGAAAACAATCAAATGACACTAGTTGTGCACACCATGTTTACTTTGGTTCTAATTATCTTCCTACCAAATAATAGTATAGGGCTTTTCTATAAAACAATGCTACTAGTTGCCACATTTCTAAAATGATCAACTACATGCCACTATCGACTATACTCTTGCATCTATGCTTGGTGCAAGCACTAGTATGTAGTACTTAAGATACGACTAAATATCTAAATCTTTATTCTTCAAAGAAGCTGTAAAGCATAATTTGAGTGAATTTAAATACTCAAGGCAATTCTTGAGTGTAGATGTTTCAATTCCTTAGTGTCAAAACTTGAATATATTTCATGCTTATCATTTCCTCTAACAATTCTTACGTAAAACAGATCATTAAAATAATTGTTCCCTTTGACAGTGTCAAAGAGTGTATATATACAATATTTTTGAAGTTTTTTTGTGCTAAATGAACCTTTTGTGATCAAGTCTTGTAAATATCTTGGTTGGTACAACTGCAGATTTCTTACTGGCTTTGTACTAGTACCTAAGATTAACATTGATGACATTAGTAGAATTCCAAGTTTTTCTCTTGTATTCCTATTAATTGTACTTGATTGTTGCATATGTTAAAGAAGAAACAAATACTAGTTAATTTATAAACTAAAACTGACCTGAATTGCTTGATGTATTTTTTAAATGTTGAGATGCATATACTAAGATTTTTTGTTTGCTGCAGACCAAGCCACAGCTAACAAACAGGTCAAAGCTTCCAACTATTGTGGATCCTACGATTAAAGACTTGCTGAACTTGAAATATCTTCAGCAAGTAAGTTACATGCAAAATATTTCTTTTCAAGGGAATTGACATTATTTTTAAAAATACATTCATTTTATACAATTTTACTCTTTTTTTGGTGGATAAAAACTTAATGTTCTTCCACATTTCTTGCCCATTTTATTGCATATCAGAAATAAGACATAATCTTGCCATTTTGCAATAGCTAAATGTCTTTAACTGTGATTGGAATTTGGCATAAAATGTATTTTTAAGGTTAGATTATTAGTTAGTTCTAGTTGATCGCCATTTGAAAATTAGAGGTGCTAATCCTTTCATTGAAGATATAAACATTAATTAACAAAAACCATATGTGCATATATAAACATTAATCACAACATGTCCAATTTATTTGTAGGTATATTTTCTTGTGAAGAAAGACTGCACCTGACAATATGAATCCAGAAGAAAATAATGAGACAATGGCTGCATTGTGGGCTCAGTTCTAAAGAAAACTTGATAAATATTATTGTCCTTGCAAAAAGTGTAAGGGTTTAAAGAATCAAAGAATTCTAATCACAATAGCCCAGAGTCATTGTAGGCAATATGGTCATGTTGAAGGGGGCCATGATTTTTGTCCATTGCTGAATGTGGATTTCCTACTAGAGGAACATGGAGGTGTGAATATCAAAGCTAAGGATAACACTCCCATGGAAGAAAATGATAATGTGCTAGAGGACATGATTGAAGAAGACAGCATTGGGGCAAGTGATGAAGAGGCTCACAATGATGGTACTAGTGAATCTGATAATAATGATGAAGATGGTCTTGATATACCTTTACTTAATAATGCACATGAGCCCTTATACCCAGGCTCCCAAACAACTCTACTGTCAGCTATAGTGTTGTTGGTGAACTTAAAGGTTATGAATAGTATATCCAATGTAGCAATGTCACATATGCTAAGGTATGTCATTTTTGTCATCTTCAATGTTAGCATACAATTACTATTCATTATATTAACAATGTATATTTGTTGTTGTAGGTCAATTAGTGAGTTTTTGTTACCACCATCAAACATTTTGCCTTGTTCGTACCAAGAATTATCTAACATTATGGATCAGATTGGAATGAAGTATTAGACAATACATGCATGTCCCAATGATCACATTCTATATCATAAATAACATGAATTTGCAAAAAAAATTCCTAATTGTCATGTTAGTAGATATCGGTCAGATCAAATAACAAAAAAAGTGCCTCACAAGGTTCTTTGGTACATTTCCATTATTCCACGTCTTGAATCATTATTCAAGTGCACTAGCTTGGCATAATTTATGGATTACAATGCAAATAATAGAAGTTAGGATGACATTATGCAAATGCATGCTGATGGTTCTACATTTAAAGAGATAGAAGAAACATGGTCACACTTTAAAGAAGAACCTTGTAATCTGAAACTTTCACTGGCAGCAGACGGTGTCAATCCATATGGAGATATGAGATCTATTTACTCAGTATGGCCTATTTTTGTTATTAACAATAACATTCCTCCTTGGATGTCCATAAAGAGGGAGCACATAATGTTGTCAATGATTGTGCTAGGTGTTTTTTTATTTTATAGTTATCTAAATTAATTTATAAATAGTGCATGAAAATGGTTATAATAATTACGTAATGTTTATGTTCATTCAATTGCTAGATAAATACCAAGATAAAGATATTAACCTGTATATTGAGCCCCTAATTGATGAGTTGTTGAAGTTATGAAATGGCATCACTATGTATGACATCTCTAGACTGATAGGACATCGACAATTTCAATTCCATGTAATGCTTGTATGGACAATACATGATGCCCTTGGGCTAACTCATTTTTCTGGTATGTTATATTGTTAAGATCACATATTTTTGGTTTGTTATAGTGCTTACACATTACTATCAAATGCTTAAGTTGTGCATGATAATTGTACATAATCCAATTATACATGATCTTTTAGGTCTTCAGACAAAGGGAAAATTTGCATGTCTAGTTTGTGGTTGGAAGATGAAATGTCGTCATTCAAGAAGTTTAGGAAAGTAGGTGTTTGATGAGTTTAGACACTTTCTCCACAATAATCATAGGTATCGAATTTTTGAAAAACATCTTTTCAATGGGAAAGAAGAGACATCATCAAGGCCACGAAGAATGACACCTCATTTATGAAAGTTGGAATACGATCGACTAAATCATCGAGGTAATTTCCAATTTGTATTTCAATATTTTTTTATATTTACTAATGCTATAACTGATGCTTGTGAAGGTCATCAAGGCATCAATGACCAACTTCCTAGAGGAATGAAAAGTTATCCTACTCAATTTAGTAGGTTACCATACTAGAACGATCTCCCAATCGCGCATTTGTTTGATGCTATGCATATTGGAAAGACTGTAACAGAGACACTATGGAAAATGTTGGATGGAAGGTGTGATAGAGAACAAATTGCTAAAATTTGTACTGACATTCATGAATCTAATCATGCACTAAAAGTTTTCATTGAATCAAATAGGAATGGAGATCACATAAATACAAGTGCCCTTCCTTGGTTATTAATGGAGCAACAAAGTGATGCATTAAAAGAAGTCATAAAAAAAAAATTTCCAACAGGATTTGCTACAAATATAAGCACTCTTCTATCAAAGAAAAGTGATTTTGGGCCAAGGTTGAAGACACATGATTGGCATACTTTCCTCAAGGTAAGTCATGTTTTCTATTTACAGTATATTTGTAAGATTGAATGTAGTACCAATTGCATTATTTAATAATACATTGAAATGATCATTTTTTAATGATTTCAGTTTGTCCTACCTCTATCCCTTCCACAAAAGTTTGACAACAGTATTAAACAAGTTATCTATGATCTTGGAAAATGTATGAGGTTAGAAGAGTGTTTTTTCTTATATTTGTAGCTTTTATCTAAAATCTATTGTATAATTTTATTTGAAATCTCCTCTATGTGTTTTTGTGTGTTGAATCTCTTTTAGGTGGTTATCATCTAAAGAAATTGATAAAAAAGGATATAAAATATTGGAAGAGAAAAATTGCACAGCTTATGTGTAAAATGTAAAAGTGTTTACCTCCAACATTTTTCAATGCTCAAGAACACTACCTCATACATCAAGTTGAGGAGATTGAATTGTGGACCTGCACAAGCTTGATCAATGTGGATGGTTGAGAGGCATTTGAAATTTATGAAGGGCTTGGTTTGACAAAGAGCATGTCCTAAGGGTTATATGATAGAGGGATATATGATATACTAGACCATAGTGTATATTAGTGAATATCTTCCAAAGTTTGCAGTAGGTATCCATGTAGATCACATTTGGGATCCCAACTATAATGACAAATTCAAAGGGGAGTACTTGGTGGGGAAAGGTAGATTAAGGAGGGTGAGAGGTAACTATAAGTTTTTTTTGTAATTTAAAAATTCTTATCCATCATTAATATATATAAGTTGTTTCTAATTGGTGTAATTGTCTTCTTTATAGTTGGTCATGAGTGGGATGCACTACACTTGTATATTGCAAACAATCTTGATTGGATGATAGTGTGGATTGAACAATCTCAAGAAAATGGTTGCTCATTAACATGGGATGGTGTTGCATCATTGGTTAAAGAAGCTCATCATAATGGAGATCCCAATGTTATGCCAATGGTACTTGATCTAATATATGGCTTAAGAGATACAAAGGTATGCATAAGATTACTAATCATGAGACATAAGTTTAATATCAACTCACAGATCAATGAGAAGATTCTTGACATGTTTGAATAATTGTAGGTCAAACATCACAAAGCTATGTACTACCATGGCTATAAATTCCACACAAAAAAGTTAGATGAAATGAAGAAAACGTGTGATTCCAAGATAAGTGTTGTCTTTGTGGTCACCAATATTTCATCTATAACTGACATAAATCCTCAACAATCTAAAAATTGATACTATGGCATTTTGGATGATATACTTGAGTGCAACTTTAATTCATTCAAAATAGTTCTATTTGTTGTCAAATGGTTTAGGTTATGACTGAATTGAAATGATCCTGATAGAACTGTTATTGAACATGACAGTGGATTTACTATGATTAATACAAGGTCATTTGAGCCAATCGAAGATGATCCCCATGTTCTTCTGAGTCAATGCAAGCAAGTGTTTTACTTTGGTGTTCTAGACAAACCAGGTGGTTCATTTGTTGTTAGACATGACCCAAGAGGAAGGCCAATAAAGTATAATGTGATCGAAGAAGAAGATATTGAAGAAGCACAAGAGGAAGTAAATGATTATTAGGAATGATAGTTACCCAGTGATGAAGAAGAAGAAGATGGTGATGATTTTGGTGATGCTAATGATAATGGTGATAATGATGATGATGATGCTAATGAAGATCATGATCATGGTGATGAAGATGGTGATGATCATGGTCATGATGGTCATGATGATGATAGTGATCAAGAGGATGATGATGATGATGATGATGGTGGTGGTGATGACGATGATCAATGTGACAAGTATGATAATGTTGATGATGATGATGACATGGATGATGATCATGATGATTAATAAAATCTTTAGGTACAATTAGTGTCAACTATGATGGGGTCTTGTATGACCAAATATTTCTTTCTAAACCATATGTGCACATATAAACATTAAGTAGAACATGTCAAATATTTTTTTAGATATAAAAATTAGTTACGCTAAATTTTTAATTTAAGACAAATGATTTACATATACAATCTACTTTATTATTAATACTTTTTTTGGTAAGTCTATTACTTTAATTTTGCTGTTGATTTCTAAGACTTACTAATTTTTTTCATAGGGCAATATGGATGCAGCATGTCAGACACCTTCAGTAAAGGTAAAAATTAATTATTGTAATGTTAATATAGAAACAAATGTCCTATTATTATGTTCTTTTCTTTATGGCTTTGGATTTATTTTGATGAAAGTATACAAATATTTGATGTCACAAATGATAGGAAAAAGCTACAATGATTGCTGATCAAATGCAATCTGAAATACAAGTGTCATATCTACATGACATTGGCCTTAGTACTAACCATGTATTCATCACCCAACAAATTACACAAAGATACACTGATGAGCTTGTTCAAATTATCATCAAGGGTGACAATAGTGAGGAGAAAGAGGCATTGAGAATAGAATTGGACTGTAGAATCCAATCTTTGAAAGTAAGCAGTAATTCGACTGAAGTAGTAATAGAAGTTCAATAGATATTAATATTTTATAGTATCTTATGGATCATGATCTCTGATTTTATGTGTTCTTGTATAGACATATGTGCCAGTTGTGACATCACATGCTGAACATGGTCAAGGTTGTTTCACAGTAGCTTTGTGTAAGTAACACTTTGTTTGTTTTGATCAACATTATAACACTTACCTTTTTTTTTATCGACGTTTCTCACTAGTATCCCATTTGATCTTTATCCATTGCAAATGTCTTTGCTAACAATATTCCATTCTTCAGCTCATGATGAAGTGTGGACTCCTCCTTCGGTTGGCGGTCCACTATTGTCTTCTATATTGTCAGCAACAAGGACCATGTAAACATCATTGTCTATGCCTAGTAGAACTGGTAAAACCTTGTTTTGCTATATTTTGTAATGTGCTATATTTTTTCATGTCTTTCTACAAGTTGATGAACAAGGAAGTAGCATATTAGTGCTTAAATGATGTCTACAGAAGCTTGCATACACACACACACACACACACACACACACACACACACACACACACACACACACACACACACACACACATATATATATATAGCCACACATAGAGAGACATGGACATAGGCAAGGAGGTAGACCAACAGAGAGCAATACTAAAATTATCATTTAATTGTTATGATGTTTCAATTGATAGAGCAATAGAGAGTAGTACTACTAAAGCTGATCCATTTCCTAGAGCAGTTCGTGTGATTAGTACTAGTTTGTATGAAGGGACATTATTGCTAAATAATAAAACTATGTTTCCATTAAGAGAACAAAAGCTTCTAGGTGCTTTAAAATTGATATTATTTAAAGTGTAAATTTAGTTTACTTTTACATTATTCATTTTGGACTAATAAATCCTTTATGTTTTTGTACATAATAATGCTTTCTTTGAACATCTTTTTCATATGACATTGAGACTATTTGGACCCACCATATGTAAAAGGTACGTAGTTTCATATCATTGCTACATAATTCTTTTTTCTTCTATTTATTGTAATATATTAAAGTTATTGATCTAACAATCTATTTGTTTTTTAAAAGGTGGAATTTACAAGCTAGGGAATTAAAAAATCAGCTAATTGCATCCATTGAGGAGAAATTTGGGAAAAATATTTTTGGCATTGGCCTACTTTTGAAAAGAGCAGCAAAGCATATAAAGACTGTGAGGGATCAATATAGAAGGGGTCTTAAGGATAACCCAAAGTACAACCATCCTCCTATGATTCCACCAATGGAGTGGAATGAAATAATAGAAGATGCAAAGGAGAAAAGGCTATGTGAAGATAGAGATAATGAAGTAGCATAGGGCAAAAAGAGTATGTCATTATAGTATTAAGTACATTGTAATCATGCACTAATTATTGATACTTGTAAATATATAATCTAAGATGTTTAAAATTGTTCATAGATTGCAGGACACATCCGTGGCTACAAAAGTGAGAATAGAAAAAGTTGGTCAACACAAACTTGGCTCTAGTGGCTATATGAATCTGTAGTCTCGACTTGTAAGTAGAGCAATGAAATTTGTCTTATTTTTTTTAATATAATGTTGAAAATAGTTTTGTTTAATGAAACCATGCATGGAAAACTGACGTTATCAAGTAAAAAACATAGGGCACAGATTTCAATGTGGAGGTCACAGATGAAGATAGAAAATTTGCCTTGAAGGAAGGCTACAAAGTCGTGGTTGCATGCCTACATGAAGAATCTATAAGCCTTGCCCAAGAACCCAGTGCACCAAATGATATATCATAGATAAATTGGTCAGATGAAAAGTAAATGAAATTAAATAGTTGAGAAGATTCTTTTTTGGTATTAGTTTTAAATGTAAATTGACTACATAACAATGTGCATAACATTTTACTATAGCCTTCATATCCTACCACAAAACCTGCTCCTGACGAAGGCCATGATGTGCATTATAGTGGTGGAGGTATTAATTTTCTATTGGAAATTAATTATGCAATTATGAATACAATTTAACATCTTCAATTGGAATTTGACGTGTATCCTTTTTTTGAATATTTTAGAGCATGTTGAACATCATGTTGAAGGACTGGACCATGTTCCAAGTGTTCAACATGTTGATGTGGTGGAAAATAAAAATGTTAATGTACATGATGTGGCATTGTCAGGTAAGAAAAATGCATTTTATGTTGTACTCATACTTAATTACATACTTGTAATAGTTAGAAAAAGAAAAAGAGTATGCCAATTTATTGCATTCACTTTTTCTTGCAACAGAGCCCCCTTTAGTGCAGCAACCTCCTGCTCCTCCAAAGAGAAGGAGCCATCATAATTTGACATTACACATGATAGAAGAGGAGGAGAATGAAGTAGATATGGATTTCCTTATGAGCGCTTTTCTTAAGAGAGCTCAGAAAAGCAAAAAAAAAGAAATGATGTTTTAAAAATCTTCTTTGATAAACCTTGTTGGATAATTAAAGAACTTTGTTTTAAGTAATTATATATGAATGATGCGTAGTAATACAGATTTTTATTTTATGTTAATGAATATTGTTATGTGTTAATGAATTTTTTATTAGTATTGTGTATTAATGAATTTTATATCATATTAATGAATGTTATGTGATTGTATTGATTGAATGTTATAGTTCATAAATGGATGAATGAATGAATGAAGTATGTAATTAGATGATAATGGGTACTTTAGATTGATGTTAGGGGGAGGGGGTGAGGCCAGATGAGCTTCCACCTTCACGTGGTAGGCCTTGTTAAGTAGAGAATATTATAGTATTCTTGAAACCAAGTGAAGCTCAAATTTGTTAAGTCTTCAAACACACATCCCAATTCTCTTTAATGAGACTAAAGTTTTTACACTTGTAATAGTCTCATTGCAGTCATCTTTTGGTTCCTTGAACATATAGTTCTTGCTTAGTTTAAATCCCAATTATTAGATATTTTTCCACATTGGAGTTAGTTTGGCACATAAACCTGCATATTTTATTACATATATTTAGTCAACTGAAAGAAATGTAGAAAGCATTTGTATAGTTGATGTCTAACAAAAGAAGACAAGATGCATATACTATTTAGCATGGAAATCCTTGTAGGTGAATTGTGTGTGTATGTAAACACACACACACACACACACACAGACATATGTATATATGTATATAACTTCAAACGAATTTGTAGGCTGAATTAACAAGAGACACCAACCTCAAATCTTGCAATGTAGAAGGAACTAACCTTTGAAATGCAAATTTTTTATAATGTAGGTAGATTTGCCTTACATCTCCTTCAAGGTCTTCAACAAATCTGCCTTGTACTTAGGAATAATCCACTAAGATTTGAAATAGTGTTTTTCAATAAATTCTCTAGACTTGGAATATACCTTCATAAAATTTTTGCCTTAGATCTACTATTCATATTCAAAATAAGCCTTCACATGTCTGTTCACTTAGGTCTGATTTAGGTCTTCCACAAATTTGGCTTATAATTATGCTTTTGAATCTCTTAAAATCTGAATTGATTGATACAAATTTCCTCATACTTGAATCCAAATATCATTATTATTGTCAAACATAACACAGACATAAATCATTTTGGTTATTCCCTTGTTATACAAGTTAGTCTTATCTTTTTGGTTTTCACAAGTCATGCACTTATGCATCTTTGGGATATCCACAAGCTATTAGAGATGTTTGGATGGTTCATGTCCTTATTTTTTTTGTGTTGTTTGTAGGGTTTTTGCCATGAAGTCTAAGGACAAACATGTTGGATGTTTGTGATAGACATGTCCACCTATAAGAAAAGTATCAAATGTAGGAAAAATGCAAAGAAAAAGCAATGTTCATGACTACCGCTACACATATCTCAACCCTTAATACCCATATGCTTAGATGGATTGGCTAACATTCCTAGTATTTTATATGTTTAGAACTCTGTCTCAGAAGCTCCAAAATTATATGGCCTTTGTTCGATCCTCTGATAGTTTAGAGATATAAATGCTTCTTTTTCTATTTTTAAGTCCAATCCCTCTTAATAAAGTCTTTTTATTTAATCCCTCTCTATACAATGTCTATTAAACCCTCACAGATAGCTTCAGGACCTTCTTATTACTATCTTTAAAAGCTTTTATTATGCGCAGGACAAAATTTATGGGAAACATGGAATTAGTGCACAATTATGTATTATATTAAATCCTCTTTTAAAAAAAAAATCCAAATTTACAAGAAATTAAATAGTTATGGTCCATATAAATTTTGATACAAGATATAATATTCATATGTGGAAACTCAGAAATGAAGTGGATTCAGTAGGTTTATGCTTTTTGGAAAATTACATGCAGCAATCTAGTAGCTCTCTTTGCACTGTCCTATTTTCCCTTATGGGTAAGTATTATATGGTGAAGTATTGTATGCATTATTACATCATCAATTAGAAAAATGTGTAGAAACACATGGTGATATTCATGAAATGTTATCTTTGTTCAGAGTCTTCTTACAATGTCATGTTCATTGGTAGTACGTAAGAAGATATCACACACAAAGAGTTATTAGTTAAGAAGAGGAGTTGTTTTATCTGAAGCCTTTGAAGTTAACATCACCATTCTCAAGAGCAACACTAGATCTTGGGTATGTTCTCTTCTTCTTTCTCTATAAACACTTTTTTATTAGGGAAGCACTAGTTTTTGTCTCTTTTTCTTTCTCATTATGCATGATAATGAATTTGTTACCTCTTTGAGCTTCTTGAAGACCTTTTTGGAAATTTCACTCCCATGAGAATTTTCACTTTGTAATCATATTAGTTATGGGAGTTTTTGGTTGAGAGTAAAATCCTAAAAAACCTCCTACATTAACTATAAAGGCCAAAGCATCCCCTTAACCATTTCAAATCAATTAGTAAGAGGCCAATCCAAAATGGTTTGGATTTTTTATTGATCCACCTAAAAACTTTGAGCACTAATAACAAGGCACAAGTAGAGAAAATTTATAACTCCAACCTAGCACTAGCCCACTTCTTTAAAAATATCCTATTGCTCTACTATTCCAAGAGCTATATTTAAATGCTTTAGATGGTATTGCTATGTTATGTGTAAATCAATATATCATAAAAAATATATATATATATTACTTGATTATTGATTGGCAATGGGTACATGACAAGAAAGTTGTTAGAGCATTTATCATCCATAAGCTAGTCACCAAAACTTGTAGTACCCAAAATAGAATCTGAATGTTGTCTTGTGCACATCCTCATTGCACACATGGATTTAACGATATCCTAACTTGAGATCAATCTTTAAAAAATAGATTGCTCCATGAAACTCATTGATAAGCCATTCATCATGAGAGACAGATACCTATTCTTGATGGTAGACAAATACCTATTCTTGATGATTTTCCTGCTCAAGGTTATGTGGTCTATGCACATCTCACATACCATATTTTCCATTTAGAAGCACCACATATGATTCAAAAGAGCTAGAACTTGGCCTGATGTGATCCATCTCCAGCAATTGCTTTGTAATGTTTTCCTTTTCTTCTCTATACATTTGTGGATGGTAGTAAAGGACATTCATGAGAAGCTTAGAACCTATTTCCAACTCTATGATGCATTAAAATACCCTATCCAATAGTAATCCTAGAGAAAAATTACTAAATAGCAAATTATTGCTACCCAATATTTTATGAATGTTATTATGACAAATGAAGCTTACCCACTAGGCATGCCTTTTACTAAAGAGTAGTTGGTTACCTATGTAATTTGTCCCTTGTGGAGAGTCCTCTCCATCCCCTAGGAGTGACCACTCATATTGATTAATCAAAAATGCCTTTAGGCACCATGTCTTTCCCTTTATATTTAAATTTTAATTCCATAGACTAATAATATTGTGTAAATTCTATAATGAATGCAACCATTGGCTAGTTCTACAAAAAAAAAGTTTATAAAGAACTCACCACACCAAAACTACTAGATTCTTATTGACAAAACATGCTAGGCTACACTAATTAACAATAGCATGCAACCGCTTGCAAATAACCTACAAAAATACACAGTAGCTGATGAGAAGTTCTCTAAAACTGACCCAATGTTTACTCTCTACTGCTATTTACTATCAAGGCATCTCAAAGGTCCAGTTTCAGTGAGGATCCACTAAGACTAAAAATCTGTAAGGGTTATGTTGATTTTATTGTGGAGAAAGTAAAAGGTTTACACAGAAGATGCCTAAATGTATGAGAAGTCTCTACAAGCTTGCCATATCTATTTCACTTGGAAATTATACTCATGTTATATCAATTATCAAGTGCATGTGAGAAAACTAAGATAGTAGAGATTACATTTTTGGCTTTAAGGAATGTGAGTAGTCCTCTAGCAGAATTTAACAATACACAATTGGCTTGTTGGTCTTTGTTAGTTTCTTGACTAATGTTAGTCATTCGGCACATGATTCATTATTTCACTACCTTTCCATCCTGGCTGATGTTACAAATGAGGAATAAGTTGAGGCAGGGTTCATAGGGAGAAGATCTTCATCTATTCAAGGGTGTGCGACATCTAGGACTAGAATCATGGGTTTACCATGTAGTACAAAATGTTATAAATTTGAATGAGGGGATCTCAGGAGAGCAAGGAATGTATGATCTCTCTTTTCAACTTATTGATGTCAGTGGGATTTGTAATTTGAGTATCATAGAATACAATGTACTTAAAGATTTGGGTTTGGATTGGCCTGATCTGTATTCTGTGATTTCATGCATTTTGAAAGCTTGGTAGGGTAAGACACCTCCCCAAGTGGAGGAGCTTATACTAGAAAGGTACTATTTTATTCTTGGCTGGAGCAGTTTATGTGATTTTGGATTTGAGGCAGTCAGTGTTCTACCTTGGAAAGCTAAACCTGAGGGGAAGTTGCTAGGAACTGAATGCTTAATACATTTTAGTAGAGTTTTGTGCAATAACATTAATTTAGCACATTTTGGAGAGCTATCACCGCTAAAAAGTTTCCTTTTGGAAGTACTTTCTACTCAGCAAATGGTGCATAAATAGGGCAATTTGAATGAGAAGGGTTGGGTTTTTTTGAGGCATGGAGCATGGCTATCTCTAGTCATATCATTACTTGAAGCAAGCTTGTGGAAGGTGTCCCTGGGGAGGTGAGATGTTTCAATGGATGATACACCTTGGATAGAATAGACATACAAGGATACTGCATTTCTCACACTAGCCGAGTAGTTTATTTCTCATATACTGGAGGAAGGGCAAACAAGTTTGGTGCTGAACATTTTAACATCCATTTTAAGCATGTAAGTTGAGGTAGTACAAGATGTTGCACTTTTTGTTCTTGATGGTAAACAATGTAAAAATGATACATGATTTTCTATAAATTTACTCCTTAAATCAAGATTGGATAAGTCAAAGGAGGAAGCACTCCTAGAGAAGCTTGGAGCTAGGCCTGAACTGATTAAATCTATATATGTAATAGTGTCAAGTTTGGTAAGACTTGTGAATCAAGAAAATATAGGGAATTTCAATAAATTTTTCTTGTGATCTTTATTTCATGGTTTTCCATCACACAGTCACCCAGGGAGTGTGGTATTGGTATCAGCTATCCTTTCAGTGGAAGGTATTTTGGATACAATCGAAGAATTTCTTAGGAAAAGGGATGCATTAGGTAAGGCTAGCATGGAGTCACAAGTTTTAAATTCTTTGATCAATGTTACAATGATCATGAAGTTTGACAGATGGTTTGAGGGTATACACGATAAATGTGAGGCATTCCTAAACTATTTGATTCCCAAAAATGAAAAGAGGCACATCTATGCTGATCTATTTGTAATCAAGCATATGGAAGGTTTGGTAAGTGAAATGACCTCAAAGGATATATACTTAGTTGTACAAGAGAATGTAATCACAAATGCAGATGATACATCAAAATGTCTTAGGGTGGATCCAAATAAGCTTGATGTGCTTAAATATTATTTGGGTCATGCTAGGGAATCAAATATGTTGAATGAGTTGAAGTTAAGAAATTTTCTGGGAGAACATGGCAACCTTTTAGCTCTTGTTGATTCTTTGGATGGATGCAATAGTGAATCAATAAATGTAAAGGTGCTATAGCTTTTTGTCAACTTTTTGACGGACGATCTTAGTTATTTCAACATAAAGCAGGATTTGCAATGAAATTTTTTATTGATGGATTTTCCTACTTTGGCTGGATGGTTGGAGAAAAGGTTGTTAGCATATACCATTATATCATCATCAGGTATTGCATCAACACATGGAATTGCCAATTCAATAAGGGACTCAGCAATTGCTTTCATAAATGATCTTTTGTTACCATCATCTCATTTAAAATCTAGAGAGCTTCTTGATCATTTTCTGGATGCAATGCTTATCAGTCTAGAGAAAGCATTTGTGTCATTTGATATTTTGAGTGTGAAAGCCTACTTCAATTTCTTAGTTCAGCTAGCAAATGGTGAGCCTGCCATAAAGCGTGTTGTCAAGGGTGCAATTAATATAATGGTCAAGCTATCTACTTGCAAAATTCAACTTGAAGGATTGAAGTTTATTTTTGGCTTCCTAATATCTATGTTGGTTGCACGTGGTGCTAACAAACATGTTTTGGAAAAGTCCACTAAAAAACCATGGTCAAATACTAGTTGTAGCAGTGGATTTGCTATCTATAAGTTGAAGTAAAATGTTACTAAAAAGAACATAGATGCACTAGTTAATCCAATCAATTAGGGAGCTCAATCTGTAGCAATAGAGTGTGATGCCACATCAGCAGATGAAGATGAAGATGATGGTATGTCAGATGGTGAACTGGCTAGCATGGACAAAGAAGATGACGATGATAATAATAGTGAACGCTCACATGCTCTACTATTGTACCTACTATTGCATTACTAAAAAGGCTTCTATTTGCTCCTTATGAGGTAGTTCAGACATCTTACAGGTTTCTGCTTTGATATTCAAATATGCTTAGTTTGTATTTTCTTTAGGGAAAACTAACTCTTTTGTGATAATTGCATTCACAAATTCCTAAAATTCTTTATTTTTTGTTCTCTTCTAGCTTGGCCATGTCTTCCAAGTTGCTTCAGGTTCCCTTCCCAAAGCAGACAATTTTGGCAATAGATGATGTGATAGAGAATAAAAAATCTTTGCTAGTTCCTTTAGACACAAGTGTTGCTACTAGGGGCAGTGGCCAAGGGATTGTTGAAGAAGATACCAATACTTCATCTGTTCGGTATTGCTATGATGGTTGCTCAACTATTCTAATTCTTAGGCAACATTGGCATTGTAATGTTTGCCCAGATTTTGATCTATGTGAAGCCTACTATGAGGTGATGGATTCAGATAGGCTTCCACAGCCTCACTCAAGAGATCATCCAATGTCATCTATTCCAATTGAAGTTGATTTAGTTGTAGCAGATGGGAGTGAGATCTAGTTTTCCATGGATGAAATGAGTGAGGAAAGTTTATTGCAAGTGGCAACTGAAATCAGTTTACACAATTCACCTCCATTGGATCCCCAAATGTAAACAAATGAAAGCAGAGATTTTCTTGTTACTGCAAATGATACAAAAGTAGTTCACAAGGCTTGAAATGTGGCAAAACTAAAGCTTCAAATATCTACTTATTCATGCATCATAGTGAAAACTTAAGTAGGTAATCTGCCAAAAATGAACAATGGTAAGTAAATACAGTAGAGATTTTTAGAAGTAAAAATTATCATTTTGAATTGCTAAAGACTCTTTACAATTCTATACTTAAGATTATTTAAATAATTTGAATAGCTAAACTCTGAACTATAAATTTTAAAAATACAATTAAAACAATTGCTCAAAAATGTTGTCAAAGAAGTTGGATGAAATTAGTACTATCAAGTTGTCAAAATTAGAGACTTCCCACATGCTAGCTTCTATGCACAGTTCTAAAAACTTAAGCTTATTAATGACCAAACACATTCCAAATTTTCCTTGTATTATCATTAGATGGGTTTATCATAACCAAAATTCTATCTTTACCTGACTGTCAAATCTGGACAACTCTATGCAGAAATCTTTGTTGCAGAACTTTACTTTGCACATTCTGATATATTAAAATTCAATAGCAATTTTATAAACTTACCTTGGAGATTCACATACTTCTTCAATTTTATTCCCTATTCATTCTTGGAGGACCTTTGCAACAACTTCTATATTGAGGAGAAACTCAACACGTAGAAAATTTAAGGCAATTAAAAATAACTCATTCCTCTTGTACTTTGGCAAATAATTTGTCACCAAGCTCCTGCATCCCATTCAAAGATACATCAATCTACATGCTTAAAAAAAAATCTTTTTCATCAAACCCTCAAACAATGTCTTTTAGTTCCATGTAAAAAAATCTAACCATTATCCATTTTGTCAATTTGCACAAACTCGACACTAATGATATCTAGCCCCAAAACATGGATTATCTTTTCCAATATGGAAATCTAAGGCAATTAGTTATCTTGACCCTTAATTGAACTTTGGAGTACAATCTCCTTCAACATGCATTTTTGATTGTAACGACACCATGATTCAACTACATTTAACTATGTATTTTTTGATCTTGAAATGAGATGAACATGATTGTGTAGATGACTTGATTATTTATAAATTTGCTAGATTTGATACACACTCTTTGTTGGATTGCAGGAGGAGGCAAAATGGTTTCGAGAAATCTGAGATTAGTCTAATGGAAAGTCAATTGAAGGAAGAAAAATAAACTGGAATTCCTTGTGTCATGGTGGGATCTACAACTTGGACTCTCAGTTAATCAATTTTTATTGATTTTCCTGTCAAAAAATTCAGATTTCAGGTAGAGAATCTATAATCTCAAAGATAAATTTGAGTGTTATAAAAAATAGTTGTACTATGTACTATGATAATTATATTTTCTTATCAACAATCTATTCATGACACTCAATTGCTTCAGCTCGGTGGGGCTGGCTGTATACTAGTTCAAACATTTAGTTTTACTATATATAAATCTTAGTTTGTAAATTTAAAACAGTAGATATATATTTGAATAAATTAAATTTGCATTAGTACTGTAGAAGGAATTTGTATCAGTACTGCATCTAAGTAATTTCAAACAATCTGTATTATTTCCTGAATTCTCTAGCTTGAAACTGATTGTGGGTAGCATTTATTAGAGATTATCCTTGCGATGTATCATGATCATGATTGCTAGACTCTTATAAAGCTTTTGAATTCACCTCTATTTCATAAATTTTGAATAATGACTTCCTAATTTTTTAATGATTCTTCGCCGTCTTTTTTTTAGAGTCCCTTTTCCTTATAAGTGCTTCAAGTTTATAATAACAATGTTCTACATCTTGAAAACTTCTTATGATCATATATAGAGAAATAGCTAATAGCTATGTGTTTTCACATCTTGTAGTTGCTTCATAGTAGAGCATATGATGCATTGTGCCAAGTAAATTCATTTGCATTCTGCAATTTTGTTGTTTCTCCCTTGTAGCTATTCATAGCAAACCAAGTCTTCACAACACCATGATTGACATCATTCGTGTGTATGGAAGACAAGTTGCTAATGATATTCAGCATTCTCAATTGTTGAAGTCACCACCATAGAATCATCACTACATCAAGATTAGATTCTAAGTTTTCCTCTTTATATTTAATTTAAAATATAGATTAAAATAAATTTCTCTTTTTATATTTAATTCTCTTTATATTTAGGTAACCACGTGAAACTAGAGGGAGAGGAAAAATGCCATTGTGAACATTAAAATGAGCTTTTTCCATTATGTTGGTTGAAAAAAAATACCTTTATAATTGCAATTACTTTTTCCTCGCTCCGAAACTTGATAGAACAAAACACCAATGATTCTCATAATTTATAATTATCATCCTCTTATCTAAGCAAGGATTATAAGATATCCATCATTACCTCAGTGGTTGTCTTTGTCATAGATAGTACACCCAGGCTTTGGATTCCTTCAATTTTTTGGATTTTTTTACAAGAGAATGTACCCATCAATTTACTACAGAGCATGAAGGTCAGGGCATATTAAAATAGTTTTCCACAACACACGGACCATAGTCTTATCAGATACTTCATTACTAATTGTTATAGGGGCCATATCATCCTCAAAACTCGTTCAGGTCCTCTTCACATTGTCCCCATGAATTGTAACAAACCCCTCACTCACAAGGTTTCCAATTGCATTACGAATATGAAATTGAACAACATAACTCATAATGTATTCATTTCCCCCAAGAAAATAAAGTTAGAAATAGCTTGAAATTTACCCACAACAAAGAATTACTTACATCATTCAGGCTGACTTCCTTGGATCCCTATTTGTGCATTTCCTCCATCAACTGTAATTGCATTCATTCATATCTGGTTAGGTGCCATACCAACAATTTTCTCAACACTATTTAGGGTAGTATAAAGAATGTTACCTTAGTAATACGGGTTGATGGTCCCCCTGTCTGCATCCTTTCCATGATAAGAATCCTCAGTGATGAAATAAGGTTGGCTCATCTCATTCTTTCACTGGCTAAGACTCCCATGTTTATGAGATCCATGTCAATGGTTCCTATAACCATGACACTCAAATGCATTTAGTGGCTTCCAATTAACATAGTTCTTTCAGAGCTGACTAATTTTTTGATGATAATGCATTCAATATACAACTAAATGAACTGACAATCCTCATTGCCAAAGATGCACAATGGTTACCAGTTGAATGATCGGTGGCAGATTGTTGAAGTGCAACTTCAAGAAGCTGAAATGATTCTGCCACATCACACCTTTCAACTTGCAGAATTGGAATGTAACATATCTTTTTATTGCCTCAATCTAGCTTTAAAACATTTAAGAATGTAACCCACTTTTGTCTACATAAGAATTTCTTACCCACTCAGAGAATCTGATGTGGGCAAGGGCTTCACTTATTCTTATTAATCTTTCAATTTGGCATGGAGTCATTGTGATAACCTATACAATTCATTCAGGAGAACAAGTTAACATAACATGAGAATTGCCTTGCATCTAGGTGCATTCTTCAGTAGAAGTATGAGATATACTATTACTTTTTTCACATGTGTAACTTGTAAGCATACTATATAGAAATTGAATTTGAGAATATATTGAGCTAACCTTCTTGCTACTACCAGGGAAGTTTCCCTTCCTACACATTTCAACATAACCACAAATTAGATCTTCTACTACCTCATCAGATATCTTAGGATGCATATGTTGTCTTGCATAAGTGATATACGAAGTGAGAGTTGGGAGGTTGAATGCATCCAGTGTTTGGTCCTAGAATCATAATGTAATTCACATCAAAAATATTAGGTCATTGGACCCCCCATTAATTACTACATAGTATTGATCAAATCAGAACTTACCTCCGGCTCATCATAATGTAATGTAATAAGATGCCTTGCAAGGCACCTGTCCGTTTGTTCATCAGCTTTATCAAGCACTAGGTAGATCAAATCAAACCTGCAGGCATTTTTTGTGATTCTTTTATACTTGAGTGACAACAAATAAATTCTCTAGCTTGAATTCTAAAACCAAACATACTCCACCTAGAAAGCAATGTTGGAGGAAGTTGGATATTGTCAAGAACTGACAATCTAGGGTTGTAGCATGAACCACTAGGATTGGCACAAGCTAAAATAGATGTTCTTGCATTCAAAGATGCTATGATCCCATCCTTTACAATTGACACTATTTTTTGTTCCATAACCTACTTCAAAGGAATGACCAGACATTGATATACAAGTCAACCAACAACATAGATTACAAATTCAAGAAACAAGTAAAAGCACATAATTCAAAGAGCTCAGAGAAAAATCACACCACATGTAACATGCTATGAGCATTGTCTGACATCTTGTCAAACTCATCTATGCAGAAAACACCCCTACCACTCATTACCAGTGCTCCACTTTCTAGAACCTGTTGAGTTCAAAGAAATAAGTAGTTTATATAGAATAAAGTGGTAGGTAGCAGTGGGGGAGTAGGCAGCCCAAAGAGCTCAATGATCAACAAATTGAGTCAATAACTTACTGTTTCACTAGTTTTAGGATCCTTTGATACATAAGCAATCAAACTAACCATAGAGCTTCCATGACCACTTGTATAAATGCCTCGAGGAACCAACTTATGCACATACTGAAGTAGTTGAGACTTACTCATACCTAGATCCCCAACAAGCAAGATGTTGATATCACCGCAAAAAGTAGTGCCTGAAGCTAGTTTTACTACAGTTCCCCCGAAAAGCTATTTAAGAAGCATAATGGTTAACATATGGTTCAAAGAACATGCAACAAATTACCAATTAATCGAACATGAATGCAAAGAAAGATACTTGGCACAAGAGCCCTTTCTTTACATCTTCTAGCTCCCAAATACTCAGAGCTAAGGACCTAGTTAGCCTCTCATAGATATTGAGCATGCGAGATAGTTCTTTCAACTTCTCAATTTTGAAATTGGCAGTCAAAATTCAATTTTAGAGCTTGCAAAATTCATGTTATATACAAAAGGTAAAAAGTATGAGTTTATACCTTAGCTTCATAATCAGCTAGTGACATATCACCGTCTTGAAAAGAGGCAAAACTATCACTATTGGTATTATGTTCCATTGGATCTTTGGCTCACAATCTTGTCTTGTCTACCTTTTTCAGATGAAGGCAATCAATGTAGGTCTGCACTAGAAAATGATTTACAAATTAGAGTTAGAAATCATAGAATACACCATTAAGGTCCTCATTTCCAACTTAAATGGACTAAGATAGGCTTGAGAGCTTTGCTTTAAATAGAGATTTCACAATCCTTTGGTTTGGTCCCACTCTAATTGTCATAGCTCTGAAAATCCCAGTAGCCTACAAAAAAAAACCAATGTCAACCTTCAAATAGTAACACTTGGCAATAAAAATAAGTGTAGAATTTGTATATCATGTAATGTTAGACACACCTCGATTCAATCACTAGGTTTGGCCGCATCAACAATTTTTTCGTGCATCACCAAGCTAATAGTGTGCATGATTTCCCCCTCTGGAATGGCATCAGGCATTTCTTGTAGCCTTACAATCTGCTTATTAGAAAACCTAACCACAAAGTAAAAGGATATAGTTGTCTTCAGAGTCTTGAAAATGCAGCTTCAAATCATGCATAAACTAAAATCAACAAGTTCCTACTTGCATATTCTATGCATCAATGTCAAAGAATTCATAGAAACACATTCTAGCCTTGCATAATGTGTAGGTTCATCAATCTGACCTGAGCATTTGAAGCATAAAATAGGATGTGAATACAAATCCAACAAAAACACTTTTAGACAACAAGTACCATTGTACATAGTGAAGCAAAGATATGAGATTTTTTTTAAAAACATGAAATACGTTTGATAAAATTTGATAGAAGATTCTCATGGAATATGAGAATAAAATTTGGTGTGAAAGTTCTCATACAGGGATTTTTTCACACTAAAAAAATGTGCTCTCTCATATATAGCTTTCATCAAGCAAACATCTTAATGTGAGAAGTGTTGGTGTTTGAAAATGCTAGAGGGTTTTCAATTATCCCACTGAGAAATTGACATATCTAGGGGTAGCTAACTCCCATTTTCAACATGCCATTTCTGACAATAGGCCAACTATAAGGCTAGACCCTTCTTCTTCTTCAAGCTTTACAAAACCTAGGTGCATTGACCTATAGATTCTTTATATGGTACCAGTTATCAAAGCATACACTGAATCTAATATGAAGTAGATAAAACCCTTATTTCTCCTGATAACTCATGAAATAACATTAATATATAGTAGCTAAATGCAGATCTAGGAACCTCATAAGCTGAGTGAGGGCATTCTATTTAGGTCCTTCAACAAGAAAGGGGAAAATTGTTTGATTATTGATGTTGAGTTTCAATAAATCCTCAAATATGTAGAAGTATAACAAGTGATCCTATAACTGATCAGTGCCTAATCCATTGGGCAATCCCATGAATTCAAAACATACATCTGTGACATCAGGACATATCTTGTATACCCAGACATCAAATCTATCTAATCACCTTATGATTCAGACATCAGTGTTCATTCAGGTCTCATTCTCATAAAATACAATTCTCAAATAACCAGTAACCTTGTTTAAACATATCAAGCATTTACTTGGCCCTTTGGTCCAATAGCAAAATACATCAAACATAAAACCTAAGGGGGATGCAAATGGATCTTAGATATTTGTTCCAAGACCACATAAGATTTATAGATTGCTAAGACAGGAGACAAAAACTAGAATGAAACTAGTGAAATTGCTGCTCATATGTATTCATTTCCTTGAAACTATACATTCAGATGCATAAAATTGAAACATGAAAAACACCTAACATATCAGAACTTCTTCTATTATCTGCACTACTACTATTCACATGAAACAATTATGCTGAAGTATGGTATCACAGTCAAGGAAGCACATCAATACTGGAACCAGAATATGGTCTCATTGTAATGTGAAAATTTTCTCCCTAGAATTGGAACCTACCAGTTTCTCTGTCACAAAAAACTAGAACCCCTTACAATGAGGAAAAGAAAAGAAGATATAGGAGAAGAGTTAATTTCTCGGGTTTGATATGAACATGACATCTGTCCACTTGTAAAACCTTCTCAACAGGTTAAAACAACTCTCTTACCTTTTCCCTTAACTGTTGAATCAAATCTTCATCATTTAGCCTCCACCATCACAAAATATCTAAGATATTTGCAGAATAATTGATTTGATTCCTGATTTTAACTCACGATAAAATGAAAATCAGTTTAAAAAATGACTTTTAAAAGCCAAGGAAACACTCTAGAACTAATTTTCTTCACATCCAGACTTTACCAAGCCTTCAAAATTTCCCTTTATCTGATTCTAATACATCTCGTTGAATTTTGCTCATTCCACTGAGGATGCCTCTAAAATTGAAAATCTTCTTATAGACTAAACTAGCAAAGACCTGTGCAAAATCTGACCTGAAATTCAAAAAATTCACTTCTTGTTGGTTCCAACGGTATATTGAAGTGCCCAATTTGGATAAAAATCACCCCTGTTATGGCATTTTGAAAAATAGGTCTGGACTGTGTCTTTGCATAAAAAATGAAATTTTTTTAAAATTATATAGTTAAGACTATATAAAACTTCAAAATATTTCAAAATTTTCACTCTATGCGTTTAACTTCTCTGAATTTTCATTTCAAACTCATTTTTACTTTATCCTTCTTATCTCTCCAATCCTAAAGATGCCACTTGTCACACATTGATTAGCTGTGACAACTGAAATATTAATTAATTAATCAATACTAATTAATTAATTAATTTCCTTTTCTCTTTTCAAATTTCCACCTCCTGTAGAACTATGAGCATATGAAAATATCCTTATGTTCTCATGTATAATGGAGATATTAATACCTCCCATATCTCGTAGCACCAAAAACTCTCATTTTTTCCTTTACATGCATCTTGCTTTACATCTTTACGACCTCAGTGTAAGATCAGGCTCTTGGAAATTTCAATTTACGCTCTTATGAGTGTGGATATCCTTTATGATTTTATGGGCACCCTTTAAATCCTCTTTTCCTGTAGTCCCGGGGCCTCTGCACATTTCCATTCATGTCCATATGCTGAAGGATGCCCTTTACATTCTTACGGGCTTGAACATAAGCCCATGAATGTCTAAAAATTGCCTTACGCTCATATGAGTGTATCATTGGGAAGCCTTTAATTCTCAACCTTTGATCTCATGAGATGAGCATAAGATCGTAATACCCTTACACTCAGCCTTTCACTCATACGTTGAAATGTAATCCCATAGAGGCTTTTGCAATCAACTTCTGCTCTCCTGACTGCCTCCCAGAGCTGCCACATGTCACCTCTAGGTGTGGGTGTCGCATTTGATCAAAATTTTGCTTTTCAATCACCAAGCTAGCAAGAAGGTGGGACCCTCCACACAAGGTTGAGCACTTTCTAAAAAGGTCGTGTCTTTCAATACACTATCATCTTGTATGGATAGGATTTTAAACTGTTTCAAAACTTATCTTTTCCCCAATGTGGGATAAATATTATAGCTGAACCACTGTGTGAGGCCCTATTCTATGGCATGGGCAACCTATTGACTACATTTTCTTCAAATGCAGCGGCTTGACCTCTATTGTGTGAGCTACATCTTTGATGGTGGTTTTCTTCTCATTGACTTGGCATTGATTATTGCCATTGGATGTGGGGTTATTTTTCTATACCGCGCTCTACTATCTATTCCTTTTATAACTGTGATCCCCTGCAGGAGCTCTGAATTAGCGTCTAGCTTGAACTTTGATATCTACCATTGTCTTGAACTGTTTGTGGTTTCTAAACATGAAAATCCTTTAAAATTTTGCAAAGCATGGGCCTTGTTCCTTTTTAAGTTGTGGGAACTCCTTCATACATGCATCAGGCTGCTCTTTTTAATTGCCACCACCCCCTTTGCTATGCATTGACCCCTTCTCTCTTTTTATGCCACTAGCTGTCATGTTCTTTCTTTAAAAAACATGAGTTCATCCCTTTATTTATTATGGGCATCTCATGCTCTTTGCTGATTGGGTGTAATTTTCTACTCCTTTGCAATACAAGTGAGGTGCTCCCTATTTTAAACAATTCCATTTGGTTTCCTAATTCCTTGACATGAATCTCAATTCACCTTACAACAACTTAGCCTTAAACTTTAGTGCTGATCACTTTTGATTTGCTAGTCTTGCTCCTTGCGTGAGCTACTTTTCTTTACTATGGAGTCTCTGTTATAGTTGTTGCACTTTAGGAATACGAGTGCTACCACCAACAAAAACAATTTTATCAATTTGATTCTTGTCTAGACCAACATCATCCATTTATGAGAAAAGAGGAACATTTTAATTCTGTAGATTCTAAGAGAGCTAACTGGTCAAGAACAAGTCAAATTGAAGATTGCCACCATGGCCACTTTTGCTTTTAGTATCACCTTCATTAAAAGCTCAGATATGATGAATAACATATGAGACTAAAATCAATGAGAACTCCTTGACTCAGAAAACTTCATCCCCTTCAGTATTCTAATGAATTTCGTCAGACCCCAAAATGGGTCCGACTAAAAAAAATTTTGTTTCCAGACAACTGAATTGGAAAATTGATCTACTAATGACCTGATACTGATTCCCATCAAATTTGACTATTGAACAATCAATTTGAAACTCATTTTACCATTTCTTGTCAAACTATGAATTTCATGCCAAGAGGTCTATTGACTTCCTTTAAAAACTAACTCGAACAACTGACTAGACCCTGAAATTGAACATACTAAATCTCTACTTCTCATTCTTGCACCCTCTCAAATCTCATCTCATGACTAATTCCCAGTGAAAAGATATTCATTGTCGAAGCTACATTCTCAAATTTACCTACGAACAAACATGTTAGAAAGCAATAAACTAAGGTTGGAATTGGCCTGGAAAACTAGGAAAATGAGCACATGGGAAAATGGAAACTGGGATGTTGGTTCTCTATCATGAGGACATTATGGATATACAATTTGAGCTCATGAAAAATAATTGAGTGCAAATAGAAAGTGGTCAAACTGAGCTACTTGGATTTGGCAAACTAGAAACACTGATAGAAAGTGATTTTTGGAAATGGAATTGACCCGAAAAAGTGTGCATATGGATTCATCAAGACTTGCAAACTAACACACTTGGAAAATTTTTAGAGGAAAATATAGGGATACAATCCATTCAATTTCAGCTATCACAGATCTCAAGTTATGACATCCTGAACAGGGGTACCGATCAATCTGCAAATACTAACACCAGTAAAAAGATAGAAATTCCACTTGGAATCGCATTTGAAAACTGATCAAACGGATTTTTTATAAGCTAAAACTTGAAACATAGCAAGTTTCTAACATCTACAATACAACGCAATAGGAATTTTCACATTTGGATTAACTGGGTCAAATTTATATCATGTCAAACAGGGCTTTCCAAAAATGTGTGCAAAATGCAAAAGCATGAAAACAGTAACTAACCAACTTTAAGGGATTCAAAACATAATCAAACGAACTTGAAATGACTCAAAATATGAAACATAGGCTCTCAGGTAAGGATATTAGACACTCCCAAAGTGGCAGGTCATGAGACATTTCTAGGTTGGAGATATTCAACGACAAACAGGGCCTCCTGTCGTTGTTTGACACTTAAGTGAAAATGCAAATTTGACAATTTCTCAAAACAGGATCTTACAGAATGGCTCAGAATGGCAATTTAACTTCCTAGAATGCTTAGATAGGCTGAATACAGGGTGCTAGAAACATAAAACACCTTAAGGGCCTTCAATGGTACAGTCAGGTACAACCAGGTACATATGCATTTTAAAAGCATTTATAGGGCTCAATTTTCTCAAAAGTGCTCAAAATTTGGACTACAATTTTGAGCGCCAACAAGAAGAACCTCATGGACAGTGTCCTATTAGTTCTAATTAAGGTTAAAAAGAGTAGATCAATAGTGGCCATGTCACAATAAGGAGTAAGATCTTATTTGCAAAATCCTAGAATCTAAAAGCTTCTGAGATCACTTTCATAAGCATGAATCTATTTAAAGCCGTAGATTCTCTACCACAGTTTATGCAAAATAGAATTCAGAAACAAACATAACATAAAATGAAGACACAATTAACTGTTATATTAAGAGTTCAATTGCAATCCAATGATTTACCTCTATCAATAGGTACTAGTGCTAGAGCATATCCACAAACAATTCACCTAAAGAATGCTTCTTTGATTTTTCGTATAATTGAGCTACACCGAATTATCATTCCTTTGACTAAAACCATCTTCTCAATATCTAGATTTCAAAGAAAACAAAACCCCCTTATTAGATTTTTTAAATAGCATTGAACAATGAAGACACAACTTTAAAAACCATTGCCTACCTGATGGATTCAAATCTTGCATGTTAATTATATTTCTAAGATTGAATATTCTTGCCTGAATGCAATGGCAGTTATATGTAAGTCTGAGGCATATTTATGTGCATGAATAAAAAAATCTAAAACAACAAAGTCATTAAATGAAAACATACTAACTGACAGAACATATTTTTCCAAAAATACAATTTAGTCACTTCTATGTGCTTCTCCCACAAAGGCTTGAGGTGAACAGCTACATCCATCAATACAATGTCAAAAATGGCAAGAATTTCAAGAGGATATCTTACCATCTTTCCATAAACTTCTTCATCATATTCAAAGATGTTCATTGCATCAATATTCAACGAATCACCTTCGACTTCCATTGTCTAAATCAGAAATCAACTAAATGAAGTGAATACAAAAGCAAATGTGCTCAACCAATAATTTGAAATGAGACTAGATGGTAACCATAAGAAGCCAACAGGGACAAATTTGAACCTGTTCCAAGAGCCTCATGTATTTCCCCTCAAGGTCTAAAGGATCATCGCTAAAATTGCTCAGAAAGCGCTAAATTGCTTGATTGACATCTTTAAGACTTATATTTGTGCCCCAAACAAGCATGGGGGGGGTTGCCATCAAGGTCACCCTCAAAAGACTAGGGAATCTAATTATAATAGCCAAAAGAGGTAAATAATGTGTGTTTCAACAAAACATATTATACAAATTGAAAAGAAATGATTGACTCAATTGATAGGCAATTCTCTTTCCAAAAGGTTTCTTGGTACAAGGCACTATCTTCAAAATAGGTTTTTTTAATGTAGAAGGCACCAAAAGTTGGTACATAGGCATCTACTATGCTGATTCCCTGAGGAGGCAGTTGCTTGGACAGTCAATGTGGACCACCCATTGAGGTGGATAGTCATCTGTGTGTGCAGGCTAACATACCATTAATATAGTTTTTAATGCTTCTCACTAGCAATAAAGCATGTTTTGTTAGCCCATTATTTAGCTGGCTCACCTTTATTACTTCAAACAATCTAATCCAATGTTTATAACAGTGGAGTTCTATTTATTAGAATATGATACATTTTCTATTTTGGTATGTCCAGGTTACATACTCCATATTCTTAATATATGGTTCAATTTCTTTTTGTACTAGTCTAGGTTTAATTGCTTTCAAAAAATTTAAATGGCTATTTTTTGGAATGATCAAGTATAGATTAACCCAGACTTTGCCAAAGGCCATAAAGAAAGAGGAATGGTAACTTTACATATCTAGAATTCATGACATGAATGACAACTTTAGACATCTAGAATTCATGATGTGAATGACAATCTTCATCCATATAATGTTTTTTTTTAAATTTAGGACTTTGTCTTGTTATGTGTTGTGATATGTAATTAATATTTGTTAAAATTGCAAGAAGAAGCTTGCACAGAGACTTTTGTTTGATAAAAGTGCAAATGATGATCATGAAAGAAGCATATTGACAAAGCTGAACCAATAGTGTGGTGGTTGGTTTACTTCTAAAATGGAAGGAATGGTATGCTGCATCATACATAACTAAAAAACTCACTTTTATTCTTATCAATGAAGTTAATCTAATTGTAAATTGTGTAAAAATCTATGTGCTTGTATGTGGGTCATAGATTTAACATTAGAAAAGGATAACCAAGGGCATTTTGATGATTATCTTAATGAAAATTCTCAAGCACATCCTGGCATAGACTTGACTGTGAGAGTTTCGACAACTAGGTTTTGGCCGAGTTACAAATCATTTGATCTTAACCTGCCAGCCGAAATGGTATGCCCATTTTGTATACAGTATACCTTTTAAATTTTCCAATTTCAAAAGTAGTTTAACATTTTGACCTTTTCTACTTAATGCAGGTAAGATGTGTAGAGGAGTTCAAGCAGTTCTATCAGACAAAGACAAAGCATAGAAATCTTACATGGATATAATCTCTGGGTACTTGTAATATTAATGGGAAGTTTTATCGCCTATGGGACTTGTTGTTACTACTTACCAGGTAATTTAATTTTTGGTTGTTACTACTTACTAGGTAATTTTTTGGTTGTTGTATCAAGACTGAGGAAATTGTGACAAATTTGGGTTTGGAGCCTCAAGAGGAGGGCATTAATCAAGCTCCTCTCTGGCTCCATCTATAGCAGATGTGGAAACTTGACTAAGTGTCAAAAACTCAACTTGTTTAGACTTGAAAAATGATTATGTTGGTAAGGATAGTGAGGAAAGTGCCATGAAGCAACAATGGTTATGAAGGTGTGAAAAGGTCACAATGGTACTGAAGCAAAATTTTAATCAAAGAATAAAAAGTTAAAACTTAGCATCTACTGGATGTGTAATCCAAGGCTTTTATTCTTTTGAGGAATGTTTTGTCACCGTTCAACCTATTGCAAGAAAGTACACATGAGGATGAAATGAAAAGTAAGTTTCACCCTTGAAAAATTATTATGCTGGTAAGGAGAGTGAGGACAATGCCATGGACATTCATATGCAACCTGAAAATGGTGTTATTGAAGGTTGGTTTTACAAGCATTTAACTTGAGGAACACAAAAAAGGTTTAGAGCTTAATTTGCTTGTTTTATTAGCTCCAATGAAAATGGTTCTAATGATATTTCTGGTCTTCATGTTCCCTCTTCATGAGAATGAGCTCACTTTGATGCTGGTTTATGATAACACATTACAAATGATTAAAGGAAATGACTATGCAATAAATCAAAACATGTACAGCTAAATGATATGGCAAAATATGAGTTTATTGTTTACTGTTAAGACTAAAAAGAGAGATTATAGACCTATTATCAGTCACAAATCAAACTATAACAATTCAATCCATAGGTTTTAATACCATATAATCAACATGTATCACATCCAAATGTTAGCTAGCTATTGTAGGCTTTTGTAGACCACTTTGGGACTAGTAAATGACCACTTGAAGGTATCATATGAAGTATGATCTGCAACAAAAAGACTAATATTATCCTACACGGGTTTGATATGCAATTTCCAGCCATCATATTCAGTGCCATGAATCTAATATGCACTTTCAGCTACTATATCCCTTCAGATATGGTAAGTTTGAATGACACCAAATTTTTCTTTGCTTCAAGCGACTTGGAGGGGTGACTTGGTGAGCTAACTTGATGAGCTGACATGGTGAGCAGACTTGGTGAGCGAACTTAAAGAGTTAACTTGGTGAGGCAACTTGGTGAGCATACTTGAATAGTTGACTCGATGAGTCAACTTTGGGAATAGACCTAGCAAGCTGACATTGTTAGCAGCCTTAAAGAGGTGACTCGGTGGGGTAGATTGGCGAGCCTACATAGAGAGCCCCACTTCATGAGACAAGATGGTGAGTCGACTTGGTGAGATGACTTGGAGAGCTAACATGGTGAGTAGACTGAAGGAGTCAACTCATTGAGGCAACTCAGCGAGATGACTTGATGAGAAAACTCAAAGTCAACTAGGCAAGCGTATACTTGAACAATCGACTTGTTGACATGACTTGGTGGGGTGACTTGGTGAGCCCACATGGTGAGCGTACTTGAATAGTCGACTTGGTGAGTTGAACAAGTGAGCTAACATGGTGAGTGGGCTTAGAGAAGCAACTTAGTGGGGTAACTTGGCAAGCACACATAACAAGCCAACTTGCCGAGGCAAGGTGGTAAAACAACTGTGTGAGCTGACATGGTGAGCTGACTTAAAATGTTGACTTATTGAGGTGACTGGGTGGGGGTGACTTGGTGAGATGACTTAGGGGGTAGAATTGATGAGAGAACATAAAGATTCAACTTGGTGAGCATATTTGAATTGTTAGCTTGGCGAGCTAACTAGGGGAGTTGGCTTGGCAAGCTAACATGATGAGTCAACTTAAAGTGGCAAGTTGGTGGGGCAAGTGGGGGTGACTTGGTGAGCTAACTTGGGCATGGACTTGGTGAGAAAACTTAGAGAGTCATCTTGGTGAGCATACTACAATTGTCAGCTTGGTGAGCTAACTTGGGAGCTAGCCTGATGATCTAACATGGTGAGTGGGCTTAAAGTGGCAACTTGGTGGGGCAAGTTGGTGAACGATCTAACTTGGTGAGCGAGCTCAATGAACAGACCTAAAGATTGACCTTGATGAGGCACTTTGGTGGGGTGACTTGATGACCAAACTCAAAGAGTCAACTTGATGAGCATACTTGAACAGTCGACTTAGTGGGGCAAGTTGGCGAGCCAACTTAGTGAGTATAATCAATCAAGAGGAAATAGTTGAGAGCTTAGAGTGACACAATATTCAGATGATCATATGAAATGAAATGGGTGTGTGAGTAGAAAGAAACTAGAAAGACATTGTGTACAGATAAAGGCATGAAATGGATGGTTTTGGAGCACTCAGCATAGACACTCAACATTCAGTACATAACATCATTTGAGATCAAATGGGTGTATGGGATCATATGCATAGTGAATAATAAAGGAGGGAATTGAACCCTCCCTGAGGCTCACAATTGTTGAGGTCCACTTTAGCAATGGCCCTTCCTATGAAATTTCCATCTAAGACCTTTCTAATGAGATAACATGTTATGAGCTCTTCATCAATGGGATGGAACGTGAATCGAGGAGGTAGTTGTGCATCACCCATATACTGCCTCCTGGATTCATGTTCCATCCCACTGATGAAGAGCTCATAACACATTATCTCATTAGAAAGGTCTTAGATGGAAATTTCATAGGAAGGGCCATTGCTGAAGTGGACCTCAACAATTGTGAGCCGCAAAATTTTTTTGACTAAGCATTGGTCAAAATTTTGACCAATGCCATGTAGTTTTCTACCAAGCATTGGTCAAAATTTTGACCAATGCCTTGTAGTTTACTACAAAGAATTGGTCAAAATTTTGACCAATGAACTGGTGATTTCCACTAAGCATTGGTCAAAAGTTTGACAAATGAATGGCTGAAAATGCCCTAACAATCCCAACATTTTTTGACCAATACCCTGCACTTTTCCACCAAGCATTGGTCAAAATTTTGACCAATGCCTTGCAAATTTCTACCAAAAATTGGTTGAAAGTTCAACCAATGAATGGCAGAAAATGTGCTCACAATTTCAACTTTTTTCAACCAATGTATTGGTGGAATTTTCGACCAAAATTTTTTTGACCAATGTGTTGGTCAAATTTGGTCGAAGTTTGGTCGAAAACTAGGTTGAAATTTTGACCAATAAAGGTCAAAAAATGAGCCCAAATGTACTAGTGTAGGGTAGTCCAAAAATGACTTAGACTCCAGACTAGGAATCTGGTAACAAAAAAAATTACTATATCGTCACCATTTCTAGGAGAAATGGTGTGTGCATTGTGAGACCACAACAAATAGCCCCAACAAAAGGGAAGAAATAAGAAAGGGGTAAAAGCATAGATCTGTGTCACCATTTATGATACCAAAACCTATTTTGGTCAAATCTCATTTCTCTATCAAAACTCAATTTTTTTCCAAAATTAAAAATACCCTTTTATAGATCTCAAATTCAATATCATCATTATATAAATTTTAGACTATTTTGATTAGTTATAATATGCTATAATCTCAAAATATTATAAGTTGATATTTCAACATTTTAGAAGATGCTCCCTCAAAAAAGAAAAAAAAATAGTCAATCATATCAAAAAAAAATTAAAAATTATATCTATCTCTAGAGGAGAGAATCCTCTTCACGAATATGTAAATTTTTTTGAAGAAGGTATAGATTTGATAGGGAAGTTTTAATGGGAGGAGAAAACTATTGGATTCTAATAAGGTTGAACTTGAGTACTTATAACAAAGAAAATATACATCAAAGATAATTATTTCTTTTTTTGTGCACTAGCTATACATGTCATCTATAAGATATTTTCAAATCAGAACAAAAAAAAAGATGATTTGCATATACTTGTTTGACGGGAACTACACCCTATATTTTTTATAGTTAAAAAGGGACTTCAAAATAAAATAAAATGAATAAATTATTACTTTAAAAAATTATAAAAATTATAGGCAAAAATTCATCCAATTCTACA
Organism: Cupressus sempervirens; assembly: GCA_028749045.1. Taxonomy (NCBI): domain Eukaryota; kingdom Viridiplantae; phylum Streptophyta; class Pinopsida; order Cupressales; family Cupressaceae; genus Cupressus; species Cupressus sempervirens. The sequence goes on along the minus strand of CM053786.1, from coordinate 618,869,119 downwards.
CATTTCATTAGTTTACATCATCTTCATATTTTAAACACAAATACCATTTTTTTTGTCATTAATGTTGAACTATCACATCCTAATATCTCGTTTCTTTATAAAAGGTGACACAGGTTTGTGCTTTTACCCAAAGGCATATTTTCATCAGCAAGCATTCTTCTGACATGTGTCAAATGACAACTAAATTCTTAACACTTCAAGCATCTTTCAAGTTCCTTAATAGTCAAAACCTCAAAATATCAAATTTTCAGGATTATGTGTGCTCTGTGTATTCATGTCCTTTTACATTTTGAAGTGTAATCTATCATGAGTATTTAGCAACTTGGAGATAACCATTTTCTATTCTGATCCATTCATCAAGAATCCTCATCTTCTTGGTTGTCAATCATTGTGTAACCAAATGACACAATCCATTATGAGAGATCTTGATGAGTTATCAATTCTTTTATCTAGATCCTTGGTAATCTCTTTTTCTTTTATTCATGGATCTCAAATGTTTGCATTTGATTCTTCCTTGATTTTTTTTGCATATTTGGTGGATAGACATTTTAGAATGTATATCACTTCTGTCTAGTTTAAATTTTAGGAACTTTTGGGATCTTTATTTTAACACCATCTTATAAATCCTTTTTTCTTTTTTTTGTACCTTGACCATGCTTAGACTGTGTGGCCAAGGCATTAGTGTTGATTTCTAGTTTCTTTCTTTAGTTTGATAACCCTTGCATTCCTCTTTTATTGATCTTTTGGGAAACTCTCATGCCAAGCAATAATCTTTGTAGTTTGTTGAAGAGAGCCTTTATCTGAACCAACAAGTTTGGATAATCCCTTGCCACTATCAACCTAGTTTTGAAAATCATCAAGATAATCAATCCTTAAATTATGTAAAGTGTTTGAGAGTTATCAATCTAAAACTCTAATTTAAAGGCTAAAATTCCTTTACAACTATACATCATTTCCTTTTTCAATTGGTATGACAAACGAAATCATATAAATGCTTTGACAAATAAATACATCTTCCCTTAAGTCAAAACTAAAAGGAGTGATCTATGATATGAATCAAGAAAGAGTCTTGATTGCACCTAACGCTTGGACTAACACAACTTGTAAAGAAAACACACAACTAAAAATAAATACACTTGCATAAAATAAAAATGCAACTGAAAATAAACACAGTTACAAAAAGAACCTTTTTTTTCTAAAATATGTTCTATGTTTAGGCCTCAAAGTAATGTTTCAAAAATTTCCCATTGACTAGGAATGGGACCAATTCCCCTTGTAGAGAACTTAGCCTAAATGTATTATCTCCCAAAACCCCAATTTTTGATATGGTTCAATCCACAAGAATTGAAACTTAGTGTGATAGCTTGGCTTTTTGTTTTCCTTTTCCTATAGGAGAAAAAGGTGAGATATTATGAAAGATTTTATTGTATCCTTCTTGTTAGACCACCTTTTAATGAAAATCTTATGTTTTGCCATATACTCTGAAGTTGTTTTTCTTTTCTCATTCAATTCCAAGAGATTCATTAGTATGTATTTCATGTGTAGATTTTGAACGTGTCATGTGTCATGTATAGAGAATTTTGTGTGTGTCACTTGACACTTGTACTCGTTATGTGAAAATGACATGTTCTTTGATGATGGAACATGTGGCCACCTTATCCTGAGATAAATACTTTAATTGAGAAATTTGACTTATTTCCTTAAATTAGTAAAGAGAACAAGGTTTCCACCATAGGAAATTTGAAATTTGAACTTACCTAGCATTGTGAGGGCCATTAAGTAGTACTAAGGTGAATTTGTGATAAATAAAAACCCTACCCATGTTAATACTTTAAGTTAGGGGGCTAATTATGACCACTAGGGTGCCTAGAAGACCTAGGAGACTCAAAAAAAAAATCATTTTATATTGAATCCGAAAATGAGAGTGATATATAGAGACATGTCCAAATTGGAAACTCACTTGGTCACTCCCTATCTTTAGAGACAACTAGGGTTTGGAGGAAGAGGATAAGGAGCTCTATTAAAACAAATTATTTTCCATTGCTTGGAGTGAGGTTAGTATCCATGACCCATGGTGTTCTTAATTGCATGTAGAGTTGATATGGTGTTCTTCATTTCATGGTAAATTTGGTGTATTGTAGCTGTGGTTTGTGAAAGGATATTTGTTTGAGTGTTGCATGTGAGAAGTTTATGTGATTTCTTCCTTGAATCTTGTTTTGTTTCATTTTGTGTGTTGTGTAATGGGTTTGAAGCATCACTCACCCTTGGGAGGGAAGATATGCTCGGGTGAAGTGGTTAGTTGGGCTCACTCATGTGGTTGAGGAACTCTCCCATGTGTGGAGATGATTTTATGCATTCAATGAAATATGGACTTCTTGTTACTTGCATTTTGGGAGGTATAAGGAGGTGTGTGAAGAAGGAAGTCATTGTAAGCCTCGAAAGGGCATGTTGAGAATGAGAATATGTGCATATTGTGAATCATAGTTTGGAAATCCTCCTCATGGAGAGAACCCATATTCACCCTATAACTTGATTCAACTTTTGAATCTTTGTGCAAGCCTTGGTATGGGTTGTATTGTCTTGTGTTGAGATGTGTTATTATGGTTATGCATGGTATATGAGCTTGAAGTGTGAAACCATTTGTGCCTTGTTCACCAAGCTTGGTGGGTGGACTCCTTGAGGCCTAGGTTAGGAGGTGAGCCTCCCTGGTTCTCCATTTTTGTCTCTCTTTTCTATGTTTTTACTTGATGAGCTTGGAAGCTTGGAGTTTCATGTAGTCTACTCATTGCATAGGAGAGAAAACTCTATTGTATTGTGTTGGAATGGAGAAACAAACTCCATCTTGTTATGTGATTATATTGAGTTGTGAGAGTGTTGTCTTATCCTATTCCATTTTCCAATAGAGAGATTGAGAGTCACCCATGTAGTGAGAAAAGATATTTCTATTGTGTATATTTTTTTCAAAATAATGCCTTCACCACCCTATGTTCATGTATGGAAAGAATGTAGTATGGAAGAAACAAAAGAACCTTAGAAGAAAATTGTGTTGAATTATAATTGTAGTTCTATTTCTTGGATATGATCATGTTGAAGAAAAGAATTAAGAATCATGGTAGACATTAGAAGGATAAATAGGAGATTATCATTTTTGTTTCCTTATTTCCTCAAGTCTCATAAGAATAATTAGATGCATTTGTGCTTACTCTTGAATAATGTCTAGTGTAGAATTTGTTGCTAATGGGTAATGAATTTATAGACATGAGGAATACTTCAAAATAAAATTTGAATAATGGAAGTTCATGAAGTTACAAGTAAATGATTGTATTGTGTCTGATGCAAAGTATCTTGCAATTTAATTTGATAGTTTTAATGCATTTGTCATATTTTAATCATAGATTTCATTATGTGGAATGAGCTTGAAATTCATAATACAAAGTTCAAATTAAGTTAGTTCAATTTATGAGTTATCGTAGAGAAAATTGTAAAGAAATCAGGTAATAAGCTACACAAAAGATAAACAAAGTGTCTATAGATGAATATTAGTTTCTAGAAAATGTATGGGCAAAACCAAATAATGTCTCATGCTATAATAGTCCATTAAAATAATAGAACCTGAATAAAATATCAATATCTTGAAAATTGATGAATTAGAAATAAATCATTTTCAAATCTTCCCCATTAATAAGGTGTCAGCCATGAGTTCTGATGTCCTTAGACCATGACAGGACCTTTTACAAACAAAATATTAATAATTAAAAATAACATATTTAAAATATATTAGTCTAGGTGATAAATCAATTTAAAAAATATAAACCTTGAAAGCACCTGAAATGTTCCCACTTAATAACAAAGTGCTCTAATTATAAAAACATTATAAGACCACCTACCAAGCGCTTGCCTTGTCTTGTAAGCTTGAGTGCAGGAATCAAGAAAATCATGGAAAAAAAAATCTCAAAACATCATTGTCACAAAACAACCCCAAACACCATGTAAACTTCCTCTTGGATCAAGGAATGTATGCTATTTCTAGGGAAAGTGAGATGTGCATAGAATAATGTGCCTCCATCCCAAGTGGGACTCCCCATCCTAGGTGCTAGAGGGTGGAGTATTGGATTTTTTTTGAGATTTAAAAAAAAAAAACTAACCCCAAGTGAATGCAACAAGGCACCTTTTATGGAGTGGAGGGATGGGAACCAAAAAGGGGCCACTTGGAAGGTGGCAACCCCATGCATGTGTGTCATGTGTAGTTTAGAGGAACATGCCTTGGAATGAGAGAGGGAGCTATGTATTAGGAAGAAGGGCACTAAGGAGAAAGGTAGGGTTGTCAAATTAGTATAATAGTTATGTTTAAAATTGAAATGGGGTCATGAGTAATGGTTAGTGTTCAGAAATAGTTAGAGTTAAAGTTAGTATATAATTTTGTGTTAGTAGATAGTACCTAATGTTATAAGATAGTTATTATTAGCTAGTGATATATTACATAGAATTTAAAATTAATTTAATTGTAGTAAGTTAAATTAGTCCTTGATCTTATAATAATACTAATAATAAAGTTAGCTAATAAAAAAACAGTTGTTAGTAGTATTATTGTTATGAGGGGAAGTATAATAGAGTAATTATTTGTAAGTATATTGTGATCTATTTTAATAAGAAAATGAAATGTATATATCTTAGATGTGAATTATTGCATGGACTTAATAATGATATCATATATTTGGTTAGAATATATATCTTATATTGAGGGGTTTAATATTATATGATTGAAACACAAAATGTATAAGACTAATATTTTCTTGGGGTGTTCATTAAATATAAATGTGTGTAGTATAGTATGTAATTGTTTACTTGTTCATTGTTATATTTAGTAATCATGTTGGGTTGATAAACAATTCTATTATCATAAGAGAAATTAAATTTGTTGTAATTGATAATTGAAATAAAACCTCCTAAGAGTATCCACGCCATCCAGGAATGACCCATATGTTTTTGGATCATAATATTACCTAGACCTTAGTTAGCAAGGTCAATGTAAACACACCAATAGTTAGTAGTTTGTGATTGCTTGGCTATCAAAAAAAATTTTGTTTCTACTTGGTCTCATGGAGATTCTTAGTAAGTGTTTTTAAATTATTACTTATACGATTTTATTAAATTACCTCATAAGTAAGCATAAATTCAATTTCATGAAATGAGAAATCTTGTAGAATTAACGTATGAATAATTGAATTTAATTACATAAATAATATATAGTTACGAAATTTAACTTTAGTCTCCTTCAAGCTCATCAAACTATTGAGATGCCTTATAGAAAAATATGTGACTTTCAAGCAAACCATTATGTTCCACCACCCTCATAAAAAATATACTATAATATTAAAAAGTCCCTTTGTGTATCTAACTTAGAAGTAAGGACAAGAGCTTCACCATATTGTTTAGGATTAATTCATTTAAAGATTTGAGTTTTGGATGCAACCCTGAAACCATTACCTATAGTTATTCTAGTTATTCCAAACATTTAGTTCTTATAAACTAGTATAGTAAAGTTTCAATCCTTATGTTTTATCGTAAATATTATGACAATATATATATATATATATATATATATATAGAGAGAGAGAGAGAGAGAGTTGTGTTTTGCCTTGTAAATTTGTGGGCATGACATTTTGGTATCAGAGCTTTTGGTTTCAACACTAGGAGCCTATCCCATTATGTCTAACCTAAAAACTAAAACTTTATGTAGGATGCTTGCAATCACCCACAATGGTCGATGGAGGGCCAGAGGTCCTAGAGAAAACCAAATAGGCTGACAGGAGTTAGGGAAGAATGTGGGAGGACTCCCACCAAGGCAACCTCCAAACCATGATTAGTTTTGAATGCTATCTATAATCTTATTGGGGTAGTATAGAAAATGTAACCACCTGTCATTCCACAACCAAGATAATAGGATGCAGAGGGGCATGGAGCCAATATCAGGAAAATGAGTGGAAGTCCCCCACCTAGACTTGTAAAGGATCAGGTGGAAGCATTAGTACATCATATAGAGCCACCCCCTACATTAGAGAAAGCACCAATGAGTGGACCATGAGACATTGGGAATGCGATTATTGACCTACAATGACTCAAGCCACCCATATTCATTAGTACCACATATGGTACAAGTGCAGAAGCATGGCTACAAAGTTTACAAAGGTTCTTTGGATTGCATACCAATGGGAGAAATCTAAAGACATGATTGGCCATACACCTATTATGAGAGCATACCTTCACTTGGTGGCAGCAAGAGGAGACCGTAGGGAGAGTGGACATAGAGACACTCACATGGGAGTCCTTTGTGGACCATTTTAGAGATAGATATTTGTCAGAGCACTTTATATAGAGGCATGTTGAAGAGTTCCATGATCTTCAGCAAAGGGGTCTCACGGTGGCCCAATATGAGAGTAGGTTCTTAGAGCTACTTTCTTATGTGGATTACATGAGAGATGAGAAGCTATGCATCCATCAGTTCATTAAAGGCCTTAACTTATCTCTCCATGGATAAGTGTGGTTTGAATTTCCTACCACCTTTAGAGAAGAGTTGAGATGACATTGGTTGCCAAAGATATTCATACGAGATAGGAGATGTGGGATAGGTCTTGTAGGTGTTTAAAACTACTAAACAACAAAATGCTCAATACCAAAGTGATAATACTCACATAACCTAAGGATTAGTCAATTCCAATGAATAATTACATGTGCAAACCATTTTTATCCAACTTCAACAAAACCAAGGATGGTTTTCTATTCTTTAGGCTCTGCAAAACCAAGGTGGATGTACCCAGGGATGATTCAAAGAAAACTTTTGTATGATAATTATCTTAGTTTCATTTTGATTCTCATCTTCTATCTCCAAACACATACATAGTTTATCCAATTCCTAAATATTTTTAGACTCATATACATCACCTACAAGCAGATCTAATCATAAATCTCCTATAGTTCACAAATGTTTTCTGGAAATAGCAGCTACCTAAGGCTCAGAAACTAGATGTCAATGAATGGTGACCAGCATTCATGAACAAAATGAAAGAAAATGATTTTGATTTTCTAATGATTTGATATATAGTGACATAATTTACCTTTACTCACTTCTAACTTATGTGATTGGGGCCTTATTCATTGGGGAAAAAATGGACTATTGGCAAGAGATCTAGGTCAAGTAACTTGTAAATGAATCTATCGACTGTAATCACCAATTCTCATTCTTATGAATTATCCATTTCATAAAATTACAAAATCTATCAATTTACTAAAGCATTTATATAATTCCTTAAATTAAAAGAAACAATAGAAGCAATATACAACCCATCCAGATTGCATTCAATCACTTGAACCTTATTCAAATGACCTCAAAATAAATAAACTCATGAAATGGAGATAGACATTGGTGTCACAAATCTGGTGCAAGTGCCCCTTTGTATTATCCTTTTAGATGACTAATGTAGTGACCAATAGAAACTCAATAAGAAGTCTAGAATATTTTTGTTGATTTTGTCATTTCTGTATATTATCAGAGTACACACTTGATAGTAAACTCAACACATCTACATACAACTAGACCAACTCTACCTATTTTGAACAAAAACAAAACTTATACAAATTTTTGGACCCTTCTCTAGCCCTAGAATCTCATTTATATGGTGTGAGATGTAACCAGCATCAGGCATAGAGAAATTGATAAGTGTCCTTTCACAAAAGATATTTACATTTTCTTAATAGGAAAAGAAAAAAATTTATGTAACAAAAGGTAATACATCATGATATTCTCTCGGTAGGCCCCTTATCTATTACACCAAATGTTACAAATCCCATGATTTTCCTTTATTTATTCTAATTCCTTGGCATATATAGCTACTATACTAGCCAATGATGAGTCTTGCTATAATACTTTAAAATCAATTTTAACCAATGGGTTTTCACTATCCTCCCCTTGAACTGACATAACTACTTTTATCCTTAATTGTTCTTCTGTCATGTCCACATCTTTGGCCTTTGTACCTATAGCTAAAATCAATTGGTGGCCTTTATCTTCCTCATCTTTTGGATCTGGTGATGTTGTGTCAATAATCTGCACCTCATTCTCCTGCATCTCATCATTATCTATTTCAAGCTCTTCCAACTAATCACCAAAAGCAATATCTGCCATCCATGTGTCAAAAAGTGCATCATTTGGCTAGTTGAATTGCAAAATATTACTTTTTCTTCCAAGTATATACTCAGCTTCCTTATCAATACTAACAAATTCCTATTTCAAAGAATCAACAAATAACTAGAATTTCACCAATTCTTCTATCATGGTGGCCCACCAAGCATGACTTTTTTCATTGATAACATTATTCATTCTCAAATAGAATAGGTCATCCAATTCCTTGGCCCACTCATCCTTATTCTTTAATTTATTCCTTCTATCTAAAGCATGAGGGAACAAATCAAATTTCTCATTCTTGTATTTGCTTAAATAAGAAACAACTTTTAGTTGCAATGCAACCCTTCTATTATCAAAATATGACAAATCATTAGCAATATCATATATTTTTTCAATATGGTCATGGGAAAATTTTATAATAGAGTAACACAAAAAGATAATTTCTTTCCTCCTTTTTCTCTTTCCCCACTTATTTACAATAGGCTTCAAAGCCTCATCATTAGCTTTCAATTCTTCCCATATACTTATTACATTTTCCAACAGATCATAAAATATTGGCCATTCAATTTTATCTACTAGATACATTAGAGCCTTTCTCAGTTTATCTTCAAATTGAATATTTAACTCTAAATGTAGTGCCCACAACTTGCTCTTTTCCTCTCCAAAATCTTCAATAGTGTAGTACTATGGCTTTTATGGTGTATCTAGTATTTCTATAAGAGGAGTGTATTTAAAAGGTTCCATTGGAGGGAGAGGATATGTGATTCTTGGCTTGGTAGACCTTTCCATTACCTTATTTTCTAACTCAATCCTCTTCTGGACCTCTTTATTGTATGCTCCCAAAATTGTTTAATATTTATTTTGCAATTCAAACATGGCCTTTGCTTCTTTTTTAGTAGTGCCCAAAACAAATTGAGATGTTCCTACACCCATATGGGCTGCTCGAAAGTGTCAACTACTATTCTTAGAATAATATTTCCCATCAATCTAGATTCATCTGGCTGTTATGAGGTAGCTTGTCACACCTTCCTCAATGACCAAATGACTAAAGTAGCCTGCTCTTCATTGAATTTAGTACCCTAGAATTCCTTTTTATCCTAATTTTGTACATCCAATTTATTAGAAATAGAATTAAAAACCAAAGCATCAGCTATATCCCAATTGGGTAGCAACAAAATGTTTGATGCTTTCACCATTTGCCTTCCTTCTTCAAGGCTTATATTTTGAAATTCTTGCATCATTTCTTCCTTTACCTAATTTTGAAATGTAGTCTCATCCATTCTTGGATACTCTGCTCTCAACTTATTACATTTCTCTTCAAATTTTCCCATATTGACTCACCATGCAAATTAGTGAAAAACTCTAGATTCAACAAAGCTATCATCTGATAAAAATTGATGACTAGCCTACTCTATTCTATGGTCCAATTCCTTGCCTCAATAATCTGCCACTATTAATTCAAGTCCTAGTATAGAAGGCTCTTGAGGGTTTCTCTCATCCAATTTTTCCTAAGTAATAAACACACCTCTTTGTGATCCTATTGCTCAATTTGCTCTCTAGTGAGTTGCTCCTCTCCAATTTGCAAAGAGGATTGATTAGGTGAATACTCCTAAATCTGAGGATCCTATTCTTTTATTATTCTCTACCTCTTAGGAGAAGGATCATCAGGTCTCTCTTTTGAGACAACACTGGTGGATCCCATTACTTGTTTGCCCTTATCCACAATGGCCCTTTTATTTTGAATTATGGTATAGCCTGGCTTCTTTTGAACAATCAGATGACCAGCTCCTATATTAGGAGTGAAAGCCAACCTCCTCATGACCTCTCTGGCCTTATCTAGATATGAATCAATAAAAAATTATTTCTTCTCATTCAAGGATTCCATTATCTCAAGGAAAGTATTCATGAGGTTATTTATTTTATCTACCTCTGTAATAGCATTATCTAGAGGACTATAATCCTTATCAAAACAATGAATGAATTATAAAACACTAGAGTAAACTCTCCATTTTTCCATTTTGGTTTCCTATTCCTGCAATGAGAACTCACTTCTTATAATCTCTTCTGGATAATATGAATCATGTTTTACCTTTCCCAATTTAATTATGTGCCTTAAGGTCAAATTATAGAATCCCTCATTATCACAAAAATTGGGGTGGGAAACAACCATTTTGTACTAATTCAAAACTTTATGTAAAAGGACCCACCTTGCTTTACTAATTACAAATTGATGGGCCATAGTACAAGTAGGGAATATTGACCCCAACTACCTTTTCAATAGATACATTTCTTCCAATCCTCTTAACTACCACAAAACTTCAGCCATTCCCACCTTTAAAGGTACTTGGTAGGGAAACACATGAGGACTTCCTTTAAAACCATAAATTCTAATAACATTAGAAATAGAGTATGGGATGATATCTCCCCAATTGTGTGAAACTTTCAAAGCACTAGGATTATCCATAGGCCTAATAAGACTCATTAGTGACTTAGGAATTTTGGGATCGTCACTCAATATGAGGCATCTCAACTTGGAAGCAAAATACCTATCAAACCTAACAAAACTAGCATTCTTTGCATCCCAGGTCATATCTGCACTCCACAACTAGACTGGAAATGCTTCTCCATCCTATTCTCTATTCAATTCCATTTCTTTACCAAAATACATCATTCCCTTAAACAAAAACATATGCATCAACAAAGAATAATGGCCAAAAGTCTTCTCCACTTTCCCTTTTGCAATGCCAACTAGGCCAATATGAATTTCTTTAGCCAACTAGGAGGTAAAGTCAAAAATAACATCCACACCAAAAGAATAAATCTAAACCATTATGTCCATAATACTAATGGGAATGACATTTTGTTCATCCTTGCCAAAAACTCGACATAGAGTCCTATATATTTCTATAGCCTGGGAAGTGAAAAGATCCTTTTTAAAGCATTCCCTAGAGGCTACAGTAATTACTGGCAAAGTTCCAATTGTGCCAATATGTGCCCTCAGTGCACCTCCCCTAATCACATCTGTCTTTGCCCTGTATTCATATTCTAATTCTTGCAAATTAATTGGCACATGATAATTTGTCAATGGCTCTAGGTGAAATATTTCTCTAATTTCCTCAAGACTAATTATGACCAAAGGCACACCATCAGTTCTTCTTACTACTCTAATTGCCTAGTCATAATTTTTTGCAATGGCTTTAAGAAAATCATAGTCCATGAAGATACTTGGAACTACTAATTTCCCTAAATCAAAGTCCCAAACATTGGCATGGGGAGAAAACAAATTCCTCTCTAAAAACCATTTATTAAACAAAACAAGACCAGTTTGAGAAGTTATTGCATCCATAACCTAGTTCCCCTTATTATACATGCCATCTACAATTCTTAGCCTAGGGTTTAAGAAAGTTAATTTCTTAACCTGAATAATTTAGTGGTGGATTCTAGGAGTAACTCTAACAAGTCAACATGAACATTTCTATCCATATAATTCACATGCCCAAAAAAAACTTTCTTTGGAGACATCTTGACTATAACTTGCAGAAATTGAGATGGTATAGAGATTATAGTATATGAGGACTTACTTGATCTCTACTTGTTTCCTTTGTAATTCTGCAATTATCTCATGAACACTAGGAAACGGTTTCACCTTTTACTCAAGCTCCACACAATGGTCTTAGTAATCTTTGCCAGCTCAGAAAGCTTGAAATTTTGTTTGCGTAAGATGAAAATGGTGCAATCTTTGCAATATACTCTATTTTTTCTTGCACGCGAAGCCTTCATACCTCATGAATGAATTGTAAGGGAAAAATAGAGTGGCATCACCTTCCTTTTTTAAATTTGCACCATTGATCTTCAGAAAATCCTATGATCCAGGAGTGAAAATAGAGATGACTCATTTTCTTGTTGACATGCTAGCAGTCAAAGCACTAAAAAGTCTCCATGTATACCTTTCTCTCTCAATTGGTGCTTAAAATTGGACCCATTAGTCTTTGAGGACATGTGTCATCGTGTTGCTCTCTCACTATGCATAAAGAGTGAGCACATCACCTATGCAAGATAGCGAAAATCATTTATCTTGCTTTGATTGAGCAAAGGAAAATTAATTCAATTTTTAATACAAATGGTGGGTCCAGTATTCATTGGCTTTTCTCACTATATCACTACCCTTAAACTTCAAGCACTTCACCATAGTGACTATGCGATGACCATAGATTTTACTTGACCGGAAGGAATGGAAATTGCACTTCAATCATATAAACCATGGTGGGTCCCCCAGTTGCTAAGTCACGTTGGATAAATAGAGCACAATTTCTTATAATGACTTAGTGACAATTGTTGATATGCCCTTGATCCAACTATTATCATTTTTCATTTGAGATCTGACCTAGGTGTGGTTCCATATTCCTGATGATGTAGAACTATCTTGACATGCTGGCATATATTTATTACTTTTTAATCTACATTGTGACATCATGTCTTCTAGGCCTCCCCATGTTTCTTATTTTTAGGAAATTCTCTACATCACTATAGGCGAAGCGCAAAGCTTTTTCGGTTGTAACATAGTGACCTCTGGTGAATTTAGAGTTTTTGGCACATATGTTCTTAGTAGGATGCCACCATGTCCTGGGAAGATGAATCACTTTTGATGCAGCATTAAATTGGAGTCCTAGCTTATGGAGTTATTGTTACATTATGATATTTCAATGAGTCACTATGTCGTTACCAGTGAAAGCCATTAACTTTTTAGTTGCGACATAGTGACTTCTAGTGATCCATTAAAATGTGGTGCCGAGGAATAACTCAAACATGGTAAGAATAATTAATACGACTGACATACAAATAAAAGCACATTTTCCAAAATATCTTTCTTGGGATCTTCATAACCACCACCATTTCAAAAGAGTGTCATCCTTTGTATTATTTGACCAATTGCTATGTTGTGATCAACAAGGCACAATGATTTCTTGATCATGACATAGTGACCTCTGGTGAGAATTGTATTTTGGTGATAGAGAAAAGAGGATGTGCCAATCATAATCATACCAATTAGTACCACTTTCCAAAATAGTGAACATGAATGTTTATTATATTACATTGGAATTCTGTGGTCACCATCAATTTTAAAGGTTGCCACTTTCTTCATTTTTTGATCAGTCACTACATCGCTACCAACAAGGTGCATAGATTTTTTGATAGTGAAATAGCAATTTGTTGGATAATCTAAGTTCTAGTGACACCCCTTGCAACATGCTCCTCGTGCAGCCTTTTTGACACTAACAACTCTGGGATAGAGCACATGGCCAAAACTTGTCCAAATCAATGCACATTTCTGGCACCAAATTTCACTTTATGATACCACAACTCAATTTTTGATAGTCACTATGTTGTTATGGTAAAAGACCTTGCATTTTTTTATAATGACAATGCGAAAATCATGGATCTAACCAAGATCAGATGGTGGAAAAGATTTTGAAAAAGGGACTCATCACAACTTCAAAATTAAGCGGGAAAGGAATATTTGCATTTTTAAAAGAATTTGCACTAGGATAAATTCAAAAAGAACAAGACCTAGGGTTTAACATAGATTTCTAAAAGATAAAAAAAAAATGTAAGACCAAAAACTAGAAACCCTAGCCTTTAACAAAGGACTCAAATTTGATTTTTTATACCTAGATTGGGAAAAAATTATGATGCACAAAATTAGACCAATAGTTGCTTTGTTTGGGGATGATAGACTACTTGATTCTATGTAAGAATTTAGAATCTATAGTAGAGCAGACCACATACTTGAGACAAAAATGACAACTTCTTCAAAGAATGCAAAAAATAAACAACAAAAGCAGGGAACCAGATTGTATAGAGATATTTACGGAGATTTACAAAATATACAAAATGTACAAGAACATAAGGAACTCTAAAACTATTGTTCATGGAAAATAGATACTTTAGGAAAATTACCTCTTCAAGAATTTTCCATGAACTGGCAATTCAAGAATATCTCTGGTTAAATCACTTAGGAAATAGGAATCTTCTCCATTTGTGTCACAAATGTTATATGGGCCAAGAAAAATTGGGTAAAATTTACCATGCTTTCCTTTATCTTCCATTCTAGCATTCCACATCAATACCATATCACCTATTTCAAATTTCCTCTCAATGGACCTTTTATCATATAAGTGCTTTATCTATGATTGTAACTTGGCATTTTGAATAGAAGATTCTCTCCTTGTTTCTTCTAATTGCAAGATATCATCCATTCTGAGTTGCATCTCATCAATGATATAATCTTCATAAAATTGAACAAATTTATACATCTCCTTTGGGTTATTCTGTGGAAGTCTAGCTTGTATACCATAGACCAAATCAGAAGGAGCACATCCAATGGCCTTTTTCATAGTAACCCTATCAGCCCAAAGAGCTAATGGTAATTTGGAATCTCAAGCCTTCTTGTTTTCTCCTAAAATTCTTTTGATAATCTTCAATATACTTTTGTTTCTTGATTCTGCTTGACCATTTCCTTGAGGATGATAAGGTGATGAGGTACATTTTGTAATGCTCTATTTCTCAAAAAAATCTTTATATCACTCACCCTTGGGAGGGAAGAGATGCTTGGGGAACGGGTTAGCTAGGCTCACTCATGTAGTTGAGGAACTCTCCCATGTCTGGAGATTATTTTATGTGTTCAATGGAATATGGACTTCTTGTTACTTGCATTTTGAGAGTTATAAGGAGGTGTGTGAAGAAGGAAGTCATTGTAAGCCTCAAAAGGGCATGTTGAGAATGAGAATATGTGCATATTGTGAATCATAGTTTGGAAATCCTCCTCATAGAGAGAGCCCAACTTCACCCTATAACTTGATTCAACTATTGAATCTTTGTGCAAGCCTTGGGATGCATTGTATTGTGTTGTGTTGAGATGTGTTATTATGGTTATGCATGGTATGTCAGCTTGAAGTGTGAAACCATTTGTGCCTAGTTTCCACAAGCTTAGTGGGTGGCCTCCTTGAGGCCTAGGTTGGGAGGTGAGCCTCCATGGTTCCTCATTTTTGTCTCTCTTTTGTAAGTTTTTACTTGATGAGGTTGGAAGCTTGGAGTTTCATGTAGTCTACTCATTACATAGGAAAGAAAACTCTATTGTATTGTATTGGAATGGAGAAATAAATTCCATCTTGTTATGTGATTATATTGTGTTGTGAGAGTGTTGTTTTGTCCTATTCCATTTTCCAATAGAGTGATTGAGAGTCACCCATGTAGTGAGAAAAGATATTTTTATTGTGTATACTTTTTTTAGAATAATGCTTTCACCACCCTATGTTCATGTATGGCAAGAATGAAGTATGGAAGAAATGAAAGAACCTTAGAAGAAAATTATGTTGAATTATAATTTTAGTTCCATTTTCTTGGATATGATCATGTTGAAGAAAATAATTAAGAATCATGGTAGAAATTAGAAGGATAAATAGGAGATTATCATTTTTGTTTCCTTATTTCCCCAAGTCTCATAAGAATAATTAAACACATTTGGTCTTACTCTTGAATCATATCTAGTGAGGAATTTTTTGCTAATTGAAAATGAATTTGTAGACATGAGGAATACTTCACAATAAAATTTGAATAATGGAAGTTCATGAAGTTACAAGTAAAGGATTGTATTGTGTTTTATGCAAAGTATCTTGCAATTTAATTTGATAGTTTTAATGCATTTGTCATATTTCAATCATAGATTTCATTATGTGGAATGAGCTTGGAATTTATAATAAAAGTTCAAATTAAATTATTTCAATTTATGAGTTACCATAGAGAAAATTTTAAAGAAATAAGGCAATAAGATACACAAAAGATAAACAAAGTGCTAGTAGATGAATATTAGTATCTGGAAAATGTATGGGCAAAACCAAATAATGTCTCATCCTATTATAGTCCATTAAAATAATAGACCCTAATTAGAATAATAATATCTTAAAAATTGATGAATTAGAAATAAATCATTTTCAAATCTTCCCCATTAATAAGGTGTTAGCCATGAGTTTTGACGTCCTTAGACCATGACAGGACCTTGTAAAAACAAAATATTAATAATTAAAAACAATATATTTAAACTATATTAGTCTAGGTCATAAACAAATATAAAATAATATAAACCTTAAAAGCACCTTAAATGCTCCCACTCAAAAGAAAAGTTGTATAATTATAAAAAAATGTAAATGACCACCTACCAAGCGCTTCACTTGTCTTGTAAGCTTGGGCGTAGGAATCAAGGAAATCATGGAGAAACAATTTTTTTTTCAAAACATCATTATCACAAAACAACCCCAAACACCTTGTTAACTTCCTCCTTGGATCAAGGAATGTATGTTGGTTCTAGGGAAAGTGGGATGTGCATAGAATAATGTGCCTCCATCCCAAGTGGGACTCTCCTTCCTAGGTGCTAGAGGGTGTAGTATTGGATTTTTTTTAGATTAAAAAAAAAAGTAACCCCAAGCGAATGCAACAAGGCACCTTTTATGCAGTGTAGGGATGGGTGCCAGAAAGGGGCCAGTTGGAAGATGGCATACCCATGCATGTGTGTCACATGTAGTTTAGAGGATTGTGCCTTGGAATGAGGGATTGAGTTATGTGCTAGTACGAAGGGCACTAAGGAGAAAGGTAGGGTTCACAAATTAGTATAATAGTTAGGATTAAAATTGAAATGTGGTCATGAGTAATTGTTAGTGTTTAGAAATAGTTAGAGTTAAAGTTAGTATATAAGTTTGTGTTAGTAGCTAGTAGGTAATGTTATAAGATAGTTATTAGTAGTTAGTGATATATTACATAGAATTTAAAATTAATTTAATTGTAGTAAGTTAAATTAGTCCTTGATCTTATAATCATATTAATAATAAAGTTAGCTAATAAAAAAATAGTCGTTAGTAGTATTATGGTTATGAGGGGAAGTATAATAGAGTAATTATTTGTAAATATATTGTGATCTATTTTAATAAGAAAATGACATGTATATATCTTAGATGTGAATTATTACATGGATTTAAAAATGATATCATATATGTGGTTAGAATATATATCTTATATCATGGGGTTTAATATTATATGATTGAAACACAAAATATATAAGACTAATATTTTCTTGGGGTGTTCAATAAATATAAATGTGTGTAGTATAGTTTTTAATTATTTACTTGTTCATTTTTATCTTTAATAATCATCTTGGGTTGATAAAAAATTCTATGATCAAAAAAGAAATTAGATTTTTTGTACTTGACAATTGAAATCAAACTTCCTACGAGTATCCACCCCATCTAGGAATGACCCATAGGTTTCTGGAGCATAATATTAGCTAGACCTTAGTTAGCAAGGTTAATGTAAGCACACCAATAGCTAGTAGTTTGTAATTTCTTGGCTATCAAAACAATGTTTGTGTATACTTGGTCTCATGGGGATTCTTAGTAAGTGTTTTTATATTATTACTTATATAATTTTATTAAATTACCTCATAAGTAAGCATAACTTCAATTTCATGAAATGAGAAATCTTGTGGAATTAATGTATGCATAATTGAACTTAATTACATAAATAATCTATAGTTAGTGAAATTAACTTTAGTTTCCTTCAAGCTAATCAAACTATTTAGATGCCCTATAGAAAAGTTTGTGACTTTCAAGCAAACTATTATGTTCCACCACCCACATAGAAAATATATTGTAATGTTAACAAATTCCCTTGTGTATCTAATTTAGAAGTAAGGACAAGACCTTGACCATATTGTTTAGGATCAATTTATTTAAAGATTTGAGTTTTGGATGCAACCCTGAAACCATAACCTATAGGTATTCCAAACCTTTAGTCCTTATAAACTAGTATAGTAAAGTTTCAATCCTTATGTTTTATCCTAAACATTATCACTATATATACATACATACATACATATATATATATATATATATACATACATACATACATACATATATACATACATACATATATACATACATACATATATATATATATATGTATGTATGTATATATATACATATATATATACATACATACATACACACACATATATATATACATACATATATACATATATATATATATATTTATTTATTTATTTATTTTTTGGCCTTGTAAATTTTTGGGCATGACATTCTGGTATCAGAGCTTTTGGTTTCAACACTAAGAGCCTAACCTATTACGTCTAACCTAAAAATTGCAACTTTATATATATATATATAGTTTTGTTTTTCCTTGTAAATTTGTGGGCATTACATTTTGGTATCAGAGCTTTTGGTTTCAACACTAAGAGCCCAACCCATTACGTCTAACCTTCAAATTTCAACTTTATGTAGGATGCTTGCAGTCACCCGCAATGGTCGACAAAGGGCAAGAGTTCCTAGAGAAAATCAAACATGTTGATACAAGTTAGGGAAGAATGTGGGAGGGCCCTCGCCGAGGCAACCTCCAAACCTTGATTAGGTTTTGAATGCTATCAATAATCCTATTGGGGTAGTATAATAGAGGTTACCACCTGTCATTCCATAGCTAGGACAATAGGATGCAGAGGGGCGTCAGGCCAATATCAAGGAAAGGAGTAGAAGTCCCCAACCTAGACTTATAGAGGATTAGTGGGAAGAATTAGTATATCAGATAGAGTCACTCCTTGCATTAGAGAAAGCACCAATGAAAGCACCCTGAGATATTGGGGATGAGATTAGTGACCTACTATGGCTCAAGCCACCCATATTCATTGGTACCATAGATGGCACACTTACGAAAGCATGGCTATAGAGTTTACAGTGGTTTTTTGGATTGCTTACCCATGGGAGCAATCTAAAAGCATGACTAGCCATACACCTATTATGAGAGGATGCCTTTACTTGGTGGTAGTAGGAGGATACCATAGGGAGAGTGGACATAGAGACACTCACATGGGAGTCCTTTGCAGATCATTTCAGAGATAGATATTTGTCAAAACACTTTAGATAGAGGCATGTTGAGGAGTTCCATGATCTTTAGTAGAGGGGTCTCACAGTGGCTCGGTATGAGAGTAGGTTCTTAGAACTACTTCCTTATGTGGAGTACATGAGAGATGAGAAGCTATACATTCATCAGTTCATTAATGTCATGTCCAAATTATCAGAGTAAAACACACCAATTTTATTTTTTTAAAAATTTTAAAAACACAATAATAAATTAATCTGTTATTTTATTTAAATTTAATCACACTACTAAGTTTGATATGTTTGATTGAACATGTTAATGTATAGACAAAATGAGAACCAGGTACATGATCTCCTAATGATGCCCTATCATTTCCATTTAAGTTTATAATCAATGAGAAAAGAAGATCGCTAAATCTGAGCATTCGTTATTATATTGATTTCAAAATTTGTTTCGCTATTACTTTAATTTTAAGGCAATATATTATAATTAAACTGAAGGAATCAAATTATCCTAAACTCACAATACTAAACAACTATCTAGATAAATCTTTAACACTTAAAATTTTATCTAATATTCTAACTTAGTTTTACAACCCTTACTAATCCAAAACAATTTAAGATAGATTAACACTAACCTTTGATTTAAGAATGATATCATCACTTAACATGATAGATCTAGACTATTTTTAAGATGGATAAAAATGTACTAACTAACTTTCTTAAACAACATATTATCCAATAAAGATACTAACTTTCTTTAAAGATAAAACTTTTCTAAATAATAAAATCATCTAACATTCACATACTAACCTTGTTAAATTTACCATAAGCAACACATCCTAAATCTAACCTCAGCTTACTAACCAATACTATTTGAGTCTGACATTTTATTGCATACAATGAAAACAACATTATTACTAGCTATGCTAACTATACTTAATTTAAAATTAGATCTCTATTTTAACATCACCACCTACGTATAACTTAATGCTTTAAACAAGTTAACGAAATTTCTAATAAAGTGAAACTAACCAATAAACAACTTAAATAATAAGCAATCCCTAAAAAAAAATATTAATACCACCTTAACCAACACTAACTTACCCTCCACTAAAACATAATTTCTAACTAACTAAACGTAATACTTAAAAACTTCATTCAAACTACTTACTAACCAATTCTTCTTTAACATGAAACCATTAACCATAACTTAAGTTAACTAGATAATAAATAGTACAACTAATTTTAATAATATTTAACAATATTAAAATTCAATTATACCAACATCTAATTTAACACCATACTAACTACCTTCATCTAATACTATGATAAATTCATTTAATTAAAACAAATCTTAATTTTACTAAGTTTAAAACTTATCTCCACTAACATAACTTTTAACATACTAACTAATTTTAAATCTATGAAATTCTAACACAATTTAATTCATAACTTTCATTACTAGTTAACACTTTTAAATAGAACTTATACATTAAACATAAAACTTAACTAACTATACCCGATTAAAACTAAAGTCTAAAATTACCAATTAATAACATAACTTTATTAAACTAATTTCTAAATATATTTAATAAAAGGAACCACACTAAACTAAAACTAGTTTAATTAGAACTAAATTTTAAATAACAATCTAATATCTAAAAAAACATAATAATGAAATTACTAAATATAAAACTTTAACTAAATTAAAAATCCTTATACATGAAAAAGAACTAGCTAAAACACATTCCACCCTACCTATCCTAACTACCTACCCACCCTACTATTATCCCACTTGCCCACACAACAACCAAGGCTCCCTTGGGCAGTCCCCAAGGTGGGTATGCTACCCAAGCCTTGTGTTGGTAGGACTCTATCCCCTTACACATGCGTGGATAGTCTAGGGTTAGCGCTAAGAGAAGGGGAAGGAAGAATGTTTAAAACTCAAGCAAATACATTGGCTTAAATGCCCCCCCTCCCACCCACAACCAACTTCCACACCAATGCATGGTCTAGTAAGCCCTGCGAAAATTTAGGTGGGTACAAGGATCACTTCCACTATTATATTCATAGACTTTAGTTCATAATTGCAGGTCTGCCTCTTTGACCAATCTGACACCAAGGAAAAGATTGAGTGGGGGTGATAAGTGTATAAGTTGTTGCATAAAGATTAGTGGGTGGAACTATGGGATAAGCTTATGAGGATATTTGTGTGCTTAGGATATAAAATTATATATATATATATATTTCTTTCCTTCCTTTTATTATTATCTTCTTTTTCTTTGGTTTGAAATACAAGAGTATCAATAGGGGATATTCTCTGTTATCAATCAAAGGATTAATACATTCTCTCATACAAACTGTAGCATCCTATAGATGGATGTTTGAAAATTTTGTCTTCTCTTTTTTTTTGAAAGTATGTGAATATTTTTGTTTGGAACTATATTTTACCAAGATGTGTGTATATGCTTACCAAATTTTATTTGACTAACTACTTAGTTTAACAAGGGAGTTTGATAATTTAGTTCATCAACAATGCAAAATTTATTTATTTTATCTCCCAATATTCACAAATCAAATAGAAAATTTTGAAACAACATAATTTCTTCCTTAGCAACTTGGACTTGAAAATTGCTTAATTGAAACATCACCATTTTACCTATTCTTCATTTAACATATGCATGACTGAAATAACATAAGATTGAAAAAAAGTGTGTTACTAAATCTTTTCTCTTCTATTAATCAACCTAGTTCAAGGATCCATCAGGAAAGAACCAGTAAGAAAACCCAAAATCCTTGCCAATACATCAAATTTTAAATACATTTTTACAAAATGTTACAATTCAAATGAATTCTCTTCTAGGTCCTTCACAAGAGATCCTTTCCAATATCTTCAATGCATCAAGGGAATCATGGAGAAGATGAGAATTGACCCATAGGTAAAACAACACAATATGAAGAACAATTCAAACATGCATCCCCATCCTGGTTTTGGACAATAGGTTCAAACATTGAACCAGACCTATGGAGAAGGTGGATTTTCCAAATAGGAGATTTCGATCATCATACCATAACATAACCATTTTGAGGCTAAAATCTCAAAAAAAAAAATTCTTCCACACATGCCCTTTTGAGGCCAATATTACAAGGATTTCCATACTTTCACTTTCTTCAAATTTCAAGATTTCAAAACCTGGTATGTGATGACAAGTAGGGGCCCATAACACCCTACCCTCTTTCCCTCTTCTTGTCATGAGAAGAGACTCTACACTATTTGGGTCCAACTTAAGCCCTTCCCCTGTACATGGTCACTTCTTCCCTATCTAAGGGTGAGTAATGCCAAAACAACTGACAAAATCCTTTCAAAATCCAAGCAAAACAAAAAGAAAAACCATTCACAAAAACAAGATTCAAACCCTCCCAAGCATACCCAACATACATACAAGAATTCCAATGAAAACCAGAATAACATAAGCAAGAGCCAGGCATGAACAACATGAACAAGGGAGATGAAGAGATCCTACCTTCACAATAAGGTTATGGTAACATGAACAAGTTCGAGATGAGCTCTTCCTTCCTTCCTTCAATCTTCAAAACTTCTCTCTAAAACTAGAGATTGGGTGACCACCAAAAATTCTCCAAGATGCCTCTAAATATGATCTAACTCAACTAGACATTAGGTAAACCTTAAGGTGGAGTCAAGGTTACCAACTCAAGAAGGAAGCAATCAATTTTTGCACTAAAGTAAAAATGGACTTTTTGAGTGACCATAAAAGTCAACCAAGGGGCTAAGGGGGTGGAAAATGTCCCCAACCCATACCCATACCCCTTAGGTACTTAGGTTTAATGATTTTAGGCTTTTAGGATTAAATAGAGACCTATCAAAAGTTAGGAATATTTTAGGACTTACTAACAACCTTCAAAATATAGATTACTCACTAATCCTAATTAGGGGTAATTAATCTCAATTACTCACCAATTAGCAAAAAGTTCACTTAGTCTGACTTAGACCTTTAGCTTACATGGTTACCACTAACTTTCATGTTGGAATGCATATACAAATCACAAGTGTCAAGCGACACTATCTAAAAACACTGTTACGAAATATTAACATTTACTAATTATAGAATGATACATTCATTCAAACCATGACATACATAAAATATGAACAATGGGGTTTGTATCTCTCATCAGATTTAACCCTGGTTTCCACAATTGGTACATAGGGTTTAGTTTCATTTCTCCGTTAGATTCCTCGATTAATAAATATCTTGCACACCCATTGCACAAATCAGTAGCTCAAGAAAATCACATACATATATTCAAAACTTATCTAAGTGGTTACTTAAATCAAAACATGAATCTTTCATATAATTTACTATTTAATTCATTTCTACTCACATTTAATCACCAGCAACACAATCAATATAACATAACTTATTCATTAATTTAGATTAAATACTAGTATAATCATTGTTAGGCATGCATACACCTGATCATCATAACAACACCATTAAAGAATACTAAACTATCTGAAGTGTAAAACTCAATCATCAAAATACCAAAATCAACACCCTTATCATCAAGTGAAAATGTCTCATATCATCGTTAGTGTACTTTCAATGTTTAAATAGTTTAGATAATGTAGTAGTTCTCAAAACACTAAGTATTACACATGGATATATCAACTACTCTCAATTTCATTAAGATATTCACAACATAAAACATAACTTCATATCCATTCAATTCTCCTATAATAGATTTAACAGGAAAATTCATGTTTAATAAGTATGTGCAAGGAGGAACCTTACAATTAAGGACCTTAACTTATCTCTCTAGGGATTAGTGTGGTTGGCATTTCCTACCACCTTTAGAGAAGAGTTGAGATGACATTGGTTGCCAAAGATATTTGTACTAGATAGGAATCACGGTATAGGTCCTATTGGTGTTTAAAACTACTGAACAATAAAGTTCTCAATACCAAAGTAATAATACTCACATAACCTAAGGATTAGCCAATATCTATCAACGATTGCATGTGCAAACCATTTGGATCCAACTTCAACAAAACCAAGGATGGTTTTGTACTCTTTAGGCTCTACAAAACCAAGGTGGGTATACCTAGGGATGATTCAAAGAAAACTATTGTATGACATTTATCTTAGTTTCATTATGATTCTCATCTTCTACCTCCAAACACATAAATAATTTATCCAATTCCTAAATATTTTTAGACTCATATACATCCCCTACAAGTCAATCTGGTAAAAAATCTCCTATAGTTCACTAATATTTTTTGGAAATAGCATCTACCTAAGGCTCATAAACTAGAAGTAAACAAGTGGTGACCAGCATGCATCAACAAAATGAAATAAAATGATTTTGATTTTATAATTGATTTGATATGTAGTGACAAAATTTACCTTTACTCACTTCTGACTCATGTGACCAGTGCCTTATCCATTGGGCAAAAAATTGACTATTGGTAGGAGATCTAAGTAAAGTAACTTGTAAATGAATCTATCAATTGTAATCACCCATTCCCATTCTTATGAATTATCCATTTCATAAAATTACAAATTCTATTGATTTACTAAAGCATTTATATAATTCCTTGAATTAAAAGCAACAATAGAACTAATATACAACCCATCTAGATTGCATTCAATCAATTGAACCTTATTTAAATAACCTCAAAATAAATAAACTCATGAAATGGAGACAGAAATTGGTGTCACAAATTTGGTGCAAGTACCCCTTTGTATTATCCTTTTAGATGACTAATGTAGTGACCAATAGAAATTCAATGAGAAGCCCAAAATACCTTGTTGATTCTATCATTTTTGTATATTATTTGAGAGTACACACTTGATAGTAAAGTCAACACATCTACATATAACTAGACTGACTATACCTATTTTGAACAAAAACAAAACTTATACAAATTTTTAGACCCTTCTTTAGCCCTGGAATCTCACTTATATAGTGTGAGATACAAAAAGCTTCAGGCATAGAGAAATTAATAGGCGTCCTTTCACAAAAGATATTTACATTTTCTTAATAGGAAAAGAAAAAGATTTATGTAACAAAAAGGTAATAATTCATGCTATTCTCTTGGTAGGCCCCTTTTCTATTACACCAAATGTTACAAATCCCATGATTTTCCTTTATTTTTTCATATTCCTTAGCATATGCATCTACTATACTGGCCAATGATGAGTCTTACTATAATACTTGCAAATCAATTTTAACCAGTGGGTTTTCACTATCCTCCCCTTGAACTGACATAACTACTTTTACCCTTATTTTTTCTTCTATCATGTCCACATCCTAGGCCTCTGAACCTGTAGCTAAAACCAATTGATGACCTTTATCTTCCTCATCTTTTGGATCTACTGCTATTGTGTCAATAATCTGCACCTCATTCTCCTGCATCTCATCATTATCTATTTCAACCTCTTCCAACTACTCACCAGAAGCAATATCTGCCATCCATGTGTTGAAAAGTACATCATCTGGCAAGTTGAATTGCAAAATATTACTTTGTTGTCCAAGTGCATATTCAGATTCCTTATCAATACTAACAAATTCTCATTTCAAAGAATCAAAAAATAACTGGACTTTCACCAATTCCTCTATCGTGGTGGCCCACTAAGCATGCCCTTTTTCATTGATAACCTTATTCATTCTCAAACAGAATAACTCATCCAATTCCTTGGGCCAGTCATCATTATTCTTTAATTTATTCCTTCTATCTAAAGCATGAGGGAACAAATCAAATTTCTTATTCTTGTATTTTCTTAGATAAGAAACAACTTTTAGTTGCAATGCAACCCTTCTATTATCAAAATCTAACAAATCATTAGCAATATCAAATGTTTTTTCACTATGGTCATGGGAAAATTTTATAACAAAGTAACACAAAAAGGTAATTTTTGTCCTCCTTTCTCTCTTTCCCCATTTATTTACAATAGGCTTCAAAGCCTCATCATTAGCTTTCAATTCTTCCCATATACTTATTTCCTTTTCCAAATGATCATAAAACAATGGCCATTCAATTTTATCTACTAGATACATTAGAGCCTTTCTTAGTTTATCTACATATTGTATATTTAACTCTACATGTAGTGCCCACAACTTGCTCTTTCCCTCTTCAAAATCTTTAGCAGTGTAGTACTGTGGCCTTTGTGGTGTATTTAGTATTTCTATAAGAGGAGTGGATTTAAAAGGTTCCAATGGAGGCTGAGGATATGTGATTCTTGGCCTGGTAGAGGTTCCCATTACCTTATTTTCTAACTCAATCCTCTTTTGGACATCTTTATTGTATGCTTCAAAAATTGCTTCATATTTACTTTGCAATTCAAACATGGCCTTCTTTTCTTTTTAGAAGTGGCTAAAAAAAATTGAGATGTTGCTACACACATATGGGCTACCTATACATGGGAAGTGTCAGCTACTCTTCTTACAATAATATTTCCAAGTAATCTAAATTCATCTGGCTGTGATGAGGTAGCTCATGACCCCTTCCTCAATGACCAAATAACTAAAGCAACCTAGTCTTTATTGAATTTAGTAACCTAGAACTCCTTTTTATCCTGATCTTGTAAATCCAATTTGTTAGAAATAGAATTAAAAACCAAAGCATCAGTTATATCTCAATTGGGTAGCAACAAAATGTTTGATGCTTTCACCATTTGCCTTCCTTCTTTAGGTCTTATATTTTGAAATTCCTGCATCATTTCTTCCTTCACCTAATTTTTCAATGTAGTCTCATCCATTCCTAGATGCTTTGTTCTCAACTTATTAGATTTCTCTTCAAATTTTCCCATATTGACTCACCACGCAAATTGGTGACAGTCTCTAGATTTAATAAAGCTATCATCTGATAAAAATTAATGACTAGCCTGCTCTATTATAGGGTCCAATTGCCTACCTCTATAATCTGCCATTGTCAATTCAAGGTTTCGCACATGAGGCTCTTGAGGGTTTCCCTCATCCAATTTTACCTGAGTAATAAACACACCTCCTTGTGACCCTATTTTCTTAATCTTCTTTCTAGTAAGCTATTCCTCTCCAATCTACAAAGGGGATTTAGTAGGTGAATACTCCTCAACATGAGGACCCTATTCTTTTATTATTCTCTACCTCTTGGGAGAAGGCTCATTGGGTCTCTCTTTCGAGATAGCACTAGTGGATCCCATTATTTGTTTTCCCTTATCCACAATGGCCCTTTTATTTTGAATTATGGTCTAGCCTAGCCTCTTTTGAACAATCAGATGACTAGCTCCTACGTTAGGAGTGAAATCCAACCTCCTCATGACCTCTTTGGTCTTATCTTGGTATGAATCAATAAAAACATTTTCTTTTCATTCATGGCTTCCTTTATCTCAGGGAAAGTATTCATGAGCTTATTTATTTTATCTGTCTCTATAATAGCATTATCTAGAGGACTATAATCCTTATCAAAATAATGAACGAATTTCAAAACCCTAGAGTAAACTCTCCATTTTTCCTTTTTGGTTTCCTGTTCCTATAATGAGAACACATTTCTTATGATGTCCTCTAGATAATATGAAGCATGTTTTACCTTTCCCACTTTAATTCTATGCCTTAAGGTCAAATTACAAAATCCCTCAGTGTCACAAAAACAAGGGTGGAAAACAACCATTTTGTACTAATCCAAAATTTTATGTAAAAAGAGCCACCCCCCTTTAGAAATTACAAATTGATGGGCCACAGTACAAGTAGGGAAAATTGACCCCAACTACCTTTTCAATAGATACATTTCTTCCAGTCCTCCTAACTACCACAAAACTTCAGCCATTCCCACCTTTAAAGGCACTTGGTAGGGCAACACATGAGGACTTCCTTCAAAACCATAAATTCTAGTAATAGTAGAAATAGACTATAGGATGATATCTCCCCAATTGTGTGAAACTTTCAAACCACTGGGATTGTCCATAAGCCTAATGAGACTCATTAGTGCCTTAGGAATTCTAGGATTGTCACTCAATATGAGGCATCTCAAATTGGAAGTGAAATACCTATCAAACTTGACAAAACTAGCATTCTCTGCATCCTAGGTCATGTCTACACTCCACAACTAGACTGGTAGTGCTTCTCCATCCTGCTTTCTATTCAATTCCATTTCTTTACCAAAATACATCATTCCCTTAAACAAAAACATATGCATCAACGAAGAATAATGGCCAAAAGTCTTTTCCACTTTCCCTTTTGCAATTCCAACTAGGCTAGTATGAATTTCTTCAACCAAATAGGAGGCAAAGTCAAAAATAACATCCACACCAAAATAAGTAATCTGAAACATTATGTACATAAGACTAATGGGCATGACATTTTGTTCATCCTCACCAAAAACTTGACATAGAGTCCTGTATATTTCTACAACCTAGGAAGTGAAAAGATCCCTTTTAAAGGGTTCCCTAGAGGCTACAGTGATTATTGGAAAAGTAGCAATATGTGCCCTTAGTGCACCTCCCCTAATCACATCCTTCTTGTCCCTATATTCATTTTCTAATTCTTGCAAATTAATTGGAACATGATAATCTATCAATGGCTCTAGGAAAAATACTTCTCTAAGTTCCTCAGGACTAATTGTAACCAAAGGCACACTATCAGTTCTTCTTACTATCTAATTGCTTGGTCATATTTTTTGGCAATGGCTTCAAGAAAATCATAGTCCATGAAGACAATTGGAACTAATAATTTCCCTAAATCAAAGTTCCAAACATTGGCATGTGGAGAAAACAAATTCCTCTCTGAAAACCATTTCTTAAACAAAACAAGATGAGTCTTAGAAGTTATTGCATTCCTAACCTAGTTCCTCTTATCATACAGGCCATCTATAATTTTTAGCCTATGGTTTAAGGAACTTAATTTCTTAACTTGCATAGTCTTAGTGGTGGATTCTAGGAGTAACTCTAGGAAGTCATCATGAACGTTTCTATCCATATAATTCACTTGCCTAGAAAACACTTTCTTTGGAGGCATCTTCAATATAACTCATATAAATTGAAATTGTACAAAGATTATAGTATATGAGGACTTACTTGATCTCTACATGTTTTCTCTATAATTCTGCAATTATCTGGTGAACACTAGGGAAATTGTTTCACCTTTTACTCAAGCTCCACACAATGTTCTCAGTAATCTTTTCCTACTCAGAAAGTTTGAAATTTATTTTGTATAAGATGAAAATGGTGCAATCTTCTACAATATACTTAATTTTTTCTCGCATGCAAAGCCTTCATACCTCATAAATGAACTATAAGGGAAAATAGAATGGCATCACCTTTCTTTTTTAAATTTGCATTATTGATCTTCAGAAAATCCTACGATCCAGGAGTGACAATAGAGATGATTCATTTTCTCCTTGACATGCTAGTAGTCAAACCAATGAAAAGTCTCCATGTATGTCTTTCTCTCCTAGTTGGTGCTTCAAACTAGACCCATTAATTTTCAAGGACACATGTCGTTGTGTCACTATCTTGCTATGCATAAAGAGTGAGCACATCACCTATGTAAGATAGTGACAATCATTGATCTTGCTTTGATCAAGTAGAGGAAAATTAATTCAATTTTTAATACAAAATGGTGGGTCCACTATTCATTAGCTTTTCTTACTATATTGCTACCCTTAAACTTCGAGCACTTCACCATAGCGACTATGCAATGACCATAGATTTTACTTCATCTAAAGGCAAGGAAATTGCACTTCAATCACATAAACCATGGTGGGTCCCCCAGTTGCTAAGTCATGTTGGATAAATAAAGTGCAACTTCTTATAATAGCTTAACAATGGTTGTTTATATGCCCTTGATCCAATGATTATCATTATTCATCTGAGATCTGACTTGGGTGTGGGTCCACATTCTTGATGATGTAGAACTATCTTGACACACTAGCATATATATATATATATATATATATATATATATATATATATATATATATATATATATATATATATATATATATATATATATATATATATATATATATATATATATATATATATATATATATATATATATATATATATATATAAAACTTTTAAAATCTGCATTGTGACATCATGTCTTGTAGGCCTCGTCATGTTTGTTATTTTTAGGCAAGTTGCTACATCACTATCGACGAAGTGCAAAGCTTTTCTTGTCACAACATAGAAACCTTTGGTGAATTCAGATTTTTCAACAGTTATATTCTTAGTAGGATGCCACCATGTCCTTAGAAGATGAATCACTTCTAATGTACCATTCAATTGGAGGCCCACCTTCTAGAGTTGTTGTTACATTATGATATTCTGATGAGTCACTATGTCATTACCGGTGAAAGCCATTAAATTTTTTGTCACAACATAGTGACTTCCGGTGATCCATTAACATCCAACACAAGGAAAAACTCAAACATGGTAACAATAATTAATACGGCTAACATAGAAATAAAAGAACATTTTCTAGAATATCTTTCTTGGGATCTTCATAATCACCACCATTTCAAAAGAGCATAATCCTTTGTATTATCTAACCAATCGCTATGTCATGGCTAGTGAGGCACAATGATTTCTCGATCACAACATAGCGACCTCTTATGAGAACTATATTCTGGTGATAGAGAAAAGAGGATGTGTCAATCATAATCAGGGATAACTTTAAGAAACACCACCTGAGAAAAATATGTAAAATGTTGGTGAATTCAACATTAAATATGATGGAAAAATTTCTAATTGAGGGTGATTTTTTCATTTGAGGCAAGAGAGAAAATTATTTTCTATTGGTGAAAATTTCCTTTCCATATCAAAATTTAATAATAACCGTAGCAAATTAATTTTACCTTTTTTGGTACACAAATAAATGTAGGCAATTTTTTTTGTTGGTCATAAACATTTTCATAATGTAAGAGGCAAATTAATTATTTCCTATAACAAAAAATATTAATCTAGTTGGATAATATGTCAGTTTCTAAAGAGAGATTATTTAATTTTTTGGTGAATTTATAGTCACAAGTGGTCCATGGCCCACATGCCAAGTGTACACTATACAGTGTACTTTTAGTATGCCAATCCATTAAGATTCAATTAATAATGTGCTCTTTTTTATTGCCAACTTGGTCGTCATCACTTTTAACGTTGTCATTTTATGGTGAAAGGAATTAATTTGGATTGTTGATGTAATATAGATGAATGACTTTAGCTCTATTTCGGGCCTAATTTTAAACAACATACCATAAAGTTTAAATCTTCCTAGAATTAGGACACGTTTCCCAATGACCAAAAAAAAAATAGTTGGCTGAATGGGGATAGTTAGAAACACATGTCAGTAAAATGGTAGGCAATACTCAACCTGAGGAAAAATATTATTTTATTTAAGGGCAAAATAACATTGTCCAATAAGAAAACATTAGGGAAACACTGGCAAAATTTTTTAAATAATTGTGTTCTAAATGTAGATTAAATTTGCAATTGGATCGGGATTTGGGACAAATTATGTGTAAACTAATAAGTGATTAGCCTTGGATTTTGACCCAAATTATTTAATATCTCGGTGACATGGTTGACCCCATATGTAGGTTTTATTCGCCAAATTATGATTTTCCAAAGAGAGAATAGCCAATTGGCAAAAATTTGCCACTAAAAAAATCACTAATCATAATCATACCAATTAATAGTGCTTGTTAGAATAGTGAACATGCATGTTTATGATATTACATGAGAATTCCACGATCACCATAAATTTTAAAATGTTGCCACTTTCTTCATTTTTTGGTTAGTCACTACATCGCTACCATCAAGGTGCATAGATTTTTTGATAGTGACATAGTGATTTGCCAGATAA
This sequence comes from Cupressus sempervirens, assembly GCA_028749045.1. Classification (NCBI taxonomy): domain Eukaryota; kingdom Viridiplantae; phylum Streptophyta; class Pinopsida; order Cupressales; family Cupressaceae; genus Cupressus; species Cupressus sempervirens. The sequence goes on along the minus strand of CM053786.1, from coordinate 618,837,142 downwards.
TCTGAGTTCTAGTGATACCCCTTGCAACATGCTCCATGTGCATCCTTTCTAACACTGACAACTCTAGGATGGAGCACATGACCAAAACTTGTCCAAATCAATGCACATTTTCGGTGCTAGATTTCACTTTATGATACCATACCTCAATTTCTGATGGTCGCTATGTCATTATGGTAAAAGACCTTGCATTTTTTTATAACAACAATACAACAACCATGGATCTAACCAAGATCAAAAAATGGAAAAGAATTTGAAAAAGGGACTCAGCATGACTTCAAAATTAAGTGAGAAAGGAATATTTGCATTTTTAAAAGACTTCACACTAGGATAAATTCAAAAAGAACAAGACCTAGGGTTTAACAAAGATTTCCAAAAAATATCAAAAATCCAAGACCAAAAACTAGAAACCCTAGCCTCTAACAAAGGACTCAAATCTGATTTTTTATACCTAGATTGGAAAAAAATTATCATGCAAAAAATCAGACCAACAGGTCCCATAACTAAAACCCTTCCCACCAGCCAACACAATATAAACCCTCTTGGAAGGGTAATCAAAGTCATACAACAAGGTCCTCAAAGGCCCCACAAACATAGTAGAGAAGCTAGTAGGACACTAGGTAGAGGTCTTCTTAGGGTTATCAGGGCTCTACACCCAAATAATGGCAATCACAAGGTCCTAGGCCTGATCAGAGGCCATAGAACCCATATGCACAACTAGTCGGGACTCAGTAGTCCTCTATGGGAGACCTTAGTGGATCTAGTAGGATCAAGGGTTAGCAGCAGTCCAAACCATATGGAGTGTAGATTCAAACCCATGGGCCATGTTACGCTTGATGTGGTATGGGTCATATTGTGAGAGAATGTCCACAGGGTCCCATAGCAAGCAGTCAGCAAGGAGTCACCTCAGAGCCTACAATAGATGATATGGATAGATCCCATAGGGTGTTTGTAGCAATTGATAACTGCTAGACAGAGCATCAGACCATAGTGAATGAGGCTATAGGAGGAGTTAGACGAATAGATAGTCTTGAATCCCATTTGCATTTTGGCTCAAATTACCCTCTCACTTTGAGGCAGAGAGTTGGATCGGGTTAGGATCCAATGGGACTATTATGATGAGGTCATAACATCATGGGAGGATGTAGCATAGATGAGAGCATAGTACCCCTATCTTTTTGATAAACTCCAAGAGGAAGTTCATGCCTAGAGGGAAGGATGTGAGGCCTCATCCTAACCCATCATAGCATAGATATTATATTTCCATTTTGTTACTTAAGACTAGATATCTCGACATATATATTTTGATACTTGATGGAAAGTAAATTTTGATAGTTATCTGATGATATTTACCTTGTGATCTTTCATTATGGTATACATTAGGACTTAATTGGCTTAGTTAATGAATTAGAAAAGTTAGTAATATGCAGCTTGTTTTTGAGGGTTAATGATTAAATGCTTAATATGTAAATGATGGAGAATAGGAAGTTAATTATGGAATGTGTTGTATGTGAATGGTAGAATAATGAAGTTATCATGTACTTTTACTTTTATATGTAATTTATATGTGGATTTTCATTGGACTACTAATGCTCCAGTTTAGTGTGCAACAAAGGAACCATGGAAACATAATGGATAAACAAGGTATAAACACATGTTAGTATGACACTGCCAAGGTGAATCTTTATAAGATTTGTAAACCTCATTGTGATGTGTTTATTTTATAAATTTGATATGTATGTGTGTGGAATGTATTTCATGTGTAGATTATGAATGTGTCATGTGTGATTTATAGTAAATTTTCTGTGTGTCACTTGACACTTGTACTCGTTATGTGAAAATGACATGTTCTTTGATGATGGATCATGTGGCCACCTTATCTGAAGTTAAATACCTTAATTGAGAAATTTGACTTATTGCCTTATATTAGTAAAGAGAACAAGGTTACCACCATAGGAAATTTGAAATTTGAACTTACCTAGCATTGTGAGGGCCATTAAGTAGTACTAAGGTGAATTTGTGATAAAAATAAACCCTACCCATGTTAATAATTTAAGTTAGGGGGCTAATAATGACCACTAGGGTGCCTAGAGGACCTAGGAGACCCCAAAAAGAATGCATTTTATATTGAATCCGAAAATGAGAGTGATATATAGAGGCATGGTCAAATTAGAAACTCCTTTGTCCAATCTCTATCTTTAGAGACACCTAGGGTTTGGAGGAGGAGGATAAGGAGCTCTACTACAACTTTTCATTTTCTATTGCCTAGAGTGAGGTTGGTATCCATGACCCATGGTGTTATTCATTGCATGTAGAGTTAATATGGTGTTCTTCATTTCATGATAAATTTGGTGTATTGTAAATGTGGTTCGAGAAAGGATCTTTGTTTGAGTGCTGCATGTGAGAAGTTTATGTGATTTCTTCCTTGAATCTTGTTTCATTTCATGTTGTGTGTTGTGTAATGGGTGTGTAGCATCACTCACCCTTGGGAGGGAAGAGATGCTTGGGTGAAGGGGTTATTTGGGCTCACTCATGTAGTTGAGGAACTCTCCCATGTGTGGAGATGATTTTATATGTTCTGTTGGAGTTTTAAAACTACTAAGCAACAAAGTGCTTAATACCAAAATGATATCACTCACACAATCTAAGGATTAGCCAAATCCCATTAACAATTATATGTGCAAACCATTTGGACCCAACTTCAACAAAACCAAGGGTAATTTTCTACTCTTCAGGCTCTGCAAAACTAGGGTGGGTATACCCAGGGATGATTCAAGACTGGAAAACACTATATGAGAATTATTTTAATTTCATACTAATTCTCATCTAAAATCCTCAAATATGTGCATAATTCTTGACAATTTGATAAACACATCCCATATAACAAATCTAGCCAAAATTCTTCTATAGATCTACACATGTTCTCAGCAATAGTGGCTAACTGAAGCTAAAACATTCCATGCAAATAAGTACCAGCCAACTTTGAAGTTCTTCAAGAAATAATAGTAAAATTGATTATAATTCTACATTTGAAAACTATTTATGACATACTTATCTTCCAGCTGAATCAATTTGACCAGTGCCTAATAAATTAGGGTTCAGAATGTACTACAAATCCATAGATCTAATTTGTTGCCTTACAACAAATATTATCAGCAATTCTTATCAAAATTCATCATTCAAAAAATCCTTCCTACTACTATAACAACCTTACCAAATTCATCAAAGCTTTTACTTAATTCATTGAACTAATAGCAGTGGTGAATAGATATACAATCTAACTAGATTGCATTCAATTGTACAAGCCTTTACTCATACAATATCAAGATGACCAAGTAACTAAAAGGAGATAAAATTTAGAAAGAACTTCATTTTCTTTGAAAATTTTATACATTTGCAATAAACATAGAATAACCTTAGGAAAAACATGAAGATCAATCTATATTAATGTATTCTCAGGAACTAATAGAGATGATACATCATAAAACTTGCTCAAACATTGGATCGAAAACAAACTAAGTATATCACCTAGGCATTAGAAAATTGGACCTTTCTTGAGCCCTAGGATCTCACTTATATAGTATGAGATGCAACAAGCTTCAGGCTAAGAGAAAATTGATAGGTGTCTCTTTCAAAAAGATATTTTCAAACACCTATCACAAAAGATAAAATTTTGAGTAACAAAAAGACTGATACATCAAACATTCATTTTGGTGGGTCTGCTTCTGTTACATCCTTCATGTATGCAACTACTAAGCTAACCAATGATAAAGTTTGTTTTGATGATTTCACATTAATCTCCACTTGTGGGTTTTCACTATTTTTATCCTGTATGGTGGGAGTAACTTCTACTTTTTTTTCTTCTTTGGTTGTATCAGAATCCTATGGGTGCGGGCCTACAACTAAAAGTGACTGATTATTCTTGTCTTCTTCTTCTCATTGGGCTTGTATAGTGACAGTGTCAATGATTTGGATCTCCTCACCCTGCACCTCATCACTGTTAGTTTCATCTTCATCAAACTATTCACTAGGAACTATTTCTACCATCCACTTGTCAAATAGTGTTTCATCTGGGCAATTGAATTGCAAAATATCACTCTACCTCTTGAGTACATACTTAGCCTCATTATCAATAGCAACAAATTCCTATTTTAAAGAATCAAAGAATATTTGGGCCTTCACCATTTCTTCCATTGTGGTAGCCCACCATGCATGCCCTATTTCATTTATAATTCTATTCATCCTTAAACAAAAAATATCATCAAGTTCCTTCACCCATTCATCTTTGTTTTTCAAATTATTTCTTTTATCTAGGGCACAAGAAAACAAACTAAATTTTTGGCTCTTATACTTGTTCAAGTAGCCTACGATTATTCTCTGTAAATGAATCCTTTTATTGTCAAAATCAGCAAGATCAAAAATAATATCAAAGGTTTTTTTAATTTTATCATAAGAATTCTTTATGATATAGAAACACAAAAATGTCATTTGTTTCTCCCTTCTCACCCATTTATTCATGATAGGATTTAAAGCCTCATCATTGGCTTTCAACTCCTCCCAAATACTGATCACTGTTGCGGTGTCCACAACACATGCCCCATTCCTCACTAGGAATGGGGAGCCCCTACTTTTTTCGACTCATGGACTCACAATTTGAGAGTTAGGAGAAGAATTTTTTGTTTAGAGTCCACAAATTGCAAAAAAAAAAAATTAAAAATTTAAAAAATTTAAAAAATTTAAAAATAAGATTGAAAATAAAAAAAATAAATTTAAAAAATAAATAAGCACCACGCGCACTTGTGATGCCACGCGTCGTGTGCCTACGCACTCGCGACACTCGCACCGCGTGCTGTAGTGACTCGCTTGCGTGCTTGTGCGCCTCGCGCTACCGTGCCTCACACACGTGCTTGTGCATCGCTTGCATGTGCACTTTGCCACAGGTTTGTGCCTCTCACATGCACGCTCTGATGCATTTCGTACGTGTGTGTGTGCACATGACCAAGGGCCTTGTGTGCTTGTCAAGCTATTTTTTTTGTTCACCTTCAGTTTTGTCCGAATAGTCATGAGAGGGGTTTAAAATATATTGTTTAAGTATAAGTTGATGTATATTTAATTTCTTATACTCAAGATATATTTTAATATATGCGACGAATCTTTTGAGATAGGTTTCAGACCTCCTGGAGATAAGGTAAAGATTTTAGAAAATTTCAAGGCCTTAGAAATCCAGACTTAGCCAAATTTCAGGGCTTCAAGAATCCAGACATAGCCAAATTTTAGGGCTTCAGAATTTCAGACTTAGCCAGATTTCAAGATTAACCTCTAGTTTTGTTTGAGTAGCTAGTGTTTTACCTGTTCATTGTTAACTCTACGAACTAATGTTTGCTTCTTTTGTAGGTAAAAATTGAATCCTCAACTTGTCGAGATCATAACTTTTAACTTGGGCCTCAGAATTCAGAACCACTTACACCATTGCAAAGAAGAACTGAAGATCTAATTTTAGTCCCTAAAATAGAGAGCCTTCAGCTACCCAATTTTAGGGACTGAAAAAGGTTTCAACTTGAAATTTTGAGCAAAAGACCTCCAAAAAGATCATTTAAAAATGCCTAGAAAATTTGTGAGAAAATATGAAAAGTTGCAAACATTTGATCATCTTGGATAATCTAGATCACATGGTTTCTCACTGGGAAGGATTGGACAGGTGGAGAGAAGACAAAGGTCAAAGATACAGAGGTTGGACACATAAAGCAAATTAGGTTCCTCATCTTATGCAGCTTTTTGGGACAAGATTCAATGCAGGTGCCTTGAGATTTTCGATTGAAGAAGCAGAGGGAGTGTAAGTTTATGAAAGTAATTGGCTATAAAGAGGGTGTAAATCATCAAAAATGGGTATGGAGCATATACAAAAAGTGATCTAAAACCTCATTTGAGCAAAACCCAGAAACTGTTTTTCAAAATTGAGAACTTTAATTTTTTGGCAAATTGAGCTCTATAGGTCCGTAGATCCGCAGATCCACAGGTCCACAGTTCTGCAGCTCCACATTTTCATGTAGCTCCACAATTTAGAGGTGCACTGATAGTTGACTGCTAGTTCCCAAAAAATCACTTTCCATGCATTGGGATCACATTCTAAGGGCAAGTTTAACACTGACACACATCAAGTGAAGGGCCAGCTTCTATTTTTGGTGTCTCCATGCACTTCCAATTTGACTGATGGCTTCCTCTTACTTTCTGTCTCATACTTTCATTATTTTTGACATGTAAAGGGCTCATGCATCCAATTAATGAATAAAATATGGATGGAGTCCCTCTAAGCACCAGTTAGATTACTAGTTTGTATATATTTAGTTTGTTTTAATGTTTTATAAAACATTTTATGGCATTAAGATATCTCTCACTCTCAACACAAATTAAGGAGACAATTTCTTATAAATACCCCATTGTAAAATGTAAAAAGGGCCGCCGTTATTATGCAATCAAATTATACTTTTGGTGCTAGCATTCGAAGTGTAGTTATTCTTGCCTGAATGTGTCATTGTTTTGTGGATTTATTCATGAGATTGTGATTGAGCCAAAGGTTTATTGCATTGTTTCTGGTTGTGCGATCTTTTAGTTCTGGTGTTTGCTACAGATATATGAATTTTTTTGACATAATGAGCTTGAGAAAAGATCACCTAATTGTGTCTACATAGCTTTTTGTCTCACATGAGTGCACTTTTTGTGGCCTTGTGATTTGATGAAGAGTGAAACATTATTCAATTTGTTAAAGATTCTCACTGACAATTGCATCAATGGATTCTAGGAAGCATTGCTCCTATTTTCATTGGTTTCCTACTAATTTCTTCAAAGGTTTAACTCGTAGCATGTTGTGTTCTGTAGCTTATGTCTATTTTGAAATTTCACTTTCAAGTTATTTGATTTCATGTTATTTGATTTCAGTTTCGTTATTTGCTTTGCTAACCCCCTGTTAGAATAGAGCCTCATAGTAGTTGGATTGTTAGAGTTGCATTCATTGAAAAATGGAAAATACAAAAAATATTGTTCTTTTGGTGTGATATTTTGAGAGAATGAACATATTTTACTTGATTCCAAGGTAAAAGAGTTTTTGGAACCAGCAAAGGCTTCCTTGTGAACATTCACATTTATCTTCTATTGAGCAGATTTTGGTACATTGCAAGACAAACACTGAACCTTGGAATGGATCCTTAAAAAGATTTTCTTTTCAAGAGAGGAATTACACTATGGATTCCTGTCATTGACCTCATGCAAAATGAATGCCCAACAATCACCTTGGCCAACTAATTATAAACTAGTGACCATTCAATTTTATCCCCCAAATACATGAGAGCTTTTCTTAATTTATCTTCATATTTTGCCTCCAACTCTACATGTAAGGCCAATAATTTATTCTTTTCTTCTTCAAAATCCTCAGTAGTGTAGTATTTTGGCCTTTGGGGTGTATCTGGTATTTCTATGAGGTGGGTGGATTTGAAGGGTTCAACTGGGGGATGAGGGTATGTTATTGTAGGCCTAGTGGATTTTTCCAATATCTTGTTCTCAATCTCAATTCTCTTTTTAACCTCTTTATTGTAGGAATCCACAATAGCCTCATATTTTCTCTATAATTCAATCATTTCCTTTTCCTCCCTTTCTATAATAGTCAAGGAAAATTGAGAATAATCTACATTCATGTGGGCTGCCTATACATGTGAGGTATCAGCAACTCTCCTTATAATGATATTCCCTATCAGTCCTAAATCATCAAATTGTGCTAACACAATCTAGGATCCTCTTCTTAGTGACCACATGACAAGAGTAGCTTGGTCATTACTAAAAGAATTCCTTGCAAACTCCCTTTTATTTGGCTCTTGTAACTCCAATTTATTAGAAATAGAATTGAAAATCAATGCATCTGCAATATCCCAAATAGGCAACAATAGTATGTTAGAAGTTTTTACCATTTTCCTTCCTTCTTCAGGAGTAATGTTCTAGAACTCTTGCATCATTTGTTCTTTTATTTTGTTTTGGATGGAGGCTTCATCCATTTTTGGATGCTCTATTTCATATTTTTACACCTTTCCTCAAAATTGCTCATATTCGCCCTCCAAGAAAACTAGTGGAAAGCCCTAGACTTTACAAAACTATCATCTAGAAAAAATTTCTGACTAGCTTGTTCCAAAATATGATCCAAATCCCGTCCCTTGAAATTTACTACAGTCAGCTCAAAGCTTGGTACAGGAGGCTCCTAGGGATTCCCTTCATCAATCCCTGCTTGGGTAAAAAAAATGCCCCCTTATGACCCAATTTTTTTAATTTTCTCATCAGTGAGCTGCTCCTCCTCAATTCTCAAAGTGGTTTGTGAAGGTGAATACTCCTCAAAATCAGGATCCTCCTCCCTTATTATTTTTATCCTCTTAAGGGAGGGCTTAGAAGACCTCTCTTCGAAAACATTACTAGTGGACTCAATTATTCATTTGCCTTTGTCCACGGTATTCCTTTTATTTTGAATAATAGTATACCCTAGCCTTTTCTGGACAATTAATTGACCTACCCCTATATTGGGAGTAAAACTCAATCTTCCCATTACTTCCTTGGCCTTATCTAGGTAAAACCTAATAAAAAAATTCTTCTTCTCATTCATTGCCTCTATTATTTCAAGAAAAGTATTCATAAGTTTTCTCATTTTATCTACATTTGTAACTGCACCATCCAAAGGATTATAGTCTGGATCAAAATAATGAATGAAATCCAAAATTTTAGAAAAGACTCTCCACTTCTCTTTTCTAGTCTCTTGCTCTTGTAAGGAGTACTCATTCCTTATTAAGTCTCCAAGAAAATAAAATTCATGCTCAATTTTACGAAGCTTAATTCTGTGCCTTAGAGCCAAATGATAAAAACCTTCATAATCACAAAATTGATGGTGAGAAGTAGCCATCTTATAAGGATTCAAAATCTTGTGTAGAGAAAGCCAACCCTCTTTTGTGATTACAAATTGATGAGACACTGTGCAAGTAGGAAAAATTGACCCCTTTTGTCTCTTCAATATAAGGGTTTCCTCCACTACTCCCAACTACCACAATATGTTAGTTACTCCTACCTTTAAAGGCACTTGGTAAGGTAGTACGTGGGGGCTTCCTTTAAAACCATATACTCTAAATATAGTAGAAATAGAGTATGGAATAACATCTCCCCAATTATGTGAAACTTTCAGATTATGGGGTTTATCCATAGGCCTAACAAGGTGCATTAGTGCCTTAGGGATCTTGGGATTGTCACTAAATATGAGGCATCTTAGCTTTGAAGAAAAATACATATCAAACCTGACAAAACTGGCATTCTCTACATCCCAAGTCATATCTGCACTCCACAATTGAATTGATAGTGCTTCCCCATTCTCTTCTCTATTTAATTACATTTCTTTACCAAAATATGTAACACCCTTGAACAAGAACATGTGCATCAACAGAGAATAATGGCCAAAAAAATTTTCCACCTTGCCCTTAGTAATTCCAATCAGTCCAATATGAATCTCCTCAACTAAGTAGGAAGAAAAATCATAAATTATAACCACACCAAAATCAATGGGCACATGATAATCAATAACATGCCCTAAACTAAAAACCTCCCTAATTTCCTCTAGGCTAATTGTAATCAAGATTTCACCATTAGCTCTCTTCAATACTCTAAGGGCTTGGTCGTTGTTCTTAGCTATAGCTTCCAAAAGATCATAGTCCATGAAAATACTAGGAACCACTAGTTTCTGTTAGAATTATTTAGAATAACTAAGAGGAGGGGTGAATTAGTTATTCAAGGTATAATAATGTCCAATACAAATTTTCCTTTCTAGCCTTTTTACTTTCTTGTCAAATCCTTAATGGCATATAATTAAAATTATCATGCATGCAGTTAAACATTAAACAATCATGAAAAGTAAACATGCATCACACCCATAAACCCTCCAAGAATAAGAAGGTAAAACTGGGGTGGGGGTGATACCCACAAATTAACTACACAATTTATTTCAACCACTTCTAATGGTTTTCAATGTTAAAGGCCTGCCCTATTAAAAGCTTTACACACTGTAAGATGTGACCCTGTTAAAGGATTTCTACACCCTATTAGGAGTGTGCCCTATTAGAGAACTTAAGAAATTTTAGCTTAGAATGCCACCCTATTGAGGGATTTACATAGAGCTGTTAGGCCCACCCAAGTCCATGGGATTTATAGTCACCTTCTCAAAAGAATCTTTTATCCCTCTCTAAGGATCTCCTATCCTTCTCTTGAGGATCTCTTATCCTTCTCCTAGGGATCTCCTTGTTGGATACAATTTTTCAATTGTGTGTTGTCTTTGATGTCACACAAATGTTATATTAGTCATTAGACAATGTCTACTGAGCTCAGAAGGTCAGCAAGGCAGTAGATAGTGTGTACTGAGCTCAGAAGGTCAGCAAGTCATTAGACAATGTCTACTGAGCTTAGAAAGTTAGCAAGGCAATAGACAATGTCTACCAAGCCCAAAAGGTTAGTAAAGATAGCTTGTAGTGTCTACCAAGTAGACAATTAATTACTGAGCCTTCAAGGTAATCAAAGAAATTTAGTTCTTACCGTGCTCACTTGGTAATCAAAGAAAATATGATAAGAGAAAATCTTACTGAGCTCACTTGGTAATCAAAGAAAATATGACATAAATAGTTCTTACCGAGTTCACTTGGTCATCAAAGGTAATTTGGTAAAGGTAGTTCTTATCGAGTAAACTCGATAGCCAAAAGATTTTAGATTTTGTAATGTTAACCAAGTCAAGAAGGTTAACTCTTGAAATCCTTGGAAGCAATATTTACTGAGTAGGGTTGGCCAGTAAAGCACATTTATTTGTTTAAGAATAATATCTATAGCCGACTGATGAATGGTTTATTGGTAAATATAACATGTAAATGGGCTGACTTGACAACTTGAATGGTATAAGTAAGAAGTCAAGTTGCAAATTCAAAATATGATATGGAGATATGAAAAGTTAATGTGATATGAAGACTGATTATTGTGGAAGCAAATTTGAAGTGACCAAAGATTATTAAGGAGTAGCAAAGTCATATTTGATCAAGGAGGATCTAATGATGTTGAAAAAAGACCTATATCCAGCAAATTTAGTTGCATCTTGTTCAAGTCAATTAATTGTTGCTTTCTAACGATTGTAGCAGTGATTCCATATTTCTTAATAGAGTTGGTTTAACGACCATTTTGTAAATCCTCTAACAAGGTGACAGTTTAGTTCAATTGTTCTAAAGACCTCTAGCAAGGCCACTCCTAATAGGATGATTAAATCATCTAACAAGGTCACACCTAATAGTGTGTATTGTAACCTTTAACAAGGTTGGCTCCTAATAGGGCTCAATTCAGAAGAGTGAAAATTGGTGACTAGTTATTTGGTGGTTTTTATCATATTGGGTTTCCACATTAAATCTAGTGTCTCTTGTGTTCATTTTGTTTTCAGTTACATGTATGAAAGCTTAAAGATAAGTAATAGCTTAATCTACCAAGTATCAACAGTAACTAGTTCATTAAGACATATAAGGGATTTGTGGATTAATTTTTGTAACTGATTCACCCCCCTCTCAGTTACTTTATCTGTAATTCCAACAATTGGTATCAGAGCTTTTGGTATTTACAGGAAAATATTTCAAGGATCTATGCTAAAGATTAGGATGCCTTATAAGAGGGAAATTCCAAGAGTTAACAAGGACAACTTCTCAGCATGGCAAGGGTTGATGAGACTTCATCTAGCTTCTATTAGAGACACATGACTAAAATACCTTGATGAAAAATATGCAGAACTAGCCAGTACACTATCTGTCAATGATATTGCTAAAAAGAAGACCCACAAAATTATGATGATAGCTATAGCATTTGCTCTGAGTTATGATTAATTTGATGACATCAAGGACTGCAAATCTACCTTTAAAATGTGGGAAAAGCTAAAAGAAATCTATGGAGGAGATGATAATATAAGAAGAGCCAAAGAAGAAATTTTGAGAGGAAAATTTGATCAAATAAGGATGAGAGAGGATCAAAACATTGCAAAATATGTTGAAAGACTCAAAGCATGTGTTAGTGCAATCAAAGCATTTGGAGGAGATATCAAGGAAGAGACAATCATAAGTAAAGTTCTTAGAACTTTACTTCCCATTTATGTAATCAGAGTCCCTACAATTCAAGAAAGGAGATGTGAGGCAAATCATAAAATAAATTTAGAGGCCATAGTTGGAAGATTGACCGCATTTCAGCTAGACAACTATGACAACTATGTTCCAACAACCAAGAATGTTGATTCTACATTTGAAGCCAAGCTTTCACTCAAATAAAAAGGGAAAAAGATGAACGAACCACAATTAGAAAGTGATGAAGAATTAGAACAAAGTTTAGATCAGATCATTGGTGATAAATCAGAAGGAACAATGACAAGAAATAAGTTGAAAGACACTTGTTTACTTGCTGATTTTGAACCTAGAAATGTTAAAGTGCACTAGAAAATGAAATTTGGATTGAAGCTATGAATGAAGAAATAGAATAGATAGAGAAAAACAAAACATGGAATCTTGTACTTAGACCCAAAGATAAGAATGTGATTGGAACAAAGTGGGTATTTAGAAACAAACTAAATGAAGATGGTAAGGTATCAAGGAACAAAGCTAGACTAGTGTGCAAAGGATACTCTCAAGAGGAAGGTGTAGACTATGATAACCTTTTTCTCCTATTGCAAGATTGGAAGGTGTCAAAACCTTACTTGCACATGCAGCATTCAAAGGATACAAAGTTTATCAGATGGATGTCAAGTTAGCATTTCTTAATGGCATATTGGAGGAAGAGGTCTACATTGAGTAGCCTGAAGGTTTTGTTGATCCAGACAAGAAGGACATGGTATGCAAATTACATAAAGCATTATATGGTCTGAAACAAGCCCCTAGAGCATGGCATGAAAGATTGCATAACTATCTTATTCAGATTGGTTTTCAAAGAACTAATGAAAATAACAGTTTGTACATAAAGGAAGGACCAGATAATAAGATTGTTTTGGCAAAAATATTTGTAGATGATACTTTTTTTATAGGAAATGATGATCTTTGCAAAGAATTTTCAAAACAAATGAACAAGGAATTTGAAATTTTGATATTTGGTGAGATAAAATTCTTTGTTGGTCTTCAAATTCAATAGAATAAGAATGGCATCTACATCACTCAATCTAAATACATCAAGGAGATACTGAAAAAGTTCGGTATGGAAGATTGAAAACCAGTTGGGACTCCTATGTGTACTGGATTAAAACTCACCAAGGATGATGAATCAAAGGAAGTGGTTCAGACATTGTATAGATCTATGATTGGAAAATTGAAATATGTAGTGCACACAAGACCAGACATTGCCCTTGTAGTAGGAATTATAGAAAGTTTATCAGAAAAACCAAAATAAAATCACATGATGGCAATCAAAAGAATCGTGAGATACTTGAAAGGAACAGAAGAATATGGATTATGGTATAAACTTGGAGGAAAATTGGATTTAAAGTTGTTTATTGATGCAGATTGGGTAGGAAATATTGATGACAGAAAAAGCACAAGTGGAGGAGCCTTCTTTCTTGAAAAAAGGTTGGTTTTTTGGACATGCAAAAAGCAGAATTGCACATCTCAATCCACATCAGAAGCTGAATATGTTGCAACAACAATAAATTGCTCAAACATTGTGTGGTTTAAACAATTATTGAAAGGTATGAAGCAAGAAATCATAGAACCAGTTGTTATGTTTTGTGATAACACTAGTGCAATTAAAATCTCCAAGAATCCAATGATGCATTCAAAAACCAAACATATTGCCATAAAGTATCACTTTGCTAGAGAATTGGTGCGAGAAAAGGAAATAAGATTAGAGTATGTGCATACAAAGGAACAAATTGCTGACATATTCACAAAGCCTTTACCTAAGGATGCATTCTTGTATCTAAGAGGTAAGTTAGGGGTCATTCCCCTATTTGAAGCTCACTAAAATATAGTTTTAGTGATGCATCAACAGGAATAGAATTGAAGATCTATCAATTGATGCAGCAAACCAATGAAGACATTGCATATGAATCAATACATCATGTACAATGCTATTTAGTTGTTTTGTCTTTGGCATGTGTTGTCAAAGAGGGAGAATATATTTTATCATATCTTTCTGAAATTTACAAATAATAAGAGTTTGTATAAGAGGGAGAGATTATATGTAAGAGAGAGTTTTGTCATTAAAAAGACTTATTTTCAAATTTCATTCTGCTATGACATGTGTTTCCATCAATGCCAAAGAGGGAGATTGTTGGATACAATTGTTCAATTATGTGTTGTCTTTGATGTCACACAAATGTTATATCAGTCATTAGACAGTGTCTACCGAGCTTAGAAGGTCAGCAAGGCAATAGATAGTGTCTACCGACCTCAGAAGGCCAGCAAGTCATTAGACAATGTCTACCAAGCTCAAAAGGTCAGCAAGGCAATATACAGTGTCTACTAAGCCCAAAAGGTTAGTAAAGATAGCTTGTAGTGTCTACCAAGTAGACAACTAATTATCAAGCCTTCAAGGTAATCAAAGAAATTCAATTCTTACCAAGCTCACTTGGTAATCGAAGAAAATATGATAAGAGCAGCTCTTATTGAGCTCACTCGATAATTGAAGAAAATATGACAGAAACAGTTCTTACCGAGTTCACTCGGTCATCAAAGGTAATTTGGTAAAAGTATTTCTTACCAAGTAAACTTGGTAGCCAAAAGATTTTAAGATTTTGTAATGTTAACCAAGTCAAGAAGGTTAACTTTGGAAATCCCTGGAAGCAGTATTTACCAAGTAGGGTTGGCTAGTAAAAGACATTTATTTGTTTAAGAATAATATCTGTAGCTGACTGATTAATGGTTTATTGGTAAATATAACATGTAAATGGGCTGACTTGAAAACTTGAATGGTATAAGAATTCAAGTTGCGAATTCAAAATATGATATGGAGATATGAAAAGTTAATGTGATATGAACACTGATTATTGTGGAAGTGAATTTGAAGAATGACCAGAGATCATTAAGGAGCAGCAGAGTCGTATTTAATCAAGGAGAATCTAATGATGCTGAACAGAGACTTGTATCTAGAAAATTTAGTTACATCTTGTTCAGGTCAATTCATTGTTTCTTTCTAACCATTGTAGCAGTGATTCCAAATCTCTTAATAGAGTTGGTTTAATAGCCATTTTGTAAATCCTCTAACAAGGTGAAAGTTTAGTTGAATTGTTATAAAGACCTCTAGCAAGGCCACTCCTAATAGGGTGATTAAATCCTCTAACAAGGTCACACCTAACAGTGTGTATTGTAACCTTTAATAGGGTTGGCTCCTAACAGGGCTCACTTCAGAAGAGTGAAAATTGGTGACTAATTACTTGGTGGTTTTTCCCATATTGGGTTTCCATGTTAAATCTGGTGTCTCTTGTGTTCATTTTTTTTTCAGCTACATTTATGAATGATTAAAGATAAGTAATAGCTTAATCTACTGAGTTGCAACATTTTTTTACCAAGTATTAGTAGTAACTAGTTCATTAAGACATCTAAGGGATTTTTGGATTAATTTTTGTAAGTAACTAATTCACCCCCCTCTCAGTTACTTTATTTTTAATTCCAACACTTCTATCCTTTTCTTGAGGCTTATCTTCCTAGCTATTAAGCTAACCTAGCAATGTAGAATTTCAATATCTAATACAATGGTAAGAAAGTATTAGAAAGGTTTTGGCCTGATAAACATTGCAACTCTAACCTTGCAGATTTGATATCACTCTTTGGTTCTTTTCTTTGCTTGGATTTTCTTCCTTGCAGTGTTGATAGCTTGTCCACCCTTCAAGATCTATCTCCTTGAGTTCTTCCACTCGTTATGCCAATGCACTCTATGGTCACTTGATCAACTCAGAGTCTTGATGCTCTATACTTACTCCTCATTGTTTCCTCTTCTTGACACTTCACACTAGCCTTCTCTTGTCTTCTTCGCATGACCACACTTATGACCAACTACCCCTACAGTTTTGATCTCTCACCTATAACTCCTTATAAAGAAGTTTTGTTCTTCATTTATCACTCAAATCTTCTCGCTCATCAATTTGATTTGATCTGGGAAAATGATATTATTTTCGCTCCAAATTATTTCTTCGAGAAACTTCATAATAAATCCATCAACATTCACCTTGAATTGGTTTTCATGGTTTACATAAAATTTTGTGACATCTACTCATCATCCTTATCATCCAACTAATTCACAAAATTCAATGTAACAAACTTATCATTACTTATCTGGCGAATCTTTTGACTTATCAAATAATGTAGCAACTCAGCATCATTGGTTTACTGATGCTCAGCTCCTTCTGTGTTACTTGGCTTCTACTACATTTACTGATGCTTGAAACCATCTAGTTCTAGATTTCTTGGAATCCTCTATAGTTTTTTCTTTACCCGGAACCTGAAGCTTTCCTATATTGCTTCACTTCTACTACATTTAATAATCCTCAGCACCTTCTATGTTACTCAACACCTAAAGGATTGCTTGGCTTCAATTAAGAATTTTCTTGGTTCTAACTAGCTTGCTCAGCTCTCTCAAATGAACTTAGTTAGGCTTTACAAATGACTTAGTTAATCCTTACATCTTTGATATGTCTCAGTGTGTCCATCCTCTTAGAGTATGTCATCAATACACTATTTTATCAATGGCTTAGCTGATCCTTATACTTCATCATAACTTCAACCTTTCTAGTTACATCTTATTGATTGCCTCCTCCTTCTTAATCAACCCATTCATAGTATTTGGATCACTTAGGAAAATTTCATTCCTACAAGTAGCAAGTTTGACATCAATGAAAAAACAATGATTGAAAGCATTCTTTACCAGTTCTATCATTCTTTATTCATGATCTTTTCAATCATTTTCAACAATCTCCCTCTTTGGCATTGATGGCAAACCAAACTGATCAATTCATTGAGCTGATCAACTTAGTTACCACCAAAATTATATACCAAATAGAAAAATTTTTGTCATTACATATCTTCCTTTTTGTATCATGTCTCCCTCTTTTTTTGATACAAACTGAATCCTTTGTTCTACTTCTTCCTCTTGATTGTTGCATCCTTACTCTATATTCCTGATCCTTCCTTCATAGCTACTTGCTGATCAGTTTCTTATCTCTTCTGAATCTCCCTCTTTCATCTCTCCTTTCATACATTCTCATAAATCTCCATATCTTTACCTTTCATTGATCAATTTCTCATAAATCTTCCTCTTTGACATAAATGCCAAAGATGTAGCATCTTCAACATGCTAAATATAAGCTTTGCATATCATATTATCTCCCTCTATCACCATGCTTGTGATTGATCTAGAGTTTCTACTCCTATTAATATCCTCTACATCATTCTTCTGATATTTCAATGATCTATTCCTCTTTGATGTACGATAGCTCCTTGTTTGCTTTAGACTGATTGAGTTAGGGGCATTACCCCCAACTTTCCTCTAAGATATTCATAGGTATCCTTGGGCAAAGGTTTGGTGAAGATATTTGCAATTTGTTCCTTTGTGTGAATATACTCCATCTTCACTTATTTTTCTTCCACCAATTCTCTAACATAGTGATACTTGATTGCAATATGCTTGGTTTTTGCATGCATTATTAGATTCTTGGATATATTTATAGCACTTGTATTATCACAATATAGTATCATAGGTTTGAATACCTCTTGTTTCATTCTTTTCAATAGATGTTTGAGCCACATAATGTTTGTGCAATTGACTGCTGCTACCACATATTCTGCTTCTACAGTGGACTGGGATGTGGATGTTTGTTTCTTACTAGTCCAAGTAACTAGCCTTTTACCTAAGAATAATGCTCCTCCAGTTGTGCTTTTCCTATCATCAATGTTGCCTTCCCAATCTATGTCTGTGTATGCATTGAGCTCAAACTTCTCATTCTTTTTGTAGTGCAGGCCAAAATAATTAGTTCCTTTGAGATACCTCATTATCCTTTTTACTGCTATGAGATGATTTTCTCTAGGATTAGAAAAGAATCTAGCCATTATTCCAACTATTAATGCTATTTCTAGTCTACTATGTACAACATATTATAGTTTTTAATTCATGGATCTGTACATTGTTTTATTGACTTTAATTAATTCATCATTTTTGGATAGCTTATGTCCTATTGCCATCGGTGTGTTGACAGGTTTGGAGTCTTCCAATCCAAACCTCTTGAGTATCTCTTTGATGTACTTTGATTGTGTCATGAAATACCATATTTTAGTTGATGTACTTGCAATCCAACAAAAAATTTGATTTCTCCAAACAGAGACATCTCAAACTCATGTTTCATTTTGTCAACAAAAATTTTGCAAAGTGCTTCCTTTCCTCCAAAAACTATGTCATCCACAAAAATTTTAGATACAAGAATATCCTTACCTTCTTTTGATTTGATGTACATGTTGATGTTATCATTATTTCTTTCAAATCCTATTTGCACTAAATACTTGTGAAGTCTCTCATACCAAGCTCTAGGTGCTTGCTTTAATCCATATAGAGCCTTATGCAATTTGCATACCTTATTTTTGTTATTTTCATCAACAATTCCTTCTGGTTGCTCTATGTAGACTTCCTCTTCAAGTATACCATTCAGAAATGTGGACTTAACATCCATTTGATAGACTTTAAATCCTTTGAAGGCTGCATATGCCAATAAGGTCATTACTCCTTCCATTTTGGCAACTGGAGCAAAATTTTCTCCATAGCCTAGTCCTTCTTCTTGTGCATACCCTTTATAGACTAGTCTTGCCTTATTCCTTGTGATTTTACCATTCTCATCTAACTTGTTTCTAAACACCCACTTGTTTCCAATTACATTCTTGTCAGTTGGTCTTGAGACTAAGGTCCATGTCTTGTTCTTTTCAATTTGTTCTATTTCTTCTTTCATAGGATTGTACCAATCATCATCTTTTATGGCTTCACTTACTATTTTTGGTTCCATTTTTCTAAGTAGATATGTCTCACTTCTGATTCTATTCCTTATCATTGGTCTTGCCTCTTTGTTTCCAATAATTTGATCTACAGGATGATGTCTTATTACATACTTTGCCAATACCGATTCTCTCCTTGTTTGCATGTTGTCTCTTTTAGAATCTGAATCTTCATGTGTATTTTCATCAGATATTTCTTCATTTCCTTCTTCTTGACAGTTCTCAAAATTTGAATGAAAATTATTTGTATTCTATATCTTAGCTTCTGAATGTGTCTATTGCTTGGCATTCACTATCTGTGACTTGGCAGATACTAGATTTTGTTGCTGATTATCATTCTGAGTTGCAACTTCACCATTATTCAGTATACCTTCATAAAAGTATACAAAGGTCTTGTATTCTTCTACTTTCTTGGTGTTCTCAACACTTTGAACTTCTACAAGCTCATTAGATTTCACATTTGTGCTTTCTACTACTTTGTTAGTGTTAACATTCAAGCACTTATAAGCTTTGCTTCTAGTAGAATAACCAAAAAATATGCCTTCCTCACTCTTTGCATCAAACTTTCAATTTCTATACTCTTTATATATATAGCATTTGCATCCAAATATTTTGAAATTTTTTACATTAGGAGAATGCCCATACCATAATTCAAAATGTGTTGCATTTGTACCTTTCTTGACTTGAAGTCTGTTGAGTGTGTAGACTACAATACTTACAGCTTCTCTCCAGTACTTGAGTGCAACATTTTTCTCCATCATTAAGGTTCTGGCATAGTCAATAAATAATCTATTCCTTCTTTCTGCTATAGCATTCTAAGGTGGAGTCTTGGGTGCTGATGTCTACCTTTTCATTCCTCTTTCATTACAGAATTCTTCAAATTCTCTCAATGTGAATTCACCTCCTCTATCAGATCTGATACATTTTAGGCTCTTCCCAGTCTCTTTCTCAACTCTAGCCAAGTACCATTTGAACATTTGGAATGCATCTAAATTTTGTTTCAATAACATGATTGTCATCATCCTTGAATAGACATCTACAAATAGCATTATGTATTTTTCACCTTTGTAGCTTTGCACTACAATAGGACCACACAAGTCAGTATGAACTAGCTCTAATACTACATTAGAAGTATAAGCCTTTCTTTTGAAAGTTGACTTGGTCATCTTCCCTAGTTGGCATTGTTTGCACATGGTGTTATCAAGCTTCTTCAACTTTGGTTGACCTCTAACTTTCTTCATTTTTCTAATGCTTATTAGATTGTCAAAATTTACATGACATAGCCTCTTGTGCCATAACCATACATCATCAGTTTGACAAATGAGACAAGAAGCATCTTCCATGTCTAGGTAGAACAAATTACTCCTAGTTTGGTCACCTTTTCCTATTAGACTTCCTTGAGAATTATAGATCTTGGCAACTCCATTTTCAAATTCAACCTTACAACCTATGTTGCCTAACTGTGAGACACTTAACAAGTTATAGTTTAGGCCTTCAACATAGTATGCATTATCACATGATATATTTTTAGTAAGCTTGATACTACCTTTCCCTTTGATTTGACATGGTGCATTGTTATCAAATCTAACACTATTTCCTTCATATCGATTAAAGGAAATTAACTTACTTTTATCTCCAATCATGTGATGAGAGCATCCGCTATATATGATCCATTTTTTATTCGTGTTCATGTAGGTTACCTAGGTAGTTGCTTCATCTTCATCTGATTCATCTTTCATAGCCACATAGACTACTTCATCATAATTCTTGTCAGAGTCTTCTTCAACAACGTAGCATGTTTTGCCTTGACCTCTGTAGTCCTTGTTGTCCTCTTTCTTGTTCTTGAAGTTTCCTCCATCCTTGTAATTTTTCTTTTGTGTGCATCTGGCTGCAATGTGACCAACTTCATTACACTTGAAAAAAATGATTGGTAGCTTACCTTTGAATTTGCCTCTTCCTCTATGAAATCTTCTTGCTAGTAATGCCTCCAATTGGTCTACATCATCTTCATCAATGTTTCTATCACTAGATACATACTTTCCCTTTCCACTCTTTCTCTTTGTTTGCACCTCCTCATTGTCTTTTATTGTCATCTTGGCTTTGAATGTAGATTCAAATTTTTCTTGCTTGTAGTTGTAAAAGTTGGATAGCTCAAAGGTAGTGAGTCTTCCAATTATTCCTTCAAATGAAAATGTGTTGCCTAGTACACACCTTAGCTCTTGGATGGATGATACTCTTATAGCATAGATGGGAAGCAAAGTTCTTAGGTATTTTCTACATATTGTTTCTTCTGATAACTTTCATCCTAGGCTTCTTATGGAACTTAACACTTCTTTCATCCTTACACCATATTGAGCAACATTCTCTCCTTCTTCCATTTTCATGTCATCAAACTTTCCTCTTAGGATCACTCTTTTGGCTCTCTTGACATTATCATCTCCTCCATAGATTCTTGATAATGTTTTCAACATCTAATGTGTAGTACCACATTCTTTGATGTCATCATACTCGACATAGCTTAGTGCTGAAGCAATATCTAACATTGCTTGATTGTGCTCCTTCTTCTTGCTCATGTCTTCTATAGTGAGGGCTCCCTTAGGGTCTACATGATCAACTATGATTGAGGTTTGTGCATTGTCACCTATTGATCCAAGGTGCAACTTCATCAAACTTTTCCATGCAACAAATTTGTCTTTGTTTAGCTTGGGAACTTCTCTCCTTGACATGATGATCTTCCTACTGCCATTACCTTGAAACAAATCAGCAGTGGGCTTTGATACCAACTGTTAGAATTCTTTAGAATAACTAAGAGAGGGGGTGAATTAGTTATTCAAGGTACAATAATGTCCAATACAAATTTTCCTTTCTAGCCTTTTACTTTCTTGTCAAATCTTTAATGGCATACAATTGAAATTATCATACATGCAGTTAAACATTAAACAATCATGAAAAGTAAACATGCATCACACCATAACACAAAGGATTTTGATGACCTATATACCCTTCAAGAATAAAAAGGTAAAACTAGGGTGGGGATGATACCTACAAAATAACTGTGCAATTTATTTCAACCACTTCTGATGGTTTTCCCTATTAAAGGCTTTACACACTGTAAGATGTGACCTTGTTAAAGAATTTCTACACCCTGTTAGGAGTGTTCCCTATTAGAGGACTTAAGAACATTCAACTTAGAATGCCACCCTATTAAGGGATTTACATAGAGCTGTTAGGCCCACCCAAGTCCATGGGATTTATAGTCACCTTCTCAAAAGAATCTTTTATCCCTCTCTAAGGATCTCCTATCCTTCTCTTGAGGATATCTTATCCTTCTCCTGGGGATCTTCTATCCTTTTCTTGAGGCTTATCCTTCTAGTTGTTAAGCTAACCTAGCAATGTAGGATTTCAATATCTAATAAAATGGCAAGAAAGTATTAGAAAAGTTTTGACCTGCTAAAGATTGCAACTTTAACCTTGCAGATTTCATATCACTCTTTAGTTCTTTTCTTTGCTTGGCTTTTCTTCCTTGCAGTGCTGACAGCTTGTCCACCCTTCAAGATCTATCTCCTTGAGTTCTTCCACTCGTTATGCCAATACACTCTATGGTCATTTGATCAACTCAGAGTCTTGATGCTTTGTACTTACTCCTCACTGTAGCCTCTTCTTGACACTTCACACTAGCCTTCTCTTGGCTTCTTCGCACGACCACACTTATGACCAACTACCTCTGCACTTTTGATCTCTAACCTATAAATCCTTATAAAGAAGTTATGTTTTTCATTTCCCACTCAAATCTTCTAGCTCATCAATTTGATTTGATCTAGGAGAATGATATTATTTTCCCTCCAAATTGTTTCTTCAAGAAACTTCATAATAAATCCATCAACATTCACCTTGAATTGGTTTGCATGGTTTACATAAAATTTTGTGACATCTACTCATCATCCTAATCATCTAACTAATTCATAAAATTCAATGTAACAAACTTATCATTACTGATCTGACAAATCTTTTGACTTCACAAATAATGTAGCAACTCGACATCATTGGTTTACTGATGGTCGGCTCCTTCTGTGTTACTCAACTTCTACTGCATTTACTGATGCTCGACACCATCTAGTTTTGGATTGCTCGACATCCTCTGTAGTTTTTTCTTTACTCGACACTTGAAGTTTTCCTATATTTCTTGGCTTCTACTATATTAATTGATGCTTGGAACCTTCTATGATAGTTGGCACTTGAAGGATTGCTCAGCACCTTCTGTGTTACTCGGCACCTAAAGGATTGCTTAGTACATACTGAAGTTGAACTTTCTTGGCTTCAACTAAGAATTTGCTTGACTCTCTCAAATGAACTTAGTTAGCCTTTAAAAATGACTTAGTTAATCCTTACATCTTTGATGTGTCTCAGTGTGTCCATCCTCTTAGAGTATGTCATCAATACACTATTTCATCAATGGCTTAGCTGATCCTTATCCTTCATCATAACTTCAACCTTTCTAGTTACATCTTATTGATTGCCTCCTCCTTGTCAATCAACCAATTGATAGTACTTGGATCACTTAAGCAATTATCATTCCTGCAAGTAGCAAGTTTGACATCAATGATAAAAAAATGATTGAAAGCATTCTTTACCAATTCCATCATTCTTCATTCATGATCTTTTCAATTATTTCCAACAGTTTCCCTAGATCAAAAGTCTAGATATTGGCATGTGGGACAAAAAGGTTCCTCTCTGAAAACCATTTTTTGAACAAAACAAGACCAGTCTGTGAAGTTGTTGCATCCCTAACCTAGTTTCCCTTGTCATAAAGCCCATCCGCTATTCTCAACCTAGAGTTTAATGAAGTTAGCTTTTTAACTTCTACAGATTCAATGAGCGAGCAGTTCAAGCAAATCATCATGGTCATTCCTATCCAAATAGTTCTCTTGACCAGAAAAAACCTTCTGCTTTGGAGCCATATTTGATTAACTCTTGAAGAAACCTAAATAGTGCAAGGATTATAGTGCAAATACTTACTTTGAATTCCACTCTAGTTCTTCTCAGTATTCTTGCAATCTTTCTGCGAACAAACTACTTCACAGTCTTACCAAATTCAGCACGATCTTCTCAATAACTACTTCTTCTTATAAAATCTTGTGTTTTATACTCTATTTTTTCTCACATGAAAAGTTTTCATTTCTCATAAAGGCATAGCATGGAATCACCTTCTACATTCAAATTTACACCGTAGATTTTTGAAAAATCCTACGATCCAAGGATGCAAGAAAAGATGACTCATGTTCCACTTGAAAAGTTGGCAATCAACCCAATGAAAATTTTCCATGTGTACCTTTCCTTCATTTTTGGCACTTTTGAACTAGACCCATAGAATTCTGAGGACACATGTCGTTGAATTTCTATCTCGCTATACATAAAAAGTGAGCACCTTGCCATAGCGAGATAGTGACCATCATTGATTCTACATTGATTTTGTGGGAAAAATTTGATGCTTTACTTAAGAGAAATATGGTGGGCCCCTTTTTGCTATGTCACTATTCGTAACCTTCGTGCAACTCACCATAGCAAGATAGTGACGATCGTAGATGTGAGATTGATCTGACGATCAGAATATTTCATATGTTTCATGAATTAGGGCATGGGTCTAGTTATTGATGACATGAGAAAACCTTGCACCGCTGGCATATAAATTCATATTTTAAAAACTTGGCCATATTACCACACTGCTTGGGTCCCACCGCGTGTTTATTTCCCAGCTAGGTGCTATGTCACTAACGACAAGAAGAACAAGTTTCCCGATAGAAATATAGCAACCTCTGGTGCCATCACTTTTCTGAGTGTATATGTGTATCCCACTAGATGCCATCATGTGCAAAAACTTCATAACTGATATCTAATTGAGCATTGTCTGGGACCCACTTTCTCTAAAATGTTACCACAGTATTACTTTCTGTCTGGGCACTATGTCGCTAACTGTTGAGAAACACAAATTTTTTGATAGTGACATAGTGACTTCCAAAGACTTATCAAAATTTGGGGCCAGAAAGATAAATGCAAGTGAAGTCATAACCACCCTCATTAATGCTTCTGACATAACAATAAAACTGCACATCCATCACACAGCTTGGAAAACTTATGGTCACCAGAAAACTTAAAAGTGACTATTGGCCATTACTTTCGGTGAAGGTTCCATGTCGCTAACGACAAAGCACTCAATTTTTTTGATAGCGACAAAGTGACTAATCAGAAAAGTTGAGATTTTTGTTGACACCTTTTGTACTTCAATGTTCTAACCCCTTTTCAGGTTTTGATAGGTCTATCATAAAAATGTGATCAAATATTTTTGAAGCAATACAATCTCTGATCACCGTATCTCCATTTGATGGGACCTCTCTTCAACTTAGCGACAGTTGCTATGTCACTAAGAGTAAAACACTTGCATCTTTTCATAGTGAGATAGTGATCATCATAGATCTTTTAGGGATTGGGCAATGAGAAACAGAAAGAAATGGGGAGACTCGAGGCGCAAAAAGTTTGAAAAGGATGGAGAATATTTTCATATTTTAAAAAGGTTTCGCACCTAAAAAAATAAAAGGAAGTGAGACCTAGGGCTTTGACAAGAAAATTCAAATGCTACCAAGATTTTGCAAGATTAAAACAAAAACCCTAGTCTCCACTTGACAAATTCAATTCTGATTTTTTTTTTAAAAGGAAAAATATCTTGCAAAAATCAGACCAATAGTGGCTCTATCTAGGGACATTGAATCCTCTAGATTGAAATGAGGGCTCAAAATTTTTGGGAGAAGCAGATCACACACCTGAGCTTTAAACTAACAACTTAGAGAGAGTAAGAACACATAACAAAAGAATATACAAGGACTATACAGAAGAAAGAAAAATTATACAAAATGTACAAAGAAACCTAGACTACTGTTCATGGAGAAAATAAGTATTTTTCAAGAAAAATACCTCTTCAAGAACCATCCATGAACTGGCATTTCAAGAATGTTTCTAATAGATCTTTGATAATATAAGAATCTTCTCCCCATGTGTTTTCAATCAGATAGGGACCTAACCATATGGAAGCAAACTTACCATGTTTTTCTTTATCGTCTATCCTGACATTCCACATAAGGACCAAATCTCCACTTTCAAATTTCTTTCTCACTATCCTCTTATCATAGAGTGTTTTAACCTATAGTTGCAACTTTTGGTTTTTGATTGATGCTTATTTCCTAGTCTCAGTTAGCCCAACTAGTTCATCCAATCTTTCTTGCATATCATCAATGATATCCTCATCATACATTTGAATGTAGTTATACAAACCTACTAGGTTGTTCTAAGGCATTCTTGCTTGAATTTCATACACCATATCAAATGGAGCTACGCCAATGGATTTCTTCACAATTACCCTATCAACCCATATTGCTAATTGTAACTTTGAATCCCATGCTTTCTTGTTATCATCCAAGGTTCTCTTAATAACTTTTAATATGATCTTATTTGTGGATTCAACTTGTCCATTTCCTTTTGGATGATAAGGAGAAGATGATGATCTTGTTATTCCATATTTATCACAAAATTTGATGAATTCCTCAGACTTGAAGCACATTGCATTCTCTGTTACAATTTTCTGAGGACAACCAAATATGGAGATAATATTATTCAGTAGGAAATTATTGACAACTTTAATTTTTGCATTTGTTATGGGGATAGCCTCTACCCACTTTGTAAAGTAGTTAGTAGCCACTAGAATCCAAGAATAACTAGTACTAGACTTGGTGGAAATCTCTCCTATGAAATCCATACCCCATTGTTGAAAGGGTGCTTGGACCTCCACTGGCTTCAATGGAGTATTACCTGAGAACTTCAGTTTTCTAGCAAACCTCTGACAAGTGCCACATTTCCTAATCATAATTTGATCATCCTTAAAAAGAGAGGGCCAAAAAAATCTATCTCTCATCACCTTATGTGTAGTGGTCTTGGCCATATAGTGTCCTCCACAAACTCTTGCATGCATTTCGTTTAAAACTTCTTTTGCCTTTTCTTGATCAATACATTTCAGTAACACTCCCTTAAAATTTCTCCACCATAGACCACCTTTGACAATTATGTATTTGATGGCTTGTAATTTAGTATTCCTTTTTCCATTTTCTATCAAATGGGAAGGGGCTTCCATGTGTTGAAGATAATAGATAACATTTACATACTAATCACAATGATCCATGTCACATAAGTTAGATCTTAGGTCATCAACTACTACATTTATTTGATTAGCATCCAAATTAGATTCAGCCATGAGTTTAGCCAAACCTTGACCTCTTACTAAATTAGTTATCTATATTCCAATATTGAATTCTTGAATCCTATTGATCCATCTACACCTTCTTCCCGACACTTGTTGCTAAGAAAATATGTCTTTAACAGTAGCACTAGGCACAAATGTAATGAAAGTAGCACCTATGAAGTAGCATCTCAAACCCTTAATAACCTTTACTAAAGCATATGCTTTTTTTTCATTTATGTCATATTTCAATTCAGTAGGTTGCAGTGACTTACTAGAAAAAGCAATGGGTTGTTCATATCCTTCTTCATTTTTCTGCAACAAGACTACAGCTACAATGTGAAAGGATGCAAAAGAAAAAATGTGCATAGGCTTTGTATAATTTGGGGTTCTAAGGACTGGGGTATTTTTTATGGTAGTCTTAATATCTTGAAATGACTATGAAGGTTCTCCATTCCAGTCAATAGCAGCTCCTTTTTTGAGCATTTTAAAAATAGGTCTACTAATTTCCGCAAAGTTTGTAGCAAACCTCCTCAGAAAATTAACTTTCCCAAAGAAAGACTGTATTCCTTTCACATTTTTGGGCTTAGAAACCTTATCAATGGCTGCCACTCTTTTAGGGTCTATCTTCACACCATATTTAGACACTATATGTCCTAGTAATCTACCTTCTGTCACCCCAAATGTACATATTCAATGCTGCTCCATATTCCAAGGCTTTGATAAAAAATTTCTCCAAATGCCTACAGTGATCCTTAGCCTTCTTAGAATAGGTTGTAAGATCATCCTAGTATACAACCATAAATTTGTTGATATAATAATGAAATGCCACATCCATGGCTCTTTGAAAAGTAGCTCTTGCATTGATCAAGCCAAGTGAAATCCTTACATATACATAGGTTCCCCATGGGGTTGTGAAGGCTTTCTTAAATTGTTCATTTTCCTTTACCAAGACTTGGTTGTACCCAGAGAAACCATCCATCATGGACATTAGCTCAGAAGCAGTTACTTGCTGCAACATGGCTTCCATATTCGGTAATCCATAATTATCCTTCAAGGATGCAATGTTCAAATTCCTGAAATTCACACATAATCTTATGTCTCCATTTTTCTTTCTGATAGGTACCAAATTTGAAACCTAGATGGAATGTCTAATTGGTTTGATTATCCCCCCATCCCTTAATTTCATCAATTCTTCTTGTATTTTGGAAGCTAGGGTAGGGTTTACTGGTCTATGTTTCTGCCTGAAAGGTTTTACATTATCATTTAGTGGTATGACATGTTGGAACAAATCTTCCCTATAAGTCTTAAGGTCATCATATGACCATACAAAAACATGTCTATACTTCCTAAGCAAGTCAATTAATGGTTTTCTCATTTCAACAGGCAGATTTTGGCCAATATAAACCTTTTTGAGAGCTTCATCTACACCAAGGTTTATCTCTTCTAATTCCTGAGGCTTATGGTCTTTAACTCCTAATTTGAATCTATCTTGATTATCAAAACTACTTTCCAAAACCACTAACCCTTTAGGCACCTTGTTGGTTTTCAACTGCATAATCTCCTGGCCAAACATGGTTTCCTTACCATCTATAGTTTCAATTAAATCACTGCAATCCATTTCTTGACCATCGTATTTTTCTTCATTTAACAAAAAATTTATAATGTCTTTGTCATCTTCAAAGACTTGCCAATTTTCAATATTATCAGGTATTGAAGGTCTGCTCTTTACTTCAATTTGAGAAATTCTTGCAAATGATATCTCCTTAGGTTTGATTGCTACATTTGCCAATAAATTTGCCATCTTATTCTGATTCCTATCTCTCCATGAGATACCAAATGCATCAAAAGATTCTATCTGATCCCACACAACATTTCTATACTGTTTCAGCCTTGTGTTCTTGGAAGCATATGTTCCCCTTACTTGTGAGATAATAAATTATGAATCATATAATCAATTATTAATCACCTATAACATGTAACTTCTTGATTCCATGATGTGTAGCCACTTTCAATCCTAATAGCAAGGCTTCATACTTGGCTATATTGTTGGTGCATGAGAAGATTAATGTAAAAGAGTATCTAAAAGTGTTTTTCTCAGGAGATACAAAAACTACCCCTACCCCTGCACCTTCCTTAGAATTGGCCCCATCAAAGAACATTGTCCATAACTTTGGTGAATTCATACAACACTCAACTTCATGTTCAATTACAATAGGTAAATTCTCAACTTCTTGGATAATCAATTCAACTCTGAATGCATTCACACCAATATCTAAAAATCAAGTAGCATCTTTATCAATTTCTTTACCCAAGATGTGACTAACCCTTGGCTCTTTGTCTACTTTTACAGCCTTATCACCTATGTGGAAGGTTGCATAAGTTAAGTCACATTGTAGGCTACCCCCCATAGTGGCACTCCATTTTCTAGAAAGAAAAATTCCATACTGTGGAGGTATATCAACTACAAGGACTAACATGGTCAACTCTACCTCAAGATATGTAGCTAGTTTAAATGGCAAAGCATTTATAGTACCTATGATTGGGACTTCCCTAGCATCCATACCTCTGAATCTACCCTGCTTAGTGTCTACTTTCAACCCTAAGGCTTCCATTACTTTGAAAGACATCATGGTGTTAGAGCCTCTTGAATCTATCATGCATTTTTTTAGGGTCTTTCCATTTATGATCAGACTAAGGAAAAATGGGTCAATATCTTCTATATATGCCACTAAGGAATCATCTAAAAACATTATGGAAATCTGAGATATGATACCACTATCTTCTACTACCAATGAGTTTTTCTGGATAACACTTTGTTCTACGATACTAGTGTTGTTTCCTACCCCTCCCAACCATGATAAAGCCTTTCTTTTATGCTCTTCAATTCTAAGAATTTTAGACGAAGGCACTTTTATAGTTATTTGGGACAACATGGATATCATATCAAAAGGTTCAACAATAGTGGGTTTTACAAGAATACCTAGAGTTGAATTTTTTGAATAATAGGCACCATTGTTTGCTTGATAGTATCAGGTCCTAACTTCTTTCCTTGCACCATTGCTTTTTTTGTTTCATTTGTTTGAAATTGGACCTTCTTTTTTGGTTCCCACTTCTTAGTCTTGTTATCTTTTATCTTAGGCACATCTATATTGACCTTCTTACTTTCATCATTCATCTTATGGGTAATGTCTTTAATGAATACACTAGATGGCATTCCTATATCATTATTTTCTATTCTATTCCTCAAATTGTAGTTACTATGAACTTGGGAAATCATTTCTACTATGATTCTATCAATTTCCTCTTTAGAGGACATTAGGACATTCTTAAGCTTATATGACCTACATCAAAAGATGTAACACATACCTTATCTTCATCATAACCCTCATCATCTAAAAGCACTTGTTGATGATGTAAATGATAAGCAATTCTCCAACAGGTAATATCATTTTCAAGTTCTTTAGAATTAGAATCTATAAAATCATCACACATGCTTACCATATTGCAACTTATATCATCATGGCTTTTCTCTTCATTTTCTTCTTCAAGTTGCACACCTTGATCCAGGGAAAATGATTGAGCAACATCACAATAATCAAAAGAATGAGGTGATTGACATACAATGCACCATGGTACATCATCATTCATATTTATAGTGTTCCTTTGCAGGGGGTCTGGGGTACCTTATCCTTCACATTTTGTGTCTGGTTAGGGACTGGCTTACCATCTTTCCACTAGGTCGTGTAAGGGTAATTTTGCATTCTAGGTTTCCTATTGAAACTATTGTTATTCACAGGGGCCTTTTCTCCAACATTAGGCTTATATGCATTGAAATTAGTTGGGTTCATCTTTTTCAGCAACTCTAGCACTTGACCTATTGTAGGTTCTTCAGATTTCTTTCCTGCAAGAGTTTTATCAGCTTCTTTTGTATTATTATTTTTTGGATTAAATAATTTTAGATCATCCCTTCTCCCAAGCTTGCTCGAAGCTTTCCTATTATTCTCAATATTTACTGTAACCTTATAAGAATCCCTCAAATTTTTAGGATCTTTCTCTCTCAATTGATAAGCCATTTTTCTATCAAATGCATTAAAATATGTTGTAAGGCAAACATCCTCATTCAATGTCATGACCTGAAACAATTTATACATACCTTTCTAGAATCTTACATTGAAATCAAATGTAGATTCATTAGGGTTTTTCTTGATGTTATTAAATTCATTCAAGATGAACCCATCATTGGTATTATCTCTATACTACTCTTTAAACAATCTCTCCAAGTCACTCCATGAGGGGATACTATCATTAGGCAACCTTTTGAACCAATCCCTTGCATCCTTAGTTAGTGAATGAAAAAATAACTTAATTATCATGTCTTCATGTTCAACTTCATAGTCATTTAGCATATCTATGAAAATTCTCAAATGTTCTTCACTAGTAATTGCGTTATTTCCAGAGAACTTGACAACCTTATCTCTCAAATCAAAAGATATGGGATGTGGAGCACTAGGGATACTGGCAAACGAAATTTGTCTATATTTTTCTATGTATATAGGATTCTTCTAAAAATCAACAACATTTGAGGTACTTTCTACATTGGCTTGGTTAGGAAATACATTTTGAGTTTATTGATGTTGGACAGAGGGGACTTGGATGCTAATGGTGGATGATGAGGTAGGAGCAGATTGAGATATTCCCTGAATTGAGATTATTGGACCACTAGCTAGTGCAAAAGTTGTAGATGGGATAGACAAATTTGGCCATGAAGGTAGTGTAGAATTAGATTTTATAAATTGGATTTTTCTCCTAGTTTTTGCAGCTTGAGCTTCATTCTCCACTTTCTCAAGCTCTTTTCCAAGATCTTCCTTCTCCTTTCTAGCCTTTCCCAGATCTAGATCCATTTTTGACATGGAAATGTTTATAGATTTGATTGGTAGAGCTTGAGGTTCATTTATTTGGATTCCTATGGCTTTGCCTTTTCCTTTATCTGTAGCTTTCATGGTGGATTCTACAAGGTCTACCTAAATAGGTTTATAAGTTTGAACTTGAGTAATAATAGGTTCTTGTTGCTGGCTTAAGAGTTTTTTTTGTTCTTGAACTTTAGATTTCAAAGTATCTACATCTCCAAACACATTAGCATGAAGGACTATAGTCCTCTCTTCTAATTTCTTATTTTGTTCTTTTAAAATAGCCATCCTTCTAAGTAGAGTACCTCTTTCTACTATATAATTCAAGATGGCTTGTTCTCTTTCTTTTTCCAAATGAATATGCTTAGCTTCTTCCTCACCAACCCATTTCTTCAGAACTCCTATCTAAGATTGCACTTCTTTAGGGTCTATAGAAGTAGCCTCTGAATAGGCAAGATTGTCTAGATCTATAAGATTGGGCTCTATCTATGAGGCTACTCTAGGATTAAAAGGATCATCAAATGAACTCCTAAATCCTAGCCTACAGTTCATATTTGCTATGAGATCTGGCCTTGGTGAAGCATTTCATACTAGTGTCATGTCCTTGTCCTAAAAAAATCTCTCATCTAGTAATGCGGTACTAAATATTCCTCCTAAGAGTCTTGTGGTTTCTAATTTAGAGCTAAGTGAAGAAGATTATCTCCCTACCACTGGTTAGTATTGGGAATTGACTGATGCATTACTCCTTAGTTTCTAGGTAGGATTTGGGTCTGTCCTTTTCTTATTCAGGTTCTTCCTACCACCTTGGGGTAAATTAGTATACATTGGCACATCAGGATTGGCTCTCATGTAAGCTTTGTGTTCTTTCTCTTGTCAATCATATCCACCTTTTGTTAAAACAAGCACTAGCTTCAAAACCTTGATTGAGTTGCCACCCTATTCTTGGGAAAATACACAATGAAAATTATTCTTGACTTCAAGGAAAAAACACACAAATAGAAAAGAAACATCTGACATAGATGGACCAATCATTGAGATTATAAGACTACAACTCTTTCTCATTAGATAAGACACTTGGAACGGCTAGATACGTTAGTGCATCTCTATGGCATTTGGGTTTTTCTTCTTTCTTTTTTAAATTCTCAAAGCTTGTCACTAAAGCAGCCTCTTAAAACCCACCAGCAGTACTAATTAGTCTGACACACACGTACACAGTAGGAACAAAGAGAACTGCAGTTCTTTTCATACAAACGTTGGGATGCTCCCAGTAGAGTCGCCATTTTGTTGGAGTTTTAAAACTACTAAGAAAAAAAATGCTTAATACCAAAATGATATCACTCACACAATCTAAGGATTAGCCAATTCCTATTAACAATTATATGTGCAAACATTTGGACCCAACTTCAACAAATTCCAAGGGTGGTTTTCTACTCTTTAGGCTCTGCAAAACCAGGGTGGGTATACCTAGGGATGATTCAAGACTAGAATACATTGTATGAGAATTATTTTAGTTTAATTTTGATTCTCATCTAAAATTCTCAAATATGTGCATAATTGTTGACAATTTGATAAACACATCCCATATAATAGATCTGGCCAAAATTCTTCTATAGATCTACACGTGTTCTCAGTAATAGTGGCTAACTGAAGCTAAAATATTTCATGCAAACAAGTACTGGCCAACTTTGAAGTTCTTTAGGAAATAAAAGTAAAATTGATTATAATTCTACATTTGAAAACCATTTATGACATACTTCTCTTCCAGCTAAATCAATTCGACCAGAGCCTAATCCATTAGGGATCAGAGTCCACTACAAATCCATAGATCTAATTTGTTGCCTTACAAAAAATACTATCAGCAATTCTTATCATAATTCATCATTCAAAAAGAATCCTTCCTACTACTATAACAACCTTATCAAATTCATTAAAGCTTTTACTTAATCCATTGAACTAATAGCAGTGGTGAACAGATATACAACCTAATTGGATTGCATTCAATTGCACAAGCCTTTACTCATACAATATCAAGATGACCAAGTAACTAAAAGGAGACAAAATTCAGAAAGAACTGATATGGGGGCAACTCATAATTTGTATTCATTTTCTTTTAAAATTGTATACATTTGTAGTAAACTCAGAATGACATTAGGGAAAACACAGAGATCAGTCTATATTAATGTATTCTTAGGAACTAATAGAGATAATACATCATAAA
This sequence comes from Cupressus sempervirens, assembly GCA_028749045.1. NCBI lineage: Eukaryota > Viridiplantae > Streptophyta > Pinopsida > Cupressales > Cupressaceae > Cupressus > Cupressus sempervirens. The sequence continues at coordinate 618,802,699 of CM053786.1, read as the reverse complement.
ACATGCTCCAAACATTGGACCAAAAACAAACTAAGTATATCACCTAAGCATTAGAGAATTGGGCCTTTCTCTAGCCCTGAGATCTCACTTATATAGTATGAGATGCAACAAGCTTTAGGCTAAGAGAAAATTGATAGGTGTCTCTTTCAAAAAGATATTTTCAAACACCTGTCACAAAAGACAAAATTGTGAGTAATAGAAAGACTTATACATCAAACATTCCTTTTTGTGGGTCCACTTCTGTTACATCCTCTATGTATTCAATTTCCAAGCTAGCCAATGATGAATTTTTTTATCATGATTGCACATTAATCTCGACCTGTGGGTTTTCACCATCTTTATCCTGTATGGTAGGAGTAACTTCTACTTTTTTCTCTTCTTCAATTGTATCAACATCCTATGGGCCTGGGCCTGCAAATGAAAGTGACTAATTATTCTTGTCTTCTTCTTCCTATTGGGCTTGTGTATTGATAGTGTCAATTATTTGGATCTACTCACCCTGCACCTCATCACTGCTAGTTTCATCTTCATCAAACTGTTCATTGGGAGCTATTTCTACCATCCACTTGTCAAACATTGTCTCATCTGGCCAATTAAATTGCAAATATCACTCTGCCTCTTGAGTACATACTCAGCCTCATTATCAATAGCAACAAATTCATGTTTTAAAGAATCAAAGAATATTTGGGCCTTCACCATTTCTTCTATTGTGGTAGCCCACCATGCATGCCCTGTTTCATTTATAATTCTATTCATCCTTAAACAAAAATAATCATCAAGTTTCTTTGCCCATTCATCTTTGTTTTTCAAATTATTATTTTTATCTAGGGCATGATGAAACAAACAGAATTTTTGGGTTTGTACTTGTTCAAGTAGCTTACTATTATTCTTTGTAAATGAATCCTTTTATTGTCAAAATCAGCAAGATCAGAAACAATATCAAAGGTTTTTTTAAATTTGATCATAAGAATTATTTATGATAGGGAAACACAAAAATGTCATTTCTTTCTCCCTTCTCACCCATTTATTCATGATAGGCTTTAAAGCCTCATCGTTGGCTTTCAACTCCTCCAATATATTGATCACCTTGACCAACTGATCATAAACTAGTGGCCATTAAACTTTATCCCCCAAATACATGAGAGCTTTTCTTAATTTATCTTCATATTTTGCCTCCAACTCTACATGTAAGGCCCATAGTTTATTCTTTTCTTCTTCAATGTCCTCAACAGTGTAGTACTGTGGCCTTTGGGGTGTATCTAGTATTTCTATGAGGTGGGTGGATTTGAAGGGTTCAACTGGGGGATGAGGGTATGTTATTTTAGGCCTAGTGGATCTTCCTAATAGCTTGTTCTCAAGCTCAATTCTCTTTTTTACTTCTTTATTGTAGGCATCCACAACTGCCTCATATTTTTTCTGTAATTCCATCATTTCCTTTTCTTCCCTTTTTGTAGTAGCCAAGGCAAATTGAGAATAATCTACATTCATGTGGGCTGCCTATAAATGTGAGGTATCAGCAACTCTCCTTACAATGATATTCCCTATTGGTCCTGAATCATCAGCATGTAATGATACAATCTTGAATCCTCTTCTTAGTGACCACATGAGAAGAGCAGCTTGGTCATTACTAAAAGTAGTCCCTACAAACTCCTTTTTATTTGGGTCTTGTAACTCCAATTTATTAGAAACAAAATTGAAAATCAATGCATCTGCAATATCCCAATTAAGCAACAATAGTATGTTAGAAGTCTTTACCATTTGCCTTCCTTCTGCAGGGGTAATGTTCTGGAACTCTTTCATCATTTGTTTTTTTTTTTTTTTTTGGATGGAGGCTTCATCCATTTCTAGATGCTCTGTTTTCATATTCTTACACCTTTCCTCAAAATTGCTCATATTTTCCCTCCAACTAAACTAGTGGAAAGCCCTAGACTTTACAAAAATACCATCTGACAAAAATTATTGACTAGCTTGTTCCAAAATAGGATCCAATTCCCTTCCCCTGAAATCTACTACAGTCAGCTCAAAGCTTGGCACAGGTGGCTCCTAGGGATTCTCTTCATCAATCTCTGCTTGGGTAACAAAAACTCCCCCTTGTGACCCAATTTGTTCAATTTTCTCATCAGTGAGTTGCCCCTCCTCAATTCTCAAAGGGGTTGATGAAGGTGAATACTCCTCAACATGAGGATCCTCCTCCCTTATTATTTTTCTCCTCTTAGGTGAGGGCTCAAAAGGCCTCTCTTCCAAAAGATTACTAGTGGACTCAATTATTTGTTTGCCTTCCTCCACAGTATTCCTTTTATTTTGAATAACAGTATATCCTAGCCTTTTTTGGATAGTTAATTGACCTGCCCCAATATTGGGAGTAAAACCCAATCTTTCCATTACTTCCCTAGCCTTATGCGGGTAAAACCTAATAAAGAATTGCTTCTTCTCATTCATTGCCTCTATTATTTCAAGAAAAGTATTCATATGTTTTCTCATCTTATCTACATTTGTAACTGCATCATCCAAAGGACTATAATCTGGATCAAAACAATGAATGAAATCCAAAATTTTAGCAAAGACTCTCCACTTTTCTTTTCTAGTCTCTTGCTCTTGCAAGGAGTACTCATTCCTTATTAAGTCTTCAGGAAAATAAAATTCATACTCGATTTTACCAAGCTTAATTCTATGCCTCAGAGCCAACTAATAAAAACCTCCAGAATCACAAAAATGAGGGTGAGAAGTAGCCATGATATAAGGATTCAAAATCTTGTGTAGAGAAAGCTAACCCCCTTTTGTGATTACAAATTGATGAGCCATTATGCAAGTAGGAAAAATTGACCCCTTTTGTCTCTTCAATAGAAGGGTTTCCTCCACTCCTCCTAGCTGCCACAATATTTTAGCTACTCCTACCTTCAAAGGCACTTGGTAAGGTAGTACATGAGGGCTTCCTTTAAAACCATATACTCTAAATACAATAGAAATAGAGTATGGAATAACATCTCCCCAATTATGTGAAACTTTCATATTATGGGGTTTATCTATAGACCTAACAAGGTGCATTAGTGCCTTAGGGATCTTGGGATAGTCACTAAATATGAGGCATCTTAGCTTTGAAGCGAAATACCTATCAAACCTAACAAAATTGGCATTCTCTACAACCCATGTCATATCTGCACTCCACAAATGAATTGGTAGTGCTTCCCCATTCTCTTCTCTATTTAATTCCATTTCTTTACCAAAATATGTAACTCCCTTGAACATGAACATGTGCATCAACAGAGAATAGTGGCCAAAAATTTGTTCCACCTTGCCCTTAGCAATTCCAATTAGTCCAATGTGAATCTCCTCAGTTAAGTAGGAAGAAAAATCAAAAATTATATCAACACCAAAAGAGGAAATATGAGTAATCATATACATAGAATCCACAGGCATAAACTCCTCTTCATCTCTCCCAAAAACTTTGCACAGGGAGCTATATATTTCTATAGGCCTGGAATTGAAATAAGCCCTTTTAAAAGGTTCCTTGGAGGATGTTGTTATTGCTATTAGGGTTCCAATTTTACCTATGTGTGCCCTAAGCACACCTTGCCTAACTACATCTTTCTTAGACATATATTTGTTCTCTAACCCATTCAAATCAATGGGCACATTATAATCAGTGATAGGCCCTAAACTGAAAACCTCCCTAATTTCCTCTAGGCTGATTACAATCAAGATTTTTCCATCAGCTCTCCTCACTACTCTAAGGGCTTTGTTTTAGTTCTTAGCTATAGCTTCCAAAAGATCATAGTCCATGAAAACATTGGGAACCACAAGTTTCCCTAGATCAAAATTCCATATATTGGCATGTGGGGCAAAAAGGTTCCTCTCTGAAAACCATTTTTTGAACAAAACAAGACCAGTCTGCGAAGTTGTTGCATCCCTAACCTAGTTTCCCTTGTCATACAACCCATCTGCTATTCTCAACCTAGGGTTTAATGGAATTAGCTTTTTAACTTCTATAGTTTCAATGGTGGAATGAGGGAGCAGTTCAAGAAAATCATCATGGACATTCCTATCCAAATAGTTCTCTTGACCAAAAAACACCTTCTGCTTTGGAGCCATATTTGATTAACTCTTGAAGAAACTAAAACAATGCAAGGATTATAATGCAAATAGTTACTTTTAATTCTGCTCTAGTTCTTCTCAGTATTTCTACAATCTTTCTACGAACAAACTGCTTCACAATCTTACCAAATTCAGCACGGTCTTCTCAATAACTACTTTTGCTTAGAAACACTTGGAATATTTTTTTGCATAAGGTGGAATTAAGAAAATATTCTATGTTATACTATATTTTTTCTCACATGTGAAGCTTTCATTTCTCATAAATGCACAACATGGCATCAACTTCTACATTCAAATTTACACTGTAGATTTTCAAAAAATCCCACTATCCAGGGATGCAAGCAAAGATGACTCATGTTCCACTTGACAAGTTGGTAGTCAACCCAATGAAAATTCACCATGTGTACCTTTCCTTCATTATTGGCACTTTTTAACTAGACCCAAAAAAATTTGAGGATAGGTTTTGCTGAGTCGCTATCTCGCTATACATAAAAAGTGAGCACCTTGCCATAGTGAGATAGCGACGATCGTTGATTCTGCATTGATCATGTGGGAAACATTTGATGCATTACTTAAGAGAAATATGGTGGGCCCCTTGTCACTATGTCACTATTTGTAACCTTTGTGCAACACACCATAGTGAGATAGTGACAATAGTAGATTTGAGATCGATTTGATGATCAAAATATTTCATATGTTTCATGAATTAGGGCATGGGTCCAGTTATTGATGACATGAGAAAACCCTGCACTGCTAGCATATAAATTCATATTTTAAAAACCTAGCCATATTACCACACTGCTTGGGTCCCATCATGTGTTTATTTCCTGGCTAGGCGCTATGTCGCTAACTACGAGAAGAACAAGTTTCCCTATACCAATATAGCAACCTCTGGTACCATCACTTTTCTTGATGTATATGTGTATCCCATGAGATGCTATCATTTACCAAAACTTTATAACTAATATCTGACAGAGCATTTTTTGGGACCAACTTTCTCTAAAATGTTGTCGCAGTATTACTTTCTATCTGGGAGCTATGTCACTAACGATGAGAAACAAAAAAATTTTGATAGTGACATAACGACTTCCAAGGAATTATCAAAATTTGAGGCCGGAAAGATAAATGCAAGTGAATTCATAACCACCCTCATTAATTCTTCTAACATAACAATAAAATTGCATGTCCATCATGCTTCTTGGAAAACTTATGGTCATCGAAAAACTTAAAAGTGACTGTCGGCCATTACTTTTGGTGAAGGTGCCATGTCACTAATGGTGAAGTGCTCAATTTTTTTGATAGTGACAAAGTGACTAATTAGAAAAGTTGAAATTTTTTTTGACACCTTTTTTACTTCAATGTTCTAACCCTTTTCAGGTTTTGACAGGTCTATCATAAAAACTTGATCAAATATTTTTGAAGCAATACAATCTTCGATCATCGTACCTCCATTTGATGACACTCCTCTTCAACTTAGTAGCAGTCACTATGTCACTAAGAGTAAAACACTTGCATCTTTTCATAGAAAGATAGTGATCATCGTAGATCTTTTAGGGATTAGGTGGTGAGAAACAAAAAAGAAATGGGGAGACTCAGGGCACAGAAAGTTTGAAAAGGATGGAGAATATTTGCATATTTTTAAAAGGTTTCATGCTTGAAAAAATAAAAGGAAATGAGACCTAGGGCTTTGACAAGAAAATTCAAATGCTACCAAGATTTTGTAGGATTAAAAAAAAAACCCTAGTCTCCACTTGACAAATTCAATTTTGATTTTTTTTTAATAAAAAAAAGGGGAAAAATATCTTGCAAAATCAGACCAACGTGTTCAATGGAATATGGACTTCTTGTTACTTTCATTTTGGGAGGTATAAGGAGGTGTGTGAAGAAGGAAGTCATTGTAAACCTCAAAAGGGCATGTTGAGAATGAGAATATGTGCATATTGTGAATTATAGTTTGGAAATCCTGCTCATGGTGAGATCCCACCTTCACCCTATAACTTGATTCAATTGTTGAATCTTTGCGCAAGCCTTGGGATGGGTTGTATTGTGTTGTGTTGAGATGTTTTATTATGGTTATGCATGGTATGTGAGCTTGAAGTGTGAAACCATTTGTTCCTTTTTTCCCTGAGCTTAGTGGGTGGCCTCCTTGAGGCTTAATTTGGGAGGTGAGCCTCCATGGTTCCCCATTTTTGTCTCTCTTTTGTAGGTTTTTACTTGATGAGCTTGGAAGCTTGGAGTTTCATGTAGTTTAATCATTGCATAGGATAGAAAACTCTATTGTATTGTGTTGGAATGGAGAAATAAACTCCATCTTGTTATGTGATTATATTGTGTTGTGAGAGTGTTGTCTTGTCCTATTCCATTTTTCAATAGAGAGATTGAGAGTCACCCATGTAGTGAGAAAAAATATTTCTATTATGTATATATATTTTAGAATAATGCCTTCACCACCCTATGTTCATGTATGGCAAGAATGTAGTATGGAGGAAATGAAAGAACCTTAGAAGAAAATTATGTTGAATTGTAATTTTAGTTCCATTTTCTTGGATATGATCATGTTGAAGAAAAGAATTAAGCATCATGGTAGACATTAGAAGGATAAATAGGAGATTATCATTTTTGTTTTCTTATTTCCTCAAGTCTTACTCTTGAATCATATCTGGTGTAGAATTTGTTACTAATTGATAATGAGTTCGTAGACATGAGGAATAATTCACAATAAATTTTGAATAATGGAAGTTCATGAAGTTACAAGTAAAGGATTGTATTGTGTGTGATGCAAAGTATCTTGCAATTTAATTTGAAAGTTTTAATGCATTTGTCATATTTCAATCATGGATTTCATTATGTGGAATAAGCTTCAAATTCATAATACAAAGTTCAAATTAAGTTAGTTCAATTTATGAGTTACCATATATAAAATTGTAAAGAAAATAAGGCAATAAGCTACTTAAAAGATAAACAAAGAGCCTATAGATGAATATTAGTTTCTGGAAAATGTATGGGCAAAACCAAATAATGTCTCATCCTATTATAGTCCATCAAAATAGTAGACCCTAAATAAAATATTAATATCTTGAAAATTGATGAGTTAGAAATAAATCATTTTCAAATATTTCCCATTAATAAGGTGTCAACCATGAGTTCTGATGTCCTTAGACCATGACAGGACATTGTACAAACAAAATATTAATAATTAAAACAACAAATTTAAAATATATTAGTCTAGGTCATAAGAAAATATAAGAAAATATAAACCTTGAAAGCACCTTAAATGCTCCCACTTAATAACAAAGTGCTTTAATTATAAAAAAATGTATATGACCACCTACCAAGTGCTTGCCTTGTCTTGTAAGCTTGGGCATAGGAATCAAGAAAATCATGGCAAAGGAAAAAAAATGTCAAAACATCATTATCACAAAACAACCCCAAACACCTTGTCAACTTCCTCCTTGGATCAAGGAACTTTTCCTCCATAGAATAATGTGCCTCCATACCAAGTGGGACTCTCCTTCCTAGGCACTAGAAGGTGGAGTGTTGGATTTTTTTTAGATAAAAAAAGGTAATCCCAGGTGAATGCAACAAGGTGCCTTTTATGGAGCATAGGGATGGTTTCCAAAAAGGGGCTACTTGGAAGGTGGCATCTTGACTCATGTGTGTTACATGCAATTTGGAGGACCATGCCTCAGAATGAGTGAGGGAGTTATGTGTTAGGAGGAAGGGTGCTAAGGAGAAAGGAAGGGTTGGAAGATTAGTATAATAGTTAGGTTTAAAATTGAAATGTGGTTATGAGTGATGGTTAGTGTTCAAATATAGTTAGAGTTAAAGTTAATATATGATTTTTTGTTAGTAGTTAGTAGGTAATTTTATAAGATAGTTATTAGTAGTTAGTGATATATTACATAGAATTTAGAATTAATTTAATTTATAGTAAGTTAAATTAGTCCTTGATCTTATAATAATATTAAGAATAAAGTTAGCTAATAAAAAAAAAAGTCGTTAGTAGTATTATGGTTATTAGGTGAAGTATAATAGAGTAATTATTTGTAAGTATATTGTGATATATTTTAATAATAAAATTACATGCATATATCTTAGATGTGAATTATTGCATAGATTTAATAATGATATCATATATGTGGTTAGAATATATATCTTATATCATGGGGTTTAATATTATATGATTGAAACAAAAAATGTATAAGACTAATATTTTCTTGGGGCTTTCATTAAATATAAATGTGTGTAGTATAGTATTTAATTATTTTCTTGTTCATTGTTATGTTTAGTAATGATCTTGGGTTGATGCACAATTCCATTATCAGAAGAACAATTAAATTTTTTGTAGCTGACAATTGAAATCAAACCTCCTAATAGTATCCACCCCATCTAGGAATGACCCATATGTTTCTAGATCATAATATTACCTAGACCTTAGTTAGAAAGGTTAATGTAAACACACCAATAGCTAGTAGTTTTTAATTGCTTGGCTATCAAAAAAATGTTTATGTATACCTAGTCTCATGGAGATTCTTAGTAAGTGTTTTTAAATTATTACTTATATGATTTTATTAAATTACCTCATAAGTAAGCATAAATTAAATTTCATGAAATGAGAAATCTTGTGGAATTAACATATGCATAATTGAACTTAAATAATATATAGTTAGGGAAATTAACTTTAGTCTCCTTCAAGCTAATCAAATTATTGAGATGCCCTATAGAAAAGTATGTGATTTTCAAGAAAACTATTATGTTCCACCACCCTCATAGAATATATATTGTATTGTTAACAAATCCCCTTGTGTATCTAATTTAGAAGTAAGGACAAGACCTTCACCATATTGTTTAGGATCAATTCATTTAAAGATTTGAGTTTCTGATGCAACCCCAAAACCATAACATATAGGTATTCCTAACTTTTAGTCATGATAAACTAGTATAGTAAAGTTCCAATCCTTATATTTTATCCTAAACATTATCACAAAACAAAAACTATATATATATATATATATAGGTGTGTTTTGCCTTGTAAATTTTTTGGCATGACAAGCATATAGGATTCACATTTTATCTTGAGTCCTTTTCATTGTGAACTATTCATTCAGTTAGGGTATTCGTTATGAAAAAGATAGTAAAAACTATCTTGATATGAAATATCCATAATGATTCCTTGATCGATATCCACTTGAGACACTATGATCTTCCATTGATTATCAGTAGTGATTTTGTTATCAAATCTAATTTTATTGTTAATACCAATCTCATTATCAACTATCATCTTAGTTAGCCTTTTCCCTCTCACCAACTTCATTGGTTGAATCTCTAGATCAAATTCTTGTAATGTAGTCATCTATTTTCTCTGTCTCTCACCTAATTCATTATGTATGAGAAGTGTTTTGACTAGAGGGTTAGGCACAATAGCATAAACCTTTCTCTTGAGTATGTAATGGAAAAATTTATCACATGCTTTTATCAAGGAAAAATATTGCTTATAAAGATTGGAATAGTTCAATTAATAATTCTTTAGTGGACAACTCATGAATGTGATGGGTCTTTCATCTTCTTTGTCTTTCTTATGAATGATAATTCCAACACATTAGTGCTTTGAAGGAAAAGAGTAGATTTTGAATGGAAGATCATAATCTAGACTCACAAGTACTAGAGCCCTAGAGATGGCTACTTTGATGTCTTCAAAAGTTTTCTTTATTTTTGTAACCCATTTAGTCTTTGCTCCTTTCTTGAGAAAGTCATAAAGGGGTAATACTATCTCAGCAAACTTTCTAATGAACTTGCGCACAAAATTAATTTTCCCGAAGAAAGATTTGAGTTATTTGTGACTATGAGGAGGTGATAAGTTGAGAATTACTTCTATTCTCTTAGGATCAATGGGTATCCCTACTTCAAAAATGATAGGACCCAAAATCTTTCCTTTTGTGATGCCAAATGAACACTTCTTGGGATTAAGAGATAGGTCATACCTTTGACATCAGTTGAATTTTTTTCTCAAATAAGCAATATGAGTATTTTGATCTTTCAAAAAGATAGTTAAGTCATCCATATAGATAACTATACATTTTTTTATCATCTCTTTGAATGATTCATCTATCACTCTTTAGAATGTGGCTCCCACATTGATTAATCAAAAAGAAATCCTCTGGTATGCAAAGGTTTCTCATTTCATTGTAAATGCAGCCTTCAACCTATCTTCTTCATCTACCATTACTTGGTTGTATCCAAAATATCCATCTAGAAAATACATCATTTTAGACCCATTCACAATTTGGAATACTTCACCAAGCTAGGGAAACTGGTAGTTACCCATCTGGGAAGCTAGGTTCAAATTGCAAAAATCCACACAAAAGAAAATTTCTCTAGGCTTTTTCCTTATTGGAACCAAATTAGAATGTCATGTAGAATGTTGGATTGGGAAGATGATTTTTTCATCAAGTAAATTTTGGAATTCTTTCATTATCAAAGGCTCAATAATAAGATTCACTCATCTTTGTCTTTGATGAAAAGGTTCAGCATCAAGCTTCAACAAAATCTCAAAAATGATGATTTAAGGATCATATGTCTTCAATTATTCATAACTTCATCCTATGACATATTTTTATTCTATAAGTAATTGAATCATACTTCTTAGTCTTGATGGTTGCATGCCTTACCAATTCTTATTAACTCCAGATCTTCTTTCAAAACCAAATTATATGAATCACATTCTTCAATCCTCTTTTTTTCAACATTTATATTACTACGTGTTTATTCATCTTGATCAAAGATATGTTTCAACTCTACCATCCCCTTAGGAATAGTATTGGTCTTTAGATTTAAAATCTCATCTTCATCCTCTAGATCATCATCCTTAGGTTTGTCATTGGGAGTATCATCAATCTCTTGACCTTTGATAAGGCTTTTGCACATAATGAACTTGAGAATTGTTGGTCATCTTGGAAGACTTGGAAGTTTGTAATTTTCTCTAGAATAAATAGGGCCGCAACAAATTCAACTAAAAACCTCTTTAGTTTTTTTTTCTTTCAAAACGTTGTAATGCACTTGCTAAAATATAAAGGGCATTGATACCATATTATTCTTCCTCAGAATGGACCTTATGTTCAAGGCCTCAAAATATTCCAATAACTCACAAACATTTTTTTGGTATGTAAGTAATCTTCTATCATTGCAAGAATAAATTGATTTCACCTATCTAACGACCAACTAAGAGTCTCCTTAAATTATGAGTGCTTTGACATCTTTCTCTAATGCGAAAAGAAGTCCAAAAATCAAGGCTTCATGCTTTGCAACATTATTTGTACATCTAAATTGTAAATGATATGCTACATAAAAAGACCTACCTTTGGGATTAATTAATTTAATACCTACACCAACTTATAATTTTAATTTAGAGCCATCAAACTTGAGTGTCCAAATTGGTTTTTCTTTGGGCTTTTTAGACTTGTGTTTATTCATTCAAATCTTTTCTTTCACCTAAACTTTGAAGGATACTTTCTCTAGGATCCATTGCAATCTTGCATGTGGTGGACTTGGAAAGTTTTTTATTTTTTACCTTTGATATTGGGGTTACCCAATTTTATTGTTGACTTTAAATGTCCCCAACTAGTTCAATGATTTTATCAATTTGGAGTTTAGGATGAACAACCCTTGAGGTCCAACCTTGACCTTTTACAAAATGTCTTCTCTTTTAGAATTTGATCATCCCTACCCACCATATGAAGAAGTGTCACTATATAATCTTCTTCTTCTTCTTAATTAATCCCTAGAAATTCAAATATGCCTGTATAACTTGAACTTTCCCTTTGCAACTCATTTGGAGTTTGACCATTTTTAGATACATAATCTAGGTGAGTACCCTAGCAACTCCTTCCTGTCAATGTGAGCAATCAAATTCCAAATGACTAACTTTGAGCAATGTACAAAATCCTAGAAGAAGAAAAACATTTGGCTATTCTTCTTCAACTAAACATTGTAGGCTTCCAACCATACTATCTATGAATTGAGTCACAATCTCTTCTTTTGGGGTAGGTATCATAGATTCTTTATTCAAATTTTTTGGTCTCTTAGCTGAAGTTATGTCAAGATCCATCACTTTTTAGGAACCTAAATCAACTTGAAAAATGTTGCGTCATTTGGTGCATTGTACTCTATGATCATAGTCTTTAGTTTTGGCTCTCAATATCAATCTTGATCTAATTATTTAGTCTCTTCCAAGGTAGCCATAGTTGAGTAAAATAAGTTGAAAACCGCCCTCTTAAGAATTTTTTCCATTCTCTACTCAGCAATAATCCATATATTTTTGAAATCTCCACCACATGTATATCTATGATGTCTTAAATTCTAGGGTTTTTAGTCAAAAGTATTTGAAAATTTTTCAATACCCCAATAATATTTACTTTTGTGTTGTCAAGTTGAATCACTATTTGATTCATGGGTTGAGGAGTAACTCCCAACCTTTGAGCTATCAAAAGTGGCATGAAATTACAAGAAGCTCATGAATCAATGAGACAATTGTGAAGGTCTCTTCTAAATATTTTTATGCTTAGCAAGAAAGGAGGAACTTCAGCCTTGTCTTTATACATTGTTAGCATTGCCTCATAAGTGTTGACTTCTTGTGATACTATCTTTTGAGGGACTATGTTTGCATTAGGCTTTGCCTTTGTATAATTAAGATTCTTTACTAGTGCTTCCCTTTGATTAGGACAATTTTGTAGCATATCAAACATGAAATATTAGCCTTGGTCCTCTTTAAATCTTCCATTGCACTATACTTTTCCAATGTCCCTATAGGATTTTTCAATATCATAGGCACATTCCCTTGATTTTGATTATGTTCCCCAACATAGGGTGCTCTAGTAGGTGCTATATTTTTATAAGCTCTTAGATCAAGAGATATTGGCTGCAAGGTAGGAGGAATCCCATTACTCATGGGTTCCCTTCGGTTCCATAAACTATAAGTATTCTGATTGTCATTTTGAAAAGCCAACATCTCTTCTAGTTTGGGATCCAATTCTTGACTAAATAGAAAAGTGAATTATTCATTAGTTGGTTTGTCCATTTCAAGATTTTCTTGAGAATCACAAGACTCTAACATCATAGCATTGTAGTACATAGGAGCCTCATGATTTATGCCTTGTGAATTCTTGTTCACTTCATGATTTGCATTGAAATATGAGCAACCATAATTAGGTACATTTTGATTGTTGTCATATTGGTTGATGTCCACAAATTGAGCATTGTTTTTTTAATCAACTAGGATGCTTCCATTCTTTGGATGGGTATTTCATTGTCAATTTTTCCTTTGGAAACTATTGTTGCCATCTAGAGGATTGTAATTGTTCCTTGCATTATTATTTCTACTGAAGTTCTTGTTGTAGTTCTTATTGTAATTATTATTGTAGGGACCTGCATATGTTCTTTGAAAGTTACTATTATGTCCTTGTGACAACCTCAAATGGGTTAGGTCATTAGTAATTTGAGGTATGCTCTTTTTCATTTGACCAATCTTAGATACTAAGTTGTTTTCTACTTTAGCAGATGCTGCTACCTTTTGCTCAAAGAAAGCAACTTTCGGAGGTTCATATCTTAGATAAGTTATGGCTGGGATTGGTACAAGTGGTGCCTATTACAGTGGAACTAGATTCATTGGAATAAATTGACTAAGCACTATTGGTGCTCTAGTAGGATATTATGGCATTGTTGCAATAGCTTGAGCTGGAACAATCAATCTCCTCCATTACAATTGGCTTGTTTGGTAAATGTAATTGCTTCTTAGAAGACTTTTTTGTGTCAATATTTTCAGGAAGGTATTCTTCATAGGAAAATAGAAGTGAGATGGTTTATAGAATTAACATAAATCTAGATTGCAAGTTCAACTGGTATAGTATAGGGTGTTTCTAACATGCAATAAGCCATGTGAAAGTGAGGATTAAAATGTGAAATAGTCTCCATGAGATCTCTCTTGATTGATATGAACTGATGATGTTTCCACATTCTCTTGTTGAACTTGATTTTGATTGCATATTTCTTTAAACACTTTGATATGGTCCTCAATTATTAATTGTTTCTTCATAGATGAACCTTGGGAAAAATTTCTCAAGATTCTTGGGAAGGTCATTAAGTTCACCTTGCAAGTTAATAGGTGAATCTACCACATTTTCAAAAAAGGCCATTGGATGAGGATTTGGTGGAAAGATGGGTGGAGGTAGGGTTAGAGGTAGAAATACATATGATAAAATTATGAATGGAAGTGGTAGAATCCTTGTTAATCCTTTTCACTACAAGGCTTGAAAAAAATGACTGAGTTCTAAGAACTCTAGTTCATTGTCTAAAGGTCTTAAAGCTCACTAAAATGGAGATGGTGGAATAGGATGTTCCAATTTGTGTCAATTCTATAAAAATGAACCTCTATAGAAGCACACTCTTTAAAAATAGTGCACTTGTGCACTAGCACACCTTCTAATAGTGTCACATGGAAAATTTTCTCCACTTCCAAAAACTACATAATTTCAAAACAACAAGTTGTTTTTCTTATCTAAATGGTTTGTAGACTCTCCTTCTAGCACAACTTCTATTGAGTTGTCATTTTGCAAGATGTTGAATGGTAGGAATCCTTTCAAATTCCTCTCTTGAAAAGCTAATTGGGGATCAAATCCAAGGTTTAGTGTGATCTTGAAACCTACTAAAATCCACTCAATTAAATATAAATTTGTATTTTCATGAGGAGGCCTTCGCTGGTTTGAACCAATTTTAGATAAGATGTTTAATCTGTTGTTGTTTGAAAAAGTAATCACAAAAGAGATAATGAAATTTATTAATGTAACTATATGAATTTCTATTTAAACCAAGTGTTAGAAAAGAAAATAAAAAATATAGGGTAACAAGAGATTTAAAGAAACAAACTTTGAAAGGGAAATTCTTAACTAACATAAGCCACAATAATAAAACATTTGCAAGATAAATCATTGAAAAGATCAGGTAGGAAACCAATAAAAATAGTATTAATGCTTCCTCAATTACACTAATGCATTTATCAATGGGAATTTAATGTGAATCGAAAGATGATTCAAATCTCATCATATTGCAAAGCCATTGTTACCATATCTTTTTCTTGATGTGCAAAGTTACCACCCAAGTGTCATTTTGAAACTTGAAGTTGAAGTTGAAGCCCAATTTGCTTCAAGTTTGAGTTTAGCTTCACTCTTTCCTTTTCATCTAGGCAAAGTGTCCTTCCCATCAACCTAGGTCCACTTTTTGAAGTTGAAGTTGAAGTGGAAGTTGATCCAATCTTCAACTTCAACTTCAACTTTGAGATTTTCTGATGTGTGCTTGTTTTCTTGCAAAAAGTGCATAGCAAGATTATAAAATCATCTTTATGAGTCAAAGGAATGGGTCCCACCTTAAGGTGATATCAAAGATGCAAAATCAATAATTATGATAATTATGAGAAATCGTGCCAAAGTATGGTTACTTTATGGAAAAAGGTGGTGTGTGGATTTTGTGACATCATGAAAGGTTGAGCTACATGCAGATTTGATGGGTATTAACTGCAAATTTCATTACAAGTCTTGTCAAAATAAAGGTGGCACATTTGAAATAGATTTTTTCCTTGCTCATATCTATTCTTGGGCTTTTGAGAAATCACTCCCTATAATAACCCCCCCATGTCCTGTAGGAGTGCTCATTTAATCATTTTGAGCTATCGATGCTGACTAGTAGGCAAGGAAGGTGGAAGTCTACACTCAACCAAAAATTGTAAGTGCATTATCTCCCACTTTGTCATTTTTGTGCTTGGCTTTGACTTATAGTGTTTTTGGTTTAGGTCTATAAATCTACATATTTTAAATTGAACCATGACACTCTTCTGCCCCAAAATGCATAAGCTTGAAAAATATTTCCTTTTGAGCTCCCTTCCTAAAATTTGGAATACATTCAAGGTAAATAAAAACTGAGGGGATGTAATTGAGCAAGCAAGGGATGTTTAGTCTGGTCCCATACATCAAAAGTTAGGCAGTAGTGGTTTGTTGGAAGCCACTCCCTTCCCACTAGCTATTGAATGCCTAGAACTAGTTGTTGAGTGCAAAAATCACTATGACCCTAACACCAAATGCATAAAGAAAGTTTTAGGGGAGCTGTTAGTAAGAATAAGTAGGAAAAGTATTAGTGCAGCCCTAAGAATCTGTCATAAAGAACCCTATGAACCATGGACCTTTGAGGAATTTAAGCATCAATATCATGATAGAAAGAAATATTATGACTCCATTGTGGCTCAAACTTGGTTGTTGAGACTACCTAAAGGAGGCTGAAGATTACTTAAGCCATTAACAATTGAACATTTCATTAAAGAAATAGTAGACATTGTGTTACTTCTGAATAGGGTCAAATGTAATGATTATGCCTTTCATTGGGAAATTTGGATGTATCTTTTCATTCTAAAGATTGTGGAAGGTGAAAAATTTATTGATTGGGCAGATTTAATAGCTAAGAACCTACATAGAAGCCTCATACCAATAGGTAATTTCAGCCCGTTCTTTCTGTATTCCTTCATAGTCTATATTTTAGTAGCATCCAAAGAATGGAAGGGACTTCTACATATGCCCTAGATAGAAGAGATGACTATCTACCAATGCTAAAAAGACCTTCATGCAATTGAATCTTGCAAGGAATTTCAGAGAGTTAATGATGTCTTTTTTGGGAGGTTAGTTTTTGAGCTCCAATGTAATGACAATCATAGGCTATTAGAGGAATCCATGTAGGCTATTAAAATTTATGGTTGTTTTTATATTCAATCCCCTAAATTTACATATCTCAAAATCGGGTTTTTTACTTGTGAACCACTTAAGTTGCCATGTTAATGTTTAGACAATATTGTTTGATCAAAGATATGTAGGCAACTAATTTCTATGTTTAACTTCTCTAAAAGTACAAAAAAGTTAGTATCATTCTTGTTCCCTATTGAAATTGGTCACTATAGATGTTCAAACTACAAATAGGCTAGGTTAGCACAACCTACATTGTCATGTTTATACCTCAAACCATATAATTCCAAAAAAGAGATTGATTATGCAGGATTTGCTAGGGATAATTTTAGGCATGTATCTTTGTTAACCTATGTTCCTCATTTGGAAGATTATTGGGAAAATTGTCCCAGTGAATTTGAAGTCAAAAAGAGATTATGGTCTAGGTTGATAGTCAATCAGATCAGTATGTTTAAGGTAGATCTAAATACCCATGGGATAAAAGAAGATGAAGCTAAGGAGGTGATTAACCCATTCTATGTTGAACAAATTGAATTCATACTTATCCCTAAGCTTGAATGGAATAAGAGGGAAGAAGACCTAATGTCCCATACTTTAGAGGTGTTGAAAAGAACTGAGAAATGGTTGAAATCAAAGAATGTTGAATCAACCACTCTCAAAGTCCCAAAAAAATACTTGAGAGCTAAGTGCAAAAAAGCATAGCCCAAACCTAAGGCCATCTCTAACCTTGATGTTTCTGACTCTTTTGCAGGTTCTCCTAAACTTGAAGCTAAATTTGAAGTCAAAGTAACTCCCAAGCCAATTCAACATCAAGTTTAAGAAGAGGTCCAAAATTTTAGAGTAACTCATTCTAGCACTAAAAAGGCAACATCAAGCAAAGAAAAGGGGATAGTCATAGTTGACCTAGATCCTACCAAAGAAAAGACAAGTTTGAAGTAGCCTCTCATTTCCATCATGGCTGATAATACCACAAATCCTCAAAAGTCTCCTAAAAACATTGGTTCTCAATCCAACACCTTGGCCTTAGCAAAAAAGTTTCCTATGGTAGGTGAAGAACCTACTACCCCCAAGTGGCTGGAAACTTCTGTTGAGAAGAAAAGGAGTTTTGAACTGGTCAATATCCATGCCTATTGATTACCTAGTTAGAAAATGCCTAGGAAAGCCTTCAAAAACTAAAAGGGCCAAAACTGAGTATAGGTTGAACTTTGATAAAAACTTAGGACACTGGACAACTGAAATAACCAAACCACCAAAAGGTAGTTCCCAGGAAAACCTCACTCCTTAGGACTATCAAGTATCAAAGATTGACCTTGGAAAGGAGAGTCGTGCTATTGATATGAAGATTTTTGAGGTTTCAAACAAAAAGATAGCATATAGAGTTTGGAAGGATGCTCAGGACAAGCAAGAAATGAAAGAGGCAATGAAAAGCATGGCACAATATATCAATGCCATCCTACATCTAGAAATCAAAGCTCTAAATGAGATGTCAGCAATGGTTGATGTATCCTCTTTAGCCAATCAAAAATTTCTTAACAATCTAAACAAGTGAAAAGTTGTTGAAAAAGCATCTAAAGAATGGTTGTAGTTCATCCTAAAGTAAATCAAACAACAAATTACACTTTTGGACAAGGCTTTGAAGGAGATTTTTGTCATTGTTAAAATGGTGGAGTCTAGCAATGAAGGTTTTGAAAAAGAAATAAATAATTTTGTTAATGTGGTGCTTTGGATTGAAGAAATTAAGGGATTTGGTTTGCAAAAGACTCAAGCTGAATGCCTATCACTGGCCTTGATGAGAAAACTTTACATGTGATTAAGGATTGCATCAAATGGAGGAATGAGGCACTAGTCTAGGCAGTCACCAAAATAAAAGAAATCTTGGATGGCCTTAGGCTCGTGGATGAAATCATTCAAGTTGATCTAAAATGGTTTGGTAAGCATTATGTAGGAAAAGAGAATGACTCTATTGTACCTATGGAAGAACTGATCATTGAAATCGAAAGGAAGTTCCAAGAGGTCTGAGACAAGAAGATACCATGTAGGCAAGATTTCTCCAATGTTGCTCATACTGAGGCTATGATGATAATCAATTTGAAGCATTTGGATATGCACATAGAGAAGATGATAGAACAAAAGAGAGAAAAAGAGATTTGGAAATAGAGGATGGCATATATCGGCTTACCTCATTAGTCCATTATCTCTACATTTTTAACTACATATGAGACATGGAAAAGCATGATAATTGTGGCCAGTGTGGATAGTTCCTCCTAATGTGTCACACGATCGATGGGCAGTTATTTTTCTTTCTTGTTTTATTTTTTAATGCTTTTCAGTTAACATGGTTGTGTTAATGTATAGACAATTTACTCTTGGTAGGGTAATTTTGGATAACTATCCAGCCCTATGCCTATATATATGTAATAGATGATATTTGATAGGGTTAACCTCTCTGTAGACTAAAGAAAAAATACTCTTTTTTTTGATACTCTGCAATTTTACATTTTGAAATAGAACATTTCAAATTTGCAACAATTGAAGTAAAGTTCTATAATTTCATTTTACTAAAACTTCTTGAAGAAAATACTATTGTTTGCTTTGTGGTGATATGCAATCTTGAGAGTGTGTCTTATTTTTGGAAGTTAAGTTATAATTGTTGCATTCTTTTGGAATTATCTATTTTGAATCTTGAAATTTGTGGGAGGTTAAATCTTTGTTATTTTAACATTGTTCCTTTATCTTAACATTCAATCATGTATATGATATTGATCATTAAGATTAAGTAGTTTTTAAGTATCAACATTTATTTCATATTTGTGAGATGATTTTGATCTTTGAAGTATTGTCAATAAAATACTTCTTGGGAAGATTTTCACTCGATACAGGAAGAATGATTATCTTTTCATAAAGGTTAGTTGTACCTTGATTAATATTGAGTAAATCCTTAAAGAAAAGAATTCCTTATCAATACATAGGAATTCAATTTGTTAGTTTGCATTTTTCTCCCTTGTTCAAATTTGCCAAAGATCTTGGAAAAAATTGTTGAATAATATTTTTTGGCAAATCTGCTGGGGACCTTGGAAGATAGAGTTGTCCTTTTTAGGTTCCTAAAAGTTCTCATGGTTTTGCAAAATGGTACTTCCTAATTACAATCAGTTGCCTATTCTAAAACCTAACCTAGGGTTTCAAGATACACAAGAAGATATTGTCTCTGATCCCAACACTTGTGCTTGGGTTAATCGATCAAGTAACCAACAATACCTCCAAGTACAATTAGTACTAGAAAAAAAAGATGAAATAGCTGAGAGGATTAAAGGCTTGCCAGTCATTCAAGAAGAGGCTATTATAGAAAGAGTTGCTCATGCAAATCATTGATTAGGCTAAGTTGAGGATTCACCTTGGCTGCAAAAAGATATATATGGATTGATAGGTTTTCAAGCTTGATAGATGGAGACTTTAAAGCTTTAGCTAAGATCAACTCTAAACCTGATCTTTCCTTGAAAAAAAATATAACTAAAACTACTAGTAGACCATCATCACCTCCTAAAACTAGGAGCCGTATTATGTTTTACAATCTTTAATCATCCCTAGAACCTTAATCCCTTCTGCAATAACAATCATTCCTATGAGCTATAGATTAGTAGTAATGGCTCACAATCAATCCTAGGGTGCTACAATAGGACCTCTACAACTTGTAGGAAATTTGGGTAATTTACCTAAAGGAGCATGAGAAATCCTACCTAGATTTAGTAGGGATGGGAAAAAATCACCTAAAGAACATTTAAATGCTTTTAACATAGCATGTGGAGTCCTGGTTGTAGCAATAGAAGATGTTGCCGTAAGGTTTTTTACTCAAACTTTGATAGACTTAGTAGTAGATTGGTTTCATCACTTACCTAATGCATCCAATACTTCTTGGGATACTATGAAAGATGCTTTTGAAGCTAGATTTAAATTCGTCGAAGATGCAAATTCTTTGCTTATGCAATCGAGTTAGATGAAGAAGCAGATACATGTACCCATGAGGGAGTTTATGGCTTGATTCAAAAAAGAATTGCATCAAATATCCATGGAAAGTGTACCAAATGGTGAAAATGAAAAAGGTTTCTTTTTAAACATAATGCCCCAAAATATTGCATTCCCATTGAAAAGAGAAAATTATCAAATGCTCGTGGCTTCCCAAACCCTTGCTATAGAATTGTAGGATGATCTCATTATATCAAGAAAATGGAAGAGAGAGGTCCAAGTACCAAATTCTCAAGCCTCTACATCATCTTCCAATGATTCACTTGTTTAGAAGTTAGTCAATGATCTTATAGAAATTAAGAAGAAAATTCCCAAAGGCTCTTTTCAGTATCAAGATATCTTAAGAAAGTATCAAAATCATAATGCTACTTCCCAAGGGAAACAACTCACTTTACCCCCTAGCCAAAAAATATTGAAAATTAAGCCTCCTCCCAACAAAAATTACATGTGTGTCTTTCACCTTTCTAATGATCATGAAGGAGCCATTTGTCCTGAAAGTATAAGACACTAGCAGCTTGAAACTAAAAGGGAAATAGTAGTGAATATGGTAATATAGAAAGCACCTTCCAAAGGACCTGGAAACTCTATAAAATGCTACCTTGAGTATGAATCTGACTGTGATAGAGGTAGTGATATTCCTTGCTTCATGTTCAGTACTCATTAGAGGATAGAGGATGGAGAAAGTTGATTCTCAGCCCAAAAATGCTACAAGCTTAGCCCAAGCAAAGGATTTTAAAGAAAGAGAGGAAGGTGAGACTAGGACACCTCAATCACAACCTCATATTCCTCACATTATGAAAAGGTCTAACCCTAACTCTGCATTTAATATAGTTGAATTTTGTAAAACATCTAGAATTCAAATATCTCCTACTAAGTATTTGAGGATGAATCCTAACAAACTCAATAAGCTTATTGAATATGTGAAATGTCCCTTTACTGGTTTTGTATGATATTTCCAACCTCTAATCAGATATTTAAGATCAAACAACTAATATCACAAAGATCCACCAAATTTCTCAAGAAACCCCAAATCGGGTATGCTGAAAATAGTGTCAAAAGCTTCACAACTTGACAAATTATTAATAAATCTGAAAATGGACATTTTTACAGAAATTTTAGCACCATAACAGCCTACAAAATGAAATTTATAGATCCGTATATCCTTTACACAACAGTTCACAAATGTAGGACAAAAACTATGCTCATCGGGCTCCCGAAATTAACACAAAAATGCCTGGAAACACCACAAAAACACTAATAATCTATCTCAAAAGTTTAATCAAATCCCAATAAATATATTCAAATCTATTTTTAACACCTTAAAGTCTGAAATATAGCAGAAACCCAAACTGATATGAAATACTCAACTGAAAACACCAAACTCATACAAAAAGCACACCCGAAAACCCACAAATCTGCACTGTTCAGCACAAAGGAAAACTCTATATGAGCATGCACATGGAATGGCTTCAAATAACCATCCTTAGCCTTCCTAAAAACCTAAAAAATCCCATTCTTGGGTCTCCCTAGAAACTTGCAAACTCTCGTTCTTGGGTCTCCTTCTCCACAGGTTTGGCAACCTCTGAAGAATAACAAAGAATGAGCAAAAATCAAGTTCTGGAATGAGCCCAGAATGCCTCCAAACCCCCTAAAAGAGGGCATAACCCTAACTCACATCCAAGAGGGTTTAATAAAACATATTTTAATAATAATTTTTATTTATTAGTCCAGTTGCTTCCAAATATTATCCCCTTTTGCTAAAACTTCACCTTTTTGGGCCTGCCTGCCTTAGCAAAGATTATTATTTTTAATTATTTGAAAATGGGACATGACAAGTCCTCCCCTCCCAAATATTTCTTGTCCTCAAGCAATGGCTGAACAATAAACCAATCAATCCACCTGGATCCCAAATGTAGTCATGAACTATACTACTACCAATTAACACAGGCTCCTGCAATATCCTCTGCAATATGACCAAGAGGAATCCATAATCAAACTGACAATTATATCTCAACCAAACTCCAAAATGACCACTGCCACAGTCAAAAACCCATGAGACACAAACTCTTAGAACATCAAAATCCAAGTAAAGTGGACAGATCAAACTACCAACATAGTAAATACCATCAACGCATCCCACTGGCCTATACGGAATGTACAATACAACTCTGCAACAATGGTGAATGCTCTCAAATGAAACTATACCAATTATGGAGAATCCACATGCTGTACAACTCCTGCAGTCAGCACAACTCTACAAATCACTAGCCACTATCTCATAACCATAACTCCCATGCACTGCTAATGGTGAAAAGACATTACAAGATAAAGAGTAAGAAATGGAACCCAAACCAAATTTTCTTGCCATTAACTCCTCAAAACAAGGATCAAATGCTAACTGATGTACATACCCTACAATATAATGTTGATTAAAAAAACCAACTTTAGTCAACAGCTCACCATGAACAAGTGATACAACCCACTATGACTAATCACTAGCTAAGTCAGGAGATGTCATAGCCAAAGGAGTAGAATCAATAACAACACCCACTAAATAATCACTCCCAAACTCCTACTCTAAGTCACATATTATCAAACTGTCAACTGTAGAATCTATCACCATGTCATGCCCATCACAACTCTCATCTTGAGGCATCAAACTGTCCCATAACTGATGATAAGCACTAGGAACCAAAGCACATCTCTGTATCATCATCTCATCAACATGGTCATCAAAGGTAAATTGATGAGCGTACCTCACAGTGTAATACCAATAGAATGTGCCAATCTTAGTCAGTGGCTCAGACTATAATCTAGATGAAACTAGCTACAATTGATCATTAACCATGTTGGAACTGACTACTACCTCTGAAGATATCACCAAGGGAGTAGTATTACTAGTAGGAACCATGCCAACTGCCGACTCACCAACATCACACATGATCTTTGATACATCTCTAGTCTCCATGCCATCAGTACTAGAGGCCACCACCATGTCATGCATACAACAATCTGCTACAACACCCAACTCAATTGAACCTGACTCTAGTGGGAATTAACCTGATATGCCAATGTTAGTATCAAGGATGGATGCATCCCCATCTCCACTATCTCTGACAATCTCGACCATGGACATCCTTAGATCACAAAACACCATAGCTTGTGACTATATAGAATCAGGTAAAGACTGTAGTCACTCTAACTCCATGGTCACCTTAGGTAAATGAAATTGTGACTCCTTGAAAGCCAACTGTGTACTCTCAAGAATCTCAGAAGTCACCTCAAGCTGCTGAGTAAGCTCACTCACCTCATCTTCCTTGGCCAACAATGCATCATATGCTGTATTGCCCCACTCCATAAGATAATCTCTATCGGCTACCAACTGCATATAATCCTGTCTCAAAATTCAGATAGCCTCCCATAAAGAGTGGAACTCTGTCAAGGAAAGATAATTTCCTTCCTGCTCATCACTAGTAGGAGAACCCCACCATAAACTACTAACAACTAACGAGCAGCATCAAAATGCTGGAAAGTGATAGAAATGTCTTGGTCACTAACTCTCAATTGATTAGACACATGATGACACTGGCTTGACTATGTCCTACAAACCTCCTCTAATGCACTATCTAAAGGAGTATCCTCAAAGTTACTAGTCTCTAGAGTATTACCATCCATGTCCTGTGAATCAACTCTAAAGCTCATATCAACATACAGAGTATCAAAAACTATAGCACTGCTGTCCAACTCCTCTATACCCAAGGAAACTAAATCTTCACAACTACCCACTGCATCCTCCTACATGTCATCAATGCCAATATGATCCTGGGACTCGTCTGTACACATTGCCAAATATGAAAGATCATCAACACATTCCAGCAAGTATGGTCGACTAGATATATGAACAAAGCCCAACACTAGTGTATAAAAACTAATACCAACATCGGATAAGCTCTTGGCACAAGAAAAGACAACACCATGCAATCTGCTAATCAAATCCATGATAGCACCCAAACAAACACTGCTACCAAAAAGTGTTAAAGATCTCCAGTCAACTAAATCCCAAATGCCAATATCTCGAGTCCATATATGTAAACTATAATCATCTGGTAACTCAAGAAAACTCCTCACCTGAGTAATATGACCAATACCAACTAACTCCACATACCTGTCATGATGAGATAATGAAGTCAAAATACTGTCTTTGTTCACTTTCAGCTAGCTAGACAAATCATGTGAAGTACTACCAGTCTCAACCTCATGTGTCAAAGCATCTAACTATTCTTGATACTCTCTCTTAGAAAAGTCATGAATGCTTAATGTCTGCTCATCTCTACTAGGTATCTCACCATCATGCACAAAAAAATCCTCATAATCATCATCCTTGAGGTCAAATATATCTATCACTCTTTGACTAAAATCATCAAATGTAGTTACCTGATCATGACCTTGAGTAGTCTTTCCATGATACCACCAATCATAGGCTGCATCTTCCAAGTGTAGACTTGCAATTTGAATAGCATCACTCTCCTTCATGGGGTTAAGTGTGAAGAAGCTCTGTAATTTCTGTAGCCATGCTCTAGCTGAAATTTTATTTGTTCCATCAAAAGTAGGTGCTATAAACTTGCTTATTTTATTTTTGAGCTCTCTTCCACTTATGTCATGCTCCCTTCTGTACTCTTTCTTGGGCATCAAAGTGTTCATCATATCCACATATTCTCCAAAAGGAACTAAACTACAAAAGTCATCATCTAAACCATTGTAAGTAGCTCTTAATGTAATCAAGTTACCTGTAACCTCTTCCATGGGATTAAGGGCTGGATTTGGCACTGGTGGCTCATCTGCATGCAGAAAAATAGTTTTTGTTGATTGAGAGGGTGTGAGTTTCAGATTTCTTGACTCCTCTAAAGTGCTCACTTTCTCATTAATAGATGCAACTCCTTGCAATTTTTCTATCAATATTTGCAAAGCCTCTCTAGTTTCTGCCAAACTATCCACTATTTGCTTCTGAGTATTTTGGATGTCTTGAAGGAATTTCTTTGCCATCTCATCTAGATTAGCCATACTTTTTTCGTTCCTTGGAATTTATACTTTTACTTTCAACTAGAGGTTTAATCAAAATTTCTTTATTCTTTTCTCACTATAAATATCTCTTTCTCTTTCACTTAGTTGCATGCAACCATAAATTTTGACATGCAGCTGATTAGAAGCAACATGCAACCACAAAATTCACCAAGAACGAACATGAAAATTATTAGAAGTAGAATGCAATAATAAATTTTGACATGCAAAAAATTAGAAGCAACATGCAACCATAAATTATGACATGCAAAATCTGGGTAGTTGTCAAAATTGACATGCAAGATCTGGGTAGTTGTCAAAACTGACATGCAAGATCTGGGTAGTTGTCAAAACTGACATGCAGACTTCTACAAACCTTGAGGCTAGCAAGATCATGGCTCTGATACCACTAAAATGTCCCTTTACTGGTTTTGTATGATATTTCCAACCTCTAATCAGATCTTTAAGATCAAACAACTAATATCACAAAGATCCACCAAATTTCTCAAGAAACCCCAAATCGAGTATGCTGAAAATAGTGCCAAAAGCTTCACAACTTCACAAATTATTAATAAATCTGAAAATGGACATTTTTACAGAAATTTCAGCAGCATAACAGCCTACAAAATGAAATTTCTAGATCCGTATAGCCTTTACACAACAGTTCACAAATGTAGGACAAAAACTATGCTCATCGGGCTCCCGAAATTAACACAAAAACACTAATAATCTATCTTAGAAGTTTAATCACATCCCAATATATATATTAAGCTCTATTTTAACACCTTAAATTCTGAAATATAGCAGCAACCCAAACTGATATGAAATACTAAATTGAAAACACCAAACTCATACAAAAAACACACCCGAAAACCCACAAATCTGCACTGTTCAGCACAAAGGCAAACTCTGTATGAGCATGCACATGGAATGGCTTCAAACTCCCATTCTTGGGTCTCCTTGGAAACCTGCAAACTCCCGTTCTTTGGTCTCCTTCTCCACAGTTTTGGCAACCTCTGAAGAATAACAAAGAATGAGCAAAAATCAAGTTCTGGAATGAGCCCAGAATGCCTCCAAATCCCTTAAAAGAGGGCATAACCCTAACTAACGTCCAAGAGGGGTTAATAAAACATATTTTAATAATAATTTTTATTTATTAGTCCATTCACTTCCAAATATTATCCCCTTTTGCTGAAACTTCGCCTTTTTGGGCCTGCCTGCCTTAGCAAAGATTATTATTTTTAATTATTTGAAAAGGGGACATGACAATATGCTCATCAACCTTCATCTAATGTATCTATGAAAAAAAAAAGTGAAGCCTCTTACAATGAAGAAGCAAGAACTTCAAAGATTTATCATCACAAAAACTTGGTCCATCCTAATAAGATTAGTCCAGAGTTGATCTGTTGAGAAAAGCCAAATCGATTTTATGTGTCTCTTTACCTCCATAGTTTTAAGTTAAGCAATTGTATAATAGACTCTGGTGCTTCAAATAACATAATCCTAGTAGTAGTGGAAAAGGCCCTTGACCTTCCTTTAACTAAAACCTTTGGCAAGTTTTATTCAATGGACTCTAAACAAGTACCTTTAGTAGGTCAGATCAAAGATGCTCAGGTTTCTTTAGCAGCTTTCCTAGAAAAGAGAATGGAGCTCACCATTCTAGTAGCTGATATCCCCACTAGTTATGGCTTTCTCCTTAGCTAAACTTTCTACCAAATTTTGGGAGGAGAAGTCAAGATGGATTGGTCTCAAGCCATTATACCTGTAGGGAAAGAAAAAGTAACCCCACTCGCTGAAGCCAAGTCCAAATATATAATTTTTCCATCTGATGATCCAAAATCTCAAATTCTTTATCAAGAAATTGATTTTTCTAATTACTTGATTATGCTTGAAAATGAAGAAACAAGTATCTAGTCAGAGGTAGTGATTTTACCTTGGATATTGGAATTTTATGGAAGTTGTTGCCTAAGTGGGTCTGAAGCTAGTGTTGTCTTGATATCTCCTATAGGTCAAAATTTTCCTTCTTCTTTCAAGTTAGCCTTTGAAAACACAAATAATATAGTAGAGTATGAGGCTTTACTTTTGGGGTTAGAAGAGGCTAAAAAGAAACATGTTAAGCTACTAAAAGCCAAAGGTGATGCAAAATTGATAGTAAAACAAGTCATAATTTTTTCTCTATGAAAAATGAAAGGTTGAAACATTATAGGAATCATGTATGGGATGAAATTGAAGATTTTGAGGCCTTGTCAATAGAATCAATACCTAGGGAACTAAATTCTAGAGCAGATTCCTTAGTAGTATTAGCTTCATTATTTATCCCTCGTCTTGATTTTGCAATTGATAAATATTTAGTAGAGATCATTCATAAACCAAGTGTCCTGGATAACTATAATTCTTGGCAAGTATTCAAGGATGATGCACATATCTATGATTTCTTGCAAAGTATGGAAAAATTTGCTACTAATTATTTTGAAGTCTCTGAATCAGAAAGTAGAAAAATTTGTCCTAATTCAATAGATGGGAAAATAGAAAATATAGTGCAATTGAAAGGGAACATGATACCTAAAGGTCTAATTGAATTGGAGAAACTCTTCAAAGAGATGCTTTCTTAGCCCAAAGCTCAGTTCCCCAAGAAGTGGAGAATTACCAATATGAGAAAGTCAACCTAGGTGATAATCATAACCCCAGGATGATAAACATAGGAAGCTACTATGAGGTAGGACAAAAGGCTAGATTCACCGAATTGCTAATGGAGTATATCGATGTTTTTTGCCTAGTTTTATGAAGATTTGAGAAGATGTTCAAGAAAGTACAATTCAAACACTATATTACCTTGAAGCCAAATATTGCTCCTTTTAGGCAGAAGTTGAGAACCTATAATCCAAAGGTTTTAGATACAATTTTCAAGGAGATTGATGAAATGCTTAAGGCTTGTATAATATTCCCCATACATCACTCTACTTGGGTGGCGAATATAGTACTAGTAAGAAAGAGGAATGGAGAAATAGGAATCTACGCAGACTTTAGAAATCTGAATCAAGCTAGTCTAAAAGAAAATTTTTCTCTACCTATTACGGATTAGATCCTTCAAATAGTAGAAAGCTTAGAAATGATGTCATACCTTGACAGTTTCTCTAGCTATAATCAAATAGAGGTTGCTAAAGAAGATCAACATAAAACAACATCCATAATTTCTTGGGGTACCTTTGCTTATACACAAATGCCTTTTGGTTTGATAAATGTAGGTGTAACTTTCCAATGTGCCATGACCTCAAATTTTGGACATCTTTAAGAAAAGTGCATTACAATCTATCTTGATGATATGACTATCTTCTCAAAGAGGCAAAAGAAACATTTGAAGTATTTAAGGAAAGTCCTTGAGAAACGTAGAGAGCCTGGCATCTCATTGAATCCCAAAAAGTCAATTTTTGTTGTAGTAGAAGGAAAACTATTGGGACACATAGTTTCCATGGAGGGGATCGAAATTGACCTAGAAAGAGTAAAAGCTATTCAGTAGCTCTACCTGCTGGTTAACGATAATGGTGTAAGGTCTTTCTTCGGCCAGATCAATTTTCTCAAAAAAATTGTACCTGATTTTGCTAAGACCATACAACCCATGGCAAAGCTCCTAAGTGAGAAGAAAAATTTCAAGTGGGATAACTATGAAATTGAGTCATTTGAAGAAGTAAAGAAAACTATTACAAAGGAACCTACTCTTTTTTGTCCAAATTTTAAGGACTTCATAATGTATTGCTATGCATCTAATCATACTATGTCAAGTATGCTATGTCAAAAAAGTGAGAAAGATTAAGAGGTACCCATTTCCTTAATATGTGTTCCTCTTTAAAAACATGAATTGCATTATTCCCTAGCTAAAAAGTAGGCATTTTCTATTGTCAAGGTTGTAAAGGGTATTACATTCTGCATTCACATTCTCTAGTGTATGTACCATCTACAATAGTTAAAAGCATCCTTACATAGCAAGATGTAGTGGTGAATTACAAAGCAACCTAGGTGTTAAAGGTACAAGAATTTGACCTAGCTATCAAACCAACCAAACTAGTTCATGGTCAAGGTCTTTGCAAACTTATATCAGAAAATAAAGAGGAAGAGGCTTACCCTAGTTGCTTGATAGTGGGCTTGAAAGATGAATGGTATTTTGATATAGCATATTTTCTAACCTATGGGGAATGCCTTGATCATGTAAAAGGAAAATATAAAAGGAGTCTCCAACTCAAAGCAACTAGGTTTATGATTGTTGATGATATCTTGTATAAAAGAGCTATGGGTGGCATGTTCTTGAGATGTGTCGATACTGATCAATAAGAAAAGTTACTCAGAACTTTCCACAATGAAGCCTATGGTGGACATTTCTCATCCACAATAACAGCCTTTAAGATACTTTGGAGTGGATATTATTGGCTAGGTATTTTTAAGTCTACTTATAAATGGGTTGGTAGTTGTGAAAAATGTAAATTATTTACAAGTAAACCACAATTAGTTGCATTATCTTTGAAACCATTCATCATAGAAGAACCCTTCTAGCAATGGGGACTTTACTTCATCAGCTCAATCAATCCTAACTCAAGTGCTAGTCATACTCATATTCTCACTACCATTGACTACTTCACCAAATGGGTTGAAGTGATGTTTGTGAAATCTAAAACATCTGAGGTGTTCTATAAATTCTTGATAGAAAACATTCTGACACGCTTTGGGGTGCCTAGCAAAATAGTTACTAATAATGCTCAAAAATTTTCATCCTGAGAAATTTAGTTATTTTGTTCTGATCATGTTATTATATTATCACATTCTTCTAAGTACTTTCCTCAAGGTAATGGGTAGGCCAAATCAACTATTAAAAATTTGATAAATATCATGAAGAAGTTGGTTGATGAAAACGGTAGAGATTGGCATAAACGCATGTATGAAGCAGTGCGGGAAGATAAAACTTCTCCTTAAAGAACTATTGGTATGACCCCATTTGAGATAGTATATGGATTTGAAACACAATTATCTTTGCCTCTAGAGCTTGCTACTCTAGATCTACAAAAGAAAATTGAAGATGGAGTGTTCTCTACTGCTATTGAAAAATGGGTATTATATCTCCAAAAGATTGAAGAGGAAAGAAGAGAGATAGTGAATCACATCACCAATCATCAAGCTAGAGTAAAAAGGATTTTTGATCGAAAAGCTAGGGCTTGAAAGTTCATGATAGGAGATTAGGTGTTGCTATGGGACAAGAGAAGAGAACAAAAGGAGCTCATGCAAAGTTTGAAAGCCTCTAGAAAGGACCATTTGTTATATCAGCCGAGTTGGATTCCAATGCATTCAAGCTTAAATATCTTAATGGTGATGATCTAATCCTATAATACAATGGATAGGATCCTATGCTTTTCAAGTTCTAGGTCTGCTTTTTATCCTCATTGTAAATACCCATTTCCCCTGCTCTATTTTGTTTCATTTTTTTTGTTCTGTCTTTTCCTATTTTCTGTGTCTTTAGTTTAGGTCTGTTCTTTTTGGTCTGAAGAACCATAGTTTCTAAGTCCACCTATGATCCCTTCTAGCCTCATTCCCTAGTCTGAGCCAATTGTTACCATATCTTTCCCTTGATGTGCAAAGTTACCACCCAAGTGACATTTTACAATGTGAATTTGAAGTTAAAGCCTGATTTGCTTCAAGTTCAAGTTCAACTTCACTCTTTCATTTTTGTCTCAACAAAGTGTCCTCCCCATTGACCTAGGTCCACTTTTTGAAGTTGAAGTTGAAGTGGAAGTTGATTCAAACTTCAACTTCAACTTTGAGATTTTTTGATGTGTGCTTGTTTTCTTACAGAAAGTACATAGTGAGATTATAAACTCATCTTTATGAGTCAAAGGAATGGGTTCCATGTTAAGGTGATATTGAAGACACAAAAGGTAATAATTATGGTAATTATGAGAAATAATGCCAAAATATAGTTATTTAATGGAAAAGGTGGTGCATGGATTTTGTGATATCATGAAAGGTCGAGCTACATGCAGATTTGATGGGCATTAATTGAAAATTTCATTAGAAGTATTGTCAAAATAAAGGTGTCACATATATAATAGATTTTCCACCTACTCATGTCTATTCTTGGGTTTTTGAGAAATCACTCCCTATAATTACCCCCCTTGTGTTGTACAAGTTCTCATTTAATCATTTTGAGCTCTTGATGTCGACTGGTAAGCAAGGAAGATGGAAGTTTGAACTCAACCAAAAATTATAAGTGCATTATCTCCCACTTTGTCATTTTCGTGTTTGGCTTTCACTTGAAGTGTTTTTGGTTTAGTTATGTAAATCTATCTTTTAAATTAAACCATGATGCTCTTTCATCCCAAAATTCCTAAGATTGAAAAAAATTTCCTTTTGAGCTCCCTTCCTAAAATTTAGGATACTTTCATGGTAAATAAAAAACTAGGGGATGTAATTGAGCGAGTGAGGGATGTTTAGTCTAGTCTCGTACGTTAAAACTTAGCTAGTAGTGGTTTCTTGGAAGTTGTTGCCTTCCCACCAGCTATTGAATGCCTAGAACTAGTAGTGTGCAAATCACTATGACCCTAACACCAGATGCATAAAGAAAGCTTTAGGGGAGGTGTTAGTAAGAATAAGAAAGACAAGTGTCAGTGCAACCCTAAGAAATCCCTCATAAAGAACCCTATGAACCATGGACCTTTGAGGAATATGAGCATCTATATCATGAAAAAAAGAAAGATTATGACTCCATTGTGGCTCAAACTTGGTTGTTGAGACTGACTGAAGGAGGATCAAGATTGCCTAAGCAATTCACAATTGAACATTTCATTAAAGAAATAGTAGACATTGTGTTACTTTTGAACAGGGTCAAAGGCAATGATCATGCCTTTCATTGGGAAAGTTGCATGTATCTTTTCATTTTGAAGATTGTTGAAGGTGCAAAATTTATTGAATGGGTAGATTTAATAGATGAGAATTTACATAGAGGCCTCATAGTGGTAAGTAATTTTAGCCTCTTCTTTCTGTATTCCTTCCTAGTATATATTTTAGTAGCATCCAAAGAATGGGAGGGACTTCCACATATGATCTAGATAGAAGAGATGACTATCTACCAATACTACAAGGACCTTCATGCAATTGAATCTTGCAAGGAATTTAGGAGGGTTAACAATGTCTTTCTTAGGGGGTTATTTTTTGAGCTCCAAGGTCATAACAATCATAGGCTATTAGAGAAATCCATGTAGGCTATTAAAATTTATCACAATTTTTATATTCAATTCCCTAAATTTATATATCACAGAATTGGGGGTTTTTCTGTTGAACCACTTAAGTTGCCACATTACTGTTTAGATAGTATTATTTTATCAAAGATATGTAGGTAGCTCATTTCTATGTTTGACTCCTTTGAGAGTACAAAGAATTCAATCGCATTCTTGTTCCCTATTAAAATTGGTCACTATAGATGTTCAAACTACAAATGGGCTAAGTTAGCACAACCTGCATTGTCACATTTATGCCTCAAACCATATACTCTCATAAAAGAGTTTGATTATGTAGGATTTTCTAGGGATAATTTTAGGCATGCATCTTCATTAACCCATGTTCCTCATCTAGAATATTATTGGGCAAATTGTCATAATGAATTTGAAGTCAGAAAGAGATTATAGTCTACATTGACAGTGAATCAAATCAATATGTTTAAGGTAAATCTCAATACCCACAGGATGAAAGAAGATGAAATCAAGGAGCTTATTGACCCATTCTATGTTGAACAAATTGAATTCATACCTATCCCTAAGCTTGAATGGACTAAGAGGGAAGAAGATGACCTAATGTTCCATACTTCAAAGGTGTTGAAAAGAACTAAGAAATGGTTGAAATCAAAGAATGTTTAATCAACCACTCTCAAAGTCCTAGAAAAATACTCGAGAGCTAAGTACAAAAAAGTGCAGTGCAAACCTAAGGCGATCTCTAACCTTGATGTTGCTGACTCTATTGGAGATTCTCCTAAAGCTAAAGCTAAAGTTGAAGTCAAAGTAACTCCCAAGTCACTTCAACTTCAAGTTCAAGAAGAGGTCCCAAAGTTTAGAAGAGTAACTCGTTCTAGCACTAAAAAGGAAACATCAAGCAAAGAAAAAGGGATATTTATAGTTGACCTAGATCCTACCAAAGAAAAGGCACGTTTAACATAGTCTCCTATTTCCCTCATGCTAATAATACCTCAGATCCTCAAAAGCCTCCTAAAAGCACTGGTTCTCAATCTGATGCCTTAGCCTTAGCAAAAATTTCTCCTATGGTAGGTAAAGAACCTACCACCCCCAAGTGGCTGGAAACTTCTATTGAGAAGAAATGGATTTTAGTACCAATATCCATGCCTATTGATGACATGGTTAGAAAATGCATGGGAAAGCCTTCAAAAACTAAAAGGGTTTAAATTGAGTCTATGTTGAACTTTGATAAAAACTCAAGACACTGGACAGCTAAAATAGCCAAACCACTAGAAGGTAGTTCCCATGAAAACCTCACTCCTTGGGACTATCAACTATCAAATATTGACCTTGGAAAGGGAAATCATGATGTTGATATGAAGATTTTCAAGGTTTCAAACAAGAAGATAGCAGATAGAGTTTGGAAGGATGCTGAGGACAAGCAAGAAATGCAAGAGGCAATATAAATCATGGCACAATATATCAATGCCATCTTGCATCTAGAACCCAAACCTTTGAATGAGATGTTAGCATTGGTGGATGTATCATCTTTAGCCAATCAATAATTTCTTGACAATCTAAAGAAGTGCAAAGTTGTTGCAAAAACATCTGAAGAATGGTTGTAGTTCATCCTAAAGGAAATTGAGCAACAAATTAGAATTTTGGACAAGGCTTCAAAGGAAACCACTATCATCATTAAAAAGGTGGAGTCCAACAATGAAGGTTTTGAAAAAGAAAGAAATAACTAGGTTAAGGTGGTGCTTTGGATTAAAGAAATTTAGGGATTTGGTTTGCAAAATTTTCAGGTTGAATGCCCTATCGCTGGCCTTAATGAGGAAACCTTACATGTCATTAAGGATTGCATCGAATGGAGGAATGAGGCACTAGTCTAGGTAGTCACCAAAATCAAAGAAATCTTGGATGGCCTCAGGCTCATGGATGAAGTCATTCAAGGTAATCTAAAATGATTCGGTAAGCATTGTGCACGAAAGGAGAATGACTCAGTTGCCCCTATGAAAGAACTAATCAGTGAAATCCAAAGGAAGTTCCAAGAGTTTCGAGATAAGATGACACCATGTAGGCAAGATTTCTCCAATTTTGCTCATACTAAGGCTATATTGATAATCAATTTGAAGTATTTGGAGATGCACACAGAGAAAATGACAGTTCTAAAGAGAGAAAAAGAGATTTGGAAATAGAGGATGGCATAAATCGACTTACCTCATTAGTCTATTATCTCTACATTTTCAACTGCATATGAGACCTAGAAAGCCATGAGAATTGCAGTCGGTGCAAATATTTCCTCCTCATGTGTCACATGATCAATGGGTAGTTGTTTTTCTTTCTTATTTTATTTTTTGATGCTTTTCAGTTAACATGATTGTGTTAATAGATAAAATTTTTTCTCTTGGCAAGGTAATTTTGGATAACTATCTAGCCCTATGCATTCTTGAGAGTGTGTGTTATATTTGAAAGTTAAGTTATAATTTTTGCATTCTTTTGGAATTATCTTTTTTGAATCTCAAAAGTTGTGGGAGGTTAAATCTTTGTTGTTTTAACACTGTTCCTTTATGTTAACATTCAATCATGTATATGATATTGATTATTAAGATCATGTGATTTTTAGCATCAACATTTATTTCATATTTTTGAGATGATTTTTATCTTTTAAGTATTTTTAGTAAAATACTTCTTGGGAAGATTTTCCCTTGATAAAGGAAGAACAATTATCTTTTCATAAAGGTTAGCTACACCTTGATTAATATTGAGTAAATCCTTAAAGTAGAGAATTCCTTATCAATACATAGGAATTCAATTTATTAGTTTGCATTTTTCTCCCTTGTTCAAATTTGCTAAAGATCTTGGGAAAAATGGTTCACTAAAAGCCATGAAAAGTGCACTCAAATGAGACAAGACACTACGCAAGAATAATAGGTGATCTTTTCTCCAATTCATTATCTCAACATAATCTTTTAACATGGGACAAACCCTAGAACTAAAAGGTCACACAATCATAACAACATAATAAAACCATTAGCTCCATTATTATTCATAAACATGCACTCACAAAAATAACACACTTTAGAAATAATAACTATACTCAGAATGAGAGCACCAATAGCATATATTATTGCATTAAAATAATGGCCTGGAGTACATATTACATCCATGTATTTATAAGAAATCATCTCCTCCTTTTGTGTTAGGAGAGAGAGTTCTTAAAATGAAACTCATGCTAAAAACTAATAAAACAAATCATATTATTTACAAACTAACTCTCTAATTGGTGCTAAGTAGGTCTCCACCCTTGTTTATATTCATTAGTGGGTGCATGAGCCTTTACATGACACAAAAAGTAAAAGAATGATAAGATAAGAAGAGGGAAGCAACAAGATGATCTAGGAGTCTCTAGAAGCTCTAAAAATGGAAGCTTAACCTTCTCTAGACATTTATGGGAGTTGAACTACTGTAAAAATGCATTTTTGGTGTATGGAATGCTCTAAATTAGGAATTAGAAGTTAACTATCAGTGCACTTCTTCTTCTTCAAAATTTTCAGCACACCTTAGTTAAAAGTGCACCTACCCACCTTATTGACAGGTTCCAAAAATTCAAAATTTTGCTAAGTGTTAAAACTAAATTTCTAGCATATGGATTTTATTCCTCTTTATAGTAAAATGATTTCTACATATTTGCACTTTATTTTACTACCTTCTTTACTACTTGGGTGGCTTTCAGTAAATCAAGACCCTCATGCTTAATCTTCACTATTTACCAATAATTGCTCACCTCAATCCTTGTTTCTACAAAATCTTCAAGCTTGGTTTCCAACTCCAATAGTACTTTTTTAGTCTTGAAGGTTTAGCTAATGTCATCTTTTGATGAAGCTACTTCAAATGTACCTTTTAACTATTGAACAACTAATATCTACACAAAAAGCTTCATCTTTGACTCATCCTCAAAAATCTCAATGCTACTGGCATTGTAGTACCTCTCTTCTTCCAAAGACTTGTCTTGAGCCTTATTTTTAATAAGTAGGATTTCTAAATGCAATCCCTCCATAACCTTATTACCTACTGATATCTTCTCTATCTAGTCATCTAACTTATCAAGTTACTTAGCCATATATACCTCCATTAATGTTTGATACCTTTGACCTTTTATTGATTTAAGAGTGTGTAGGTCAGTTTCCTAGGTATGAACTTCCTCTATTAAACCAAAATATTCATTTACTAGGGATAACCACTCAACTAGATGTGGTGGAATAAACCTAGATTTCCTTGTATAATCAACACACCTCTTTCTTCATAATTGTCACGCCACTGCTAACATGCTTCAAAAAATGGATCTAACCATGTTTCTTTTGTGCCTTTAATTCCTCTCTAATGCTATCACAAGAGTGATCTATGGATCTTCCAAGTCTATGGAGCCCACAATTTCATATAGGTAACCTCTTAATATCTCATTTTTCTTCCAAAGTGCTATCAACTTAGACTTATCCCAGTCCATATGCTTGAACACCTCCTTCATGCCTGTAGTAATCATCACTTTTTTTGTGTCTACCATGGGCCTTCCCAACATGATCTCCTTGATTTGGTAATCTTTAGGAGTCATATCCTTAGTATCAGCATGATTATATCCTTAGTGTAAGCATGTGGACGAGGAATGGTTATATGTGTAAGCAAGTCCTAATCTTGGTTCTTCATTATGAAAGCCAATGTTTGTGCATCACTTAAGGTTTTATCAAGATCCTTGATTGCTTTCACTAATTCCTTCATTCCCTCCCTAGCTATTAGGTCCAAATATCTTCTCTGGTGAATCATGACTTCCCTCTTTAACCATGTTAGTGTGGTGCCCATGGGATACATGTATTTCACTAAAGAAGTTGTTTCTACTACTGACCACTTCCCCTTATCAATCCTCTCTAGAGTCTTTACTTGTTGAGAAAGATCTAAAATTGGATTCTATTTATTTGGTTAGGCTAAGGTCCTAGCCTCTATATTATGAGGAGTTTGTTCATTCTCTTCAGGTATTTTCCCTTCCTTAGATACTTCATCGACATGTAGTTTTTGTGACTTCAATTCTTCTATCACTTGTTTTTATGTTTTTGTAGCTTGAGGAAGTGGAGTCACTGAGCCTTTGTCCAAAAATGTCAAATCTAGAGATGGTGGTGGTGCTATGCCTAGATATCCTTGAGGTAGAGGTGGTACTAGGTTTCATTTCTCTCCAAAGGGTTGACTCGTGGGAGTATCTCTTATTTTCTCTCCCACAATTTGAGTTTCCACCAACATAAATTAAAAATTAGAGAGGCTGAAGATGTTAGTTTATTGTCCCTACATATCATCTATCCATATTTTTTCTTCATCTTCTAAAGTTGAGACCTAGATAGGCTCCCTTAGATTAGATAGGGGTGTCACAATAGATATTTCTCTCCTTTATTACTCTGTTTCTCTAGCTAAGAAGGTTCTTTGACTTAAGGAGACAAATTCAATTTCCTCTCCTTCTTCTTCTACTTCCAAGATAGTCTTAGGTACTTGTGGTGATGGAATGGTTTTCTTCTTTAATCAATTTTTTTATGTCTACACCACAATTGATTCAATTCTTTCCCTTTTGGGAGACAAGGGAGAGGATTCTTCCTCTTGTGAAGCCACTAGTGGCATGCTCTGCTCCTCTCATTGTTCTTTGTCTATCTTCTCTTCATCAATCTCTTCTAGCTAGGGAGGGACTTGTGGCTCTTAAGCTTCAAGCTTGGCTTGAGTCTCTATTTTTTCAAGCTAAACCTATTCTTGTTGAGGCTCTTGGGCTTGAGCTTCCTACTTGCTTTCTTTAGAAGATATTCTCTTCCATTTCATTCCCCTATTGGGTTCAAAGTACTCAATCTCCTATTCATTTTGGTGTACCATTTTTGGCCTTAGTAGGAATTGAGCTAGGAAGGTGGGTACTATGAATTTTGCACCTTTACCCTTAATTGGTCATGTTGTGCCTTGAAGATGAATAGCCTAAGGAACTAGATCAAGTCTAAAAGGTTTCTTGATCCATTACTTTGTCAATTGGACTATATGTCTAGCTTGATGATTTATATCTATATTTTCATCCCTCCCTATTTATGCCTTCATTATGGGCCAATCATAGATCTTTTCCCTATTCTATAAAGGATCCATAATATCTTTGGTATCCTTTACCAAAGCCTTTAGAGAGATTTTTTTTCTTTAGCACATGTTATGCTAAATATAGAGTCACTATACAATAGTCCCTTATATATACATCATAGTCATGTATTGTACTCATCCAATGAAACCTAACACATCCTCATGTACAAACTCTTTCCATGCCAAGTATTGTAGCATCCCAATATCGTCAAAGTATGGGTGATAGGAGTTGTACTCTTCCAAGGCATATTTATCTCACTTAGAATCAAAGGTGACAATGTCTTTCCTTTTTTTCACCTTGAAAGTGTCGATTGCGATGGGAAATACCCATGTCTTCTTGTGTTGTCTCCTCACTCTATCATATGTAGAAGTGAGTTGATGCACAATCACCAGAAGAATGAGCCCATCTAATAGATATCTTGGGATCTTCTTTGGGTTTTCTAGAGTAATGGCTATCCTTAGATACGTGAAGGTTTTAAATTGAATATAGTATGAACCAATCTCTATGATCCTAGTCTCTACTTCTACTCACATTATTTGTACATAATCACCCTCAATGAACCTGATTATTGTGAAGATGAATCTATCATTCACCACCCTATATTATGTAATTTTTAGTGGGAGTTTCTTCTTCACCAATTGTGGATATGCCACATAGGGCCAAGCATTAGCATCTTTCATGCTCCCCTTCTTGTATAGGCCTAGGTAGTCTATAGTTCTAGCTACCAATAATTACACCAAAAATATGTTATATAGAATTATGGATTAGTTTTGATGGCTACAAGTTTCTCATCTAAGTTGTCACTTAGGGTGGCAACCTAGTTAATTGGCATCCTCACTATTCTGGTAGTTTCTATAAAATGGACCATGCAAGTTTGAAGGTGTCTTGCTATAGGAAATCCCATAGCTCTACTCAAAAGCACAATTGCATAACCACTATCATCCTTCATATACCCCCTTTTCATATCAATTTTACTAACTCTATGGCCCATGGGTGTTTGGTCAATTATGAATGAGATGTTGGTGTTTTTTGGACTATCAAGTACTCTAAACCCAATATTAGGATGCATGAGATGAAAACAAGCCTAAGGATTAGCTAATTCCTATGTTTATCAATATCAATCTTAGCTCTAAACAAACTTCAATAGAGTACACTAGACTCTCTACACTTTAGACTCTATAGGGCCAACAGGGGTGCACATCAGGGATATGAAGGTAATTGGTTACAAGATTTTCTCTCTTCACACATTTACTCACTTTATACTTCTTCTTTCAAACCTACCCCTCATAGCATATTATGGTTATAAATTCTTCTTGGATTTAAAAATAGACTCTCTAATCATAAGAGATAGTTATAACTAGAAGGAGAAGTATTCCAAGCAAGTGATGACCAAAAAATTTAGTTCTTCATTACATAATTTGGTAAATTAATTTTGGTTGACATGATTATTTTTCAACTATAAGAGCCATCAACTTGAAAGTAATATCAATTGATCAATGCCTTATCCATTGTCATATAAAGTCAAAATTAGCAACCTTGGACCTATTTAATTAACTAAAATGTCAATAGTGAAATCTGAACTTCATTCTTATCATATTCTTCTCACATATCCAAAACCCTACCACTCATTGAAAGAAATTACTTAATTCCTTGAATAAAAGGCAACCAATAAGAGATATACATATTATCCAAACTGCATTAAATTGAAAGAACATTATTCATTTCAATCTCAAGATTATACATACACTAGAAGGAGACAAACCTTGGAGACACAAATATGCATAATTTCCCTTTTGTATTACTTTCCTTGAAAATGAACACAATACTGATATGGACTAAAAATACAATGCAGAACTTGAGAACTATATCATTCATATGCACTTTATCATCAAGTTTACAAGACTAAAAATAATCATATAATTAACAAAAATGGATAGACTGTAAAAATGAAATAGAAATGAAAAATCTATAGATATTTGCCCCTAACTCCTCATCCAAGAAATCCTTGAATAAGATTGCAATAAGCTACAAATGGGAGAACCTATTAAATATGATTGAAAAGTAGAAGAAAGCCTACAAAGATTGTAGAAGATATTGCATTTAATAAACTTTCCATCACATGATCGACAAATTCAATTTGGACCTCCATGATGTTATGACACATAACCTATCATGAGATCGGGAGACATGAATATTACCCTTGTGACTAGTTTCCAAACCTAACATCATAATGTTAGGACATTTGAATAACATATGGTTTCCCACTCTTGGAAAGAAAAATTAGGGCAAGGGTATGTCTGATCGCAAAATTCAACTAGATTTTTCAATGGAAAATGGTAAAAACACAATCAAGTGACATCAATATAAATCCCTTAAGGAAAAAATTTCAAAATTGGGATAGGGCACAAAACTTGACTATGGTTTCTCTAAAAATATGGAACAAATCAAAACATAAGCACTAACCCTACGTAACAAAAATCAAACATTTTCATAAAGGATTTTTAATTTTAGGTATAGTGAAAATGAGGGCTATCAGTGGCTCTATCTAGGGATGATGGATACTTGTATCCATACAAGATTTTAGAATCTTTGGTTAAAGTGGACCACATACATGAAAGCCTTGGGACAACTTTTTAAGACTATACAAGGGTATATACATATACATAGAAATTACAGACATATGTAGATGAATTTACAAATTCACAAAGATATAAAAACCTCACTATTGTTTATAGAAAATAAATACCTTCAACAGAATTATTTTGTCAAGAATTGTCCATGAACTGGCAATTCAAGAAGGTTTCTTGATAATTCATTGATGCAATATGAATCCTCGCCCTAAGTAGAAGAAACCATATAGGGACCAAGCTAGATAGGATCAAATTTTCCATGTTTTCCCTTATCCTCTATCCTTGCATTCCACATTAGAACAAGATCATTTGGTTCAAACTTTCTTTCCACTACCCTCTTGTCATATAAATTCTTTGTTTGTAATTACAACTTTATGTTCTTGGTAGAGGCCTCTTTTCTTGTTTCAATCAACCCAGCCAATTTATCCATTCTTTCCTGCATATCATCAATAATATCTTCATCATACATCTAAGTGTAACTATATAGGCCTATCAAGTTGTTTTGAGGCATTCTGTCATGAATTCTATAGACAAGGTCAAAAGGTGCAACACCTTCTTGTTGTCATCATGAGTTCTCTTTACAATTTTCAACAAGCTTTTGTTTATGGATTCATTCTATCCATTTCCTTGTGGATGGAAGGGTGATGAAGCTGACCTGGTAATGCAATAATTATCACAAAAATTGATAAATTTATTAGATCTAAAACACATAGCATTATTAGTTAAAATTCTCTCAGGGCATCCAAATCTTGTAATGATATTATGTAGCAGGAAATCATTTGTCACTTTACTAGTAGCCTTTCTTGTAGGGATAACTTCTACCCACTTGGTAAAGTAATTATTTTCAACTAAGATCCATGAGTAGCCACTATTGGACTTGGGTGAGATTTCACCAACAAAATCCATCTGCCACTGTTGAAAGGGTGTGTTGGGACTCAACATTGCAGCCCTAATTTTGAGTACCATTGAAAAATCAAGCTCTTTAAATGCTTTTTGATGCCTATGTACCTGGTTGTACTTGAGAAACTTATGAGGTGTTTAACATTTCTAGAACCTTTCATTCAGTGAGTCTATGTGTTCCATGAAGTTAAATTGACAGTATGAACTATCCCATGAAGTCTTATTTTGATCATTTGTCAATTCTGCATTTTCACCTACGTGTCAAATAGTGACAATTTCTTGTGTTTGCAATTGAGTATCTCACACCTAGTAATGTTTCATGACTCACCGCTTTACAAGTATTTAGTGTCCATACTAGAGAACCTATGTTTCATATTTTGAGTCATTTTGATCCGTTTGACTAGGTTTTGAATCCCTTAAAGTTGGTCTTTTAATGTTGTCATGCTAATGTGAATTGCTCAAAATTTTGGAAGGCCCTATTTGACCTATTATAATTTTGACCCAATAGACTGAAATGATGAAATTCCTTTTGCATTGCATTTTAGTGGTCAGAGACTTTCTATATTTCAAGTTTGAGCTTATGATGAATCCATGTGGATCAGTTTTCAAATGCAATTTCAAATGCAATTTCTAACTTTTTATTGATGTAAGCATATGCAAATCTGTTAGTACCCCTGTTCATGATGTCATAACTTAAAATCTATGATAGGTGAGATTTAATGGATTGTACCATTGTGTTGTACTCTAAAAATACTTTAAGTGTGTCAATTTTCAAATCATGACGAATCCATCTCCGCACTTTTCCAGGTCAATTCCATTTGCAAAAAAATGCTTTTCTGTTATTGTTTCTAGTGATCAAATTTGAGTAGCCCACTTTGACCGCTCACCAAATGCACCCAGTTATTTTTCATGAGCCCAAATCATAGATTTATAGTCTCCCCATGACATTAAACCAACACCCTAGTTTTCATTTTTTGAAGTGTTAGTTTGCCTTGTTTTCAAAGCCAAATCCAAACACAAATTATATGTTTCTGACATGTTTACTTGTAGGTAATTATGAGAGGGAAACTTTAACAGTCAATATCTTTTGATTGAGAATTCTTCATGAGATGGCTTCTAACAAGGTGCAAGTATGTGGAATAGAGAATCAACATGTTTGATTTCAAAGCTTGCTCAATAGTTTTGGTTAGTTTTTAAGGCCAGTGAAA
Organism: Cupressus sempervirens; assembly: GCA_028749045.1. Taxonomy (NCBI): domain Eukaryota; kingdom Viridiplantae; phylum Streptophyta; class Pinopsida; order Cupressales; family Cupressaceae; genus Cupressus; species Cupressus sempervirens. The sequence goes on along the minus strand of CM053786.1, from coordinate 618,758,665 downwards.
GGACCTCCTTATGCAAAAGTGACAGTTTGCATATCAATGGTAAAATGGGTGTAAAATGATCGATCAGTGGTCAAACTTGGTTCTAATCAGTATGATGGGTTTAATAGTTTAGTTATTCAAAAACAAAACAAAATTTAGTAGGACCCACTTTTGGGGCCCAACTAATTCTATTAGATTATTAAGGCATTGGGATTTTAAAATGTTTTAAAAAGGGAAGGAAAATATTATTACAGTAAGGTTTCTTGTGCTATAAAACTAAATAGGTTGCATCTTGGGTAAAGGTGGTAGTATTATCTCAAAAATGAGGAAGAGAACAAGAGAAAACATTTGTATAATGTCAAAAGACAATCTACCTATAATTATCACAATTAGATGGTAGGGTGATGAAGTTAACCTGGTAATGCAATAATTATCAAAAAAATTGATAAATTCATTAGATATAAAACACATAGCATTATTAGTTACAATTCTCTCAGGGCATCCAAACCTTGTAATGATATTATGTAGCAGGAAATCATTTACCACTTTACTGGTAGCCTTTCTTGTAGGGATAACTTCTACCCACTCGGTAAAGTGATTAGTTTCAACTAAGATCCATGAGTAGCCACTGTTGGACTTGGGTGAGATTTAACCAACAAAATCCATCTACCACTTCTGAAAGGTTGTGTTGGGACTCAAAATTGTAGCCCCGATTTGGAGTACCATTGAAAAATCAAGCTCTATACATGCTTTTTGATGCCTATGTACCTAGTTGTACTTGAGAAAGTTATGAGGTGTTTAACATTTCTAGAACCTTTCATTCAGTGAGTCTATGTGTTCCATGAAGTTAAATTGACATTATGAACTATTCTGTGAAGTCTTGTTTTGATCATTTGTCAATTCTGCATTTTCACCTAAGTGTCAAATAGTGACAGGTTCTTGTGTTTGCAATTGAATATCTCACACCTAGTAATATTTCATGACTCACCACTTTACAAGTATTTAGTGTCCATACTAGAGAACCTATGTTTCATATTTTGAGTCATTTTAAGTCCATTTGACTAGGTTTTGAATCCCTCAAAGTTGGTCTTTTAATGTTGTCATGCTAATGTGAATTGCTCAAAATTCTGGAAGGCCCTATTTGACCTATTATAATTTTGACCCAGTAGACTAAAATAATGAAATTCCTTTTGTGTTGCATTCTAGTGGTCAGAGACTTTCTATATTTCATGTTTGAGCTTATGACGAATCCATTTGGATCAGTTTTCAAATGCAATTTCTAACTTTTTACTTATGTAAGCATATGCAAATCTGTTAGTACCCCTGTTCATGATGTCATAACTTAAAATATGTGATAGGTGAGATTGAATGGATTGTACCATTGTGTTTCACTCTAAAAATTCTTTAAGTTTGTCAATTTTCAAATCATCATGAATCCATCTCCACACTTTTCTAGGTCGATTCCATTTGCAAAAAAATGCTTTTCTACTATTGTTTCCAGTCATCAAATTTGAGTAGCCCACTTTGACCACTCACCAAACGCACCTAGTTATTTCTCATGAGCCCAAATCATAGATTTATAGTCTCCCCATGATAGTAAACCAACACCCTAGTTTTCATTTTTTGAAGTGTTAGTTTGCCTTGTTTTCAGAGCCAAATCCGAACACAAATTATATGTTTCTGACATGTTTACTTGTAGGTAATTACGAGAGGGCAACTTCAACAGTTAGTATCTTTTGATTGAGAATTCTTCATGAGACAACTTTTGACAACGTGCAAGTATGTGGAATAGAAATCAACGTGTTTGATTTTGAAGCCTACTCAATTATTTTAGTTAGTTTTTAAGGCCAATAAAAGGACCTCCTTATGAAAAACTGACAGTTTGCATATCAATGGTAAAACGGGTTTCAATTGATTGATCAGTGGTCAAACTTGGTTCTAATTAGTATGATGGTTCAATGGTTTAGTTGTTCAAAAAAAAAAAAAAAAAATTGGTCGGACCCACTTTGGGGCTCGACTAATTCTATTAGATTAATAAGGCATTGGGATTTTAAAATGTTTTAAAAAGGGAAGGAAAATATTATTACAGTAAAATTCTTGTGCCATCAAACCAAATAGGTTGCATCTTGCATAAAGGTGGAAGTATTATCTCAGAAATGAGGAAGAGAACAAGGGAAAACATTCGTATAATGTCAAAAGAAAATCTGCCTAAATGTGCCACTAAAAATGGTGAGCTTGTTCAGATTGTTGGAGAATTTGATGTTGTAAAAGAAGCTTTAGTTCAAATTTCATCTAGGCTAAGAGCCAATATTTTTAAGGATAAGGATGGTGGTGCAAGTGATAGTTCTATAGTTCTTTGATCTTTATCATTTCTTAATATGCCCAGTGGAGTTCCTACCTCTAGCTTTGGAGGGCGGCAAGATTTGGGGTCACTTGGTCAAATGTATTCATTCTCTAGTTTAGATTTACAAGGAATAGTTGGAGGAAGGCTTTCATTTGGCTATGGAAGTTATGGAAACTTGTAGACTGGTGGAGCTAGTGGTTATGGGGTGCTATCTAGCTATTCAACAAGCCAAGCATCAATTGCCAGATCAAATAATTTAGCACTTCAAACTCCCAACATCAGTGCTAATGTTTACTTACTTAAGTGTAGTGATAATCAATGAACAAAAAATACATTGGATACCCGCATGATCAGAGGGAGTAGTCAACATTGAAGTAGGGGAGATGCCATTGCACACAAAGCTCCATGCTAGGGGACCATAACATATGAAGGTAGCACTAAAGGAACTTCCTTGATCTCCTAGCATTATAATGTCTTTATTCATTCAAATCCCACCCTTTGCGTTCTTGCCAACACCAATCATTTTGAAGTACACATCTACATATATGGCTATCTTCACGTTATGATTGGCTTTACCAATTACACTTTAAAACTCTAGTGGCATTCTCTATACTCTAAAGAAAATAAAAAGAGAAAGCTATTTGAAAGAGCAACCTATAGCTTTAGTCTTTGAAGGAAATTAGGCCATGGAAGCCATAGCACCAAGAAAGCTCCACATTTTAAAGTTGGAGCCTACAAATAATTACCCATGTAAAAGACAAAGGCAGAATATAGAAAAGAGGAAGCGGCTATAATGGAGGAATATGGCATGAATAGGATGCAACCACAAGCAAAGAAGTTGAGAGAAAAACAAATAGCACGAGCATGGGAATAGAAATTTCATCTTTTGGTCTAATGGATCCTCTATCCCCGATGAGAACAATGAGGCAGATGTTGGACACAATGGACCAATTATTCAAGGACTCATTCATTTTTCCTTTGACAAGGCTAACTAGTGAATCATTTGGGGTTCAAAGCCCATGGGACATGATGGAGAACAAGAGTGATCTAAGAATGAGATTCAACATTCTAAGGTTGTCAAAGGAGGATGTGAAGGTTTGCATCGATGATGATCTTTTGGTAATCAAGGTAGAGAAAGAGAGCAAGGAAGAGGAGGACTCATGGTCTTCTAGAGGGTATAGCTCCTATAGTACTAGACTTTACTTGCCCAATAACTATGAGATGGGATAGACTATTGCTTGCATGGTAGTCTTTGCATCGAAGGGGCAAGTAGCAAATGGGATATGGGCCCCCTTGTAATTTTATGGTAATTATACTACAGGAAATTGTCTCTTCATGTATAATTTTATGGATTTAGAGTGTGCGAGAATGCCAAGAAGGATGAATGGATTTTCCTCTATAGTAAATAAGCTTCTAGGACTGATTTATGTTGTAGGAGGATTCTAACAAGTTTGGGGATCAGTTATGCTTCAATGCTTCAGTTTCTACAGTTGCAAAGGGACCTTGTTCATTCATTGGGTGATATTATTCTTGAAATAAATTGATAGCCAACTTATCATCATTAGTTTCTTCCTGAATATGATAATGGCATCATCAATGGTCTTCCTTACAATCCATATGGTTCCTTCAAAGTGCCAAGGAAAATGCAAAATAGGGAAGAGTTTCCTTTTAAAACATATATCCCACATTGCCTATGAGTGTGTTTTTATATGTATTTAAATACTCCTACACACATTATGTTATGTGTCTTAAGAGACACATGGCTTTTGAAGCCTAGCCCATGCGTGGGGACCCCACCACTAACTTGGACAGTTGGAGGTGATGAGATAGAAATTTTAAATGAACCCACAATTGAAGCTGATGATGTCAGCATTGTAGGTCGCCAAAAATTTGCAAAATCTAGCAAGGCGCTATGTCACCACAAAAAAATGGCAAAGTTTTCTGGTAGTGACATAGAAACCTACTAGAAAACCTTGGAATCTGATAAGAGTTGTTGTGGGTCCCACGTAGTTGTAGATAATAAATTAGGTAATGACATGTAGCAGCTGGCAATGTGTGTACAGGATGACTTAGCAATGATGTAGAGTTTCTAACCAACCACAAGTTAACACATGGCATATAATTCAAGGTAGACTATGCTGTGGCAAGCAAATGTCAATGATGCAACAGATCATGCCACATGGCAAATTTGATAGATAACTGTTATGTCGCTAAAGCAAAGTTGTATGCTAGTTAACATAGTGACATAGAGACACAATAGAAAATTGACATGTGGTAGTGACATGGTGTGAGATGGACAAATCTGAGGATGACATGTGGCACCCTATTGGAGAGGTTTGACAACTATGCAATAAAAGAGATAATCATGTGGTGAAATGTGGCACCTTGGTCAAACCAAGTTTGACTTAGATGGAATATGTGAGGGGAATTTTCAAAAGATTATTTTTTAAAATATATTTCCTTTGATTTACGTGCAACCTAGGTTTAAAATCTAATTTGAAATATTACATAGTTCAAACCTTTGAAAAAGGTTGAATATTTAAAATGCAGTCTTAAGTGAGAGCCTAAACTTCAAAGAGGCATAATAGTGGCATTTTTTCATTGAAATGAACACTCCAATATATACCATTGGAATTAGGAGGAAAAAATCTTTCCAAATATGGATTTAGTTTTTGCACAGCTATTTACTAGTTTGAGTTATAAGTAGATTTGCAATTTCTGGGGCCTTCTTAGTAAAACAGGTAATTTTCACCAAGGAGCATCAAAATTGGTCATGGGGTAGACCTGAGAGCTTGTCAAATCTTGGATATGGAGAAAAATGATTTTGAAAAGTTTATTTTGACTTTTGAGGTCATTTAACTAATTTTTTCTTTGGCTTTTAGTTCCAAATTGGGCATCAAGATCTATTATCTTTTCAACCAAATATCTCAGATATTTTGTGCTTTTTGGAGGCCGAATGATGATGATTTGATTTCTTAGTTACAGAGAGAGGGTAGACAGAGGTTTTTAGCTTCTTGGGAAAGAATTTTGAGGGGGCACTTGTTAATTTTTGATCAAATCTAGGATTTCTTTCTTGCTATATAACTCTTTTTCTTTCTCTTGGTAAGGGTTGGTTCTAGTTTTCTAAGAAAACCTTCTCACTACTAAGACACCATTCTTTAGAAATTTCTTCTTGTATTGAGCAGCATTTAAGTTTTAATGCAGATAGTTCTCATCTGTTATGTGATTTGTGAGTTATTTTTTGTACATCTTTCATGTTTTCCTTTTCAAAGAGAATGTATAAAACATAATAGAGGGTTTTAATTTCAATTTGAATCTTGTTTCCTACTCATGGATTTATAATCTTTTCTAGTTTGTGAACAAAGAACATAAACTAGGTTGCATTTTATTTAGGAATGTATGTGGTTGAAGTATCTTGCTGATGGAACAAATAGCCATGTAATTGATTGATGTTTATCATAGGGTTTTCAAATTTCATGACTAGATAACCTAAGTATGAGATTCATTTTGATGCAGATGCCTATTCACAAGGTGAAAGATAGATCAGGGATCTTGATGTAGGAGTTATGTTAGATATTTTGAGGAGATGTATGGTTATAATTCATGTAATTTCCTAATAGATAAGGCACTGTTCAGAGATAGGATTATTTAGGTTTTGTTGCACATACTTAGGGCTTGCTAATATCAACATATTAAATAATCTTTTCCCATTTATGTTGAAAGATATTCAAAGCTTGACCCTCACTCAACTTACTAGCTTCATGAGTCATGTTCTTAGCTATGATTTCTTGGTTAATTATAAAAGATTTAGGGGTTTCATCTATTATTCTAGATCATGATTATGCTTATTGCACTAGTCACATAATTAGATTTTAAGAGGTTCACCCGCCTAGGTTTTGTAGAGCTTGAAGTGAACAAGGAGTGTAGCCTTATAGTTGGCTTGGGTTCTTGGTGAATTGTGTCCATTATTGGAGATAGTTTTCCATAAATGCATTATTGCCTTGCATACATGGTTATTCAAAATCTATTAAATCAGGAGCCAACAAAATGGTGACTCTACTGGGGAATATATTGAATCTGAATAATAGACAAACCTTGAGAATTTGAAAGAAGGAGATTCAATACAATATGAGAAGTGCATGGAAAATGTTGCAATAGTAAGTTCTCAGATGTGTTTTTCTAGTTTTCTTACTTGAATATCATGCACCCCAATGATGCTTTGTTTAGGACAACATTATATTTGAAGGATTGGGTGCAGATTGTGTTGCTATCTAGTTTTATTTTCAATCAATTTAGTATGCTTGATTTTCAAAATATTGCTATAAATTCAGAGTTAGAATTGTTTTAAAGTGGTCTGTCTCTTGGAAGTGTTTAAAGATTTGCAAATCCAATAAGTTGAAAATTCAATTCAGATTTTTCATGCTACGAATCATGTCTTAAATCTTTCTCACAATTGTGAGTGGCAACTTTCTAAAAGATCTCTGTGCCAGTGCAAATTGGTTCTATATAAATGTTTTTAAAGAATTTTTAGCTTGGTAATGCAGATCTAAAAGTTATGTTGAGTTTTAGACAAGAAGAGAGAGTTCATGAATTCTTGACTGATGAGTTCTAAAGTGTTGATTGATTTTTTTTCATAAAAAATTTGAATATTAAAAAGGAATCACAACAGTGAGTTTATTCTATTCTCCTCAAGGAGATGGTGGCTCTATAATGGTTTCATATGTGGTGTGAGGGAGTTCATGTTAGCACCAATGCAAAACCAGCAGATCAGTGGTTTTAGCATCAACGCTTGAGGTATTTTATTTTCATGATGTCATTCTTTTAATGAAAGAAAGTGGTATATGTGTGTGTTCTCCATCAAGTGATATTCAACACTAGGAAGAGAAGAACAGTTTGATAAGTTTTATACACTTCATGGGAATAAGCTTTGACTTGTAAAGTTTTGTAAAGTGTTTGAAGTGATTAATTGATAGAAGGTTATAAGCTTGCTACAAATTATAAATTAGAATTATTGTTGATGAGTGTCAAGGCTTTGATGAATGGAAAGTCTCCTTTCATCAAGCATGTAGCTGGTTAGTGATGTTTGTAGATCTTTTTCTACCAAGAGATACATGCCATTATGCTTTGATGGTATCTATGGTTTCCCAAATGTAATTCCTAATGATATTAGAAAAAAGTTTACCTAAATTCAATGGGAACCATACTATTTCAGCTAGTCATCATGATCAAGTTTTTAGTGATTTGATGCATGACTACGATATTGCTCATGAGAATGTGCATATGAAGTTGTTTGTTCAAACTTTGGAAGGTGATGCTAGAGATTGGTTTTCTTTTCTAGTAGCATGTTCTATTTCATCTTGGAATGAGTTACATTTTGCCTTCATGGAGAAATTTGGAGAAAGGATAAGCATATCTGATTCTTTTAATAAATTTTTAAGGATTCACATTGAGGATGGTTAACTTGTTCCTCAATTCAATATCAAATTTGCAAAAGTTTTGAGTGAGATCCATGAGAGTTATAGACTTGTTGATCAAATGTTTTTACCTATTTACTTTGATGCATTTGACAAAAAAATGAACTATCTACTAAGGGATAAAGATCCATAGACATTATATTAGGCTTTTATGACTACTAGGGATATTGAAAATAATCTGAAATATGGATTGACTAGAAGTCATTTTGCTAAAAATGTGTGCCGGTATAATGTATCTGAAAGAAAGGATCAATGTGGTATTGATGCTTCAATTTCAAATCAGCTTATCAATACCCCTATTGTAAGTTTTAATCAAGTGGAAAATTCAAATCATACTATGTGTATAAGGTTAGTTTGGTTACAAATGAAGTTACACATGTTGCTAATGCTACAATAGTAAGATATATTTCAGACTTTGATAGGGTTGAGAACTGTGTTGATTTTATGAGTCAAGCTTTAGTTATAGTAGTAAGCTATTATCAAGATAATTATATGTATAATGATGTAACTAATGCTTCAAAACATGAGGTTGTTGTACCTAAATCTCAGTCTTGTGCAAGTGATGAGACTAAAAGTTATGTCTCTAGTCATTAATTTGATAATGTTGATCCGACATGCCATGGTGAGATAACACAAGATGAAGAATATGAGTCACATTTATTGTAGTCACAGTTAGAAGAATAGACCACACATGTTTATAATCTTTCAATAGTGGATGATAAGGTGGATTCACTTAATCAATCATATATGCAATAAATGATTTCTCTTATTCATAGATTACATCATGTTGAGAATGTTATAAAATTTGAAGTTGAAAGATATTCATCTCAATATGAGAATGAAGGAGTTGAAAGTCATGTTTCAAGTGATGAAAATAATGTTGCTGATCTGACATATTGTGGAGAAGCATCATGTGAAGAAAATGGTGAGAGTTTTTGCTTGAGTCAAGAAGAGGACAATGCTAGTATATGTTCATCTTCACACAAATCTGATGCAAATTGGGAAGAAGAAGGAAATGATGGAAGTGAGTGCTATTATGCAAGTGAATTTATGAGTACTATTTATTAATCTGAGAGTGAATTTCCAATTTAGAATTATGAAAATTAGTTTGAGGTTAAAAGTTGTGAAGAAGATTTGTCTACACCATATGAGGACAAAGGGATTATCTATAAGGATAGATTACCTAATTGTTTAGATGAATTTCTTGAGGATGTGTGCAATGATAATCAGCATACAAGTGATCCTAAAATTAATGCATCAACACCTATTCAAAAAATAAAGGATTATTTGTTTGCAAGACATTTGAATCACCTTAATGGAGACAATGCCAGTAATATTGATTCATACTCTGCATGCTTTGTTGATGGAGTTGATAGTGTGTTTTCATGTGATGATTATGATTTTTCTTCTTCATATGCTGAAAGTGTCCATGATAGTGATGTTAGAAATGGTTTTAAAGTTCTCATTAATCTATTATATGGTGAGGAGTTTGGTGTTGATTAGCACATCACTTGTCATAATGTCTACAAAGTCGCTTTGCATGGAGTTATCAATCCTCTTCTTGAAGAAAACATGGATGGTTTAGATTTAGTTGAGGATGATCTTAATGATGATACTTTATCCTACTATTGTGAGAGATTAGATTTTTTTTTCTTCTAAGTTTGATAGTAAAAATGGTGATTATGTTGCATCTCATGATATGAATAACAAGGTGCTTGACGAGGTTGTTAATTAAAATCAGCATGCACCTTGCAATGAGTTTTATGATGAAATTTCTAATGTGAAGACTAATCTATTTATTGATTGTGAAGAACCATTTGAATATTATGAATTAACTTCAAATGTTGACATTGATGATGTTTGTGAGTACAAATTAGAGTGTTCATTTGAGTACAATCTGGCTATGCATAAGGATATACAATTTGAAGGTATGTGTGATGCTTTTCCCCAAGTTGAGTATGAAGCCTTCATATTTAAAGTTGATAGCATGCATGATCCATTAAATGAAGGAGAGTTTCAGTTTGAGTATGTTAGTTATAGGCATGCTGATCAGAGATTTCATAATGAGCTAGTTGTTGAAGAAAGAGAATCATTTTTTTATATACATTATGAAAGTCAAGATTTAGATTAACTTTTGCTAAGTGAGTTGATTCAGAATGATAATCTAACTGGGGAAACTAATAAGGGAAGTATTTTTAGTTTACCTCATGAAATTTTAGATGAGAATCAGATTTATGAGAGGGGTAAAAAAAATTGTTGAAGGTCGAAGGCCTATGGCCATTGTTTGTACATAGTAGGAGTATTTTTTTGTTTTAATTAAAGCTATTTGAGAGGAAGTTTTGGCTTTTGTAAGTTTGGTTTGGTTCTCCTAGAGATCTGAATCCTTGCCATGCCCACAAGGGACATGCATCCCCAGATAGAGCCACTATTGGGACTCAAAATTGCAGCCCCAATTTTGAGTACCATTGAAAAATCAAGCTCTATAAATGCTTTTTTATGCCTATGTACCTAGCTATACTTGAGAAACTTATGAGGTGTTTAATGTTTCTAGCACCTTTGATTTAGTGCATCTATGTGTTCCATGAAGTTAAATTGGCATTCCAAGCTACCCTGTGAAGTCTTGTTTTGAGCATTTATCAATTCTACATTTTTAGCCAAGTGTCAAACAACGATAGGAGTCTATGTTTACAATTGAATATCTCGTACCCAGTAATGTTTCATGACCCACTTCTTTGGGAGTATTTAGTGTCCATACTAGAGAACCTATATTTCATGTTTTGAGTTGTTTTGAATCTATTTGACTAGGTTTTGAATCCCTCAAAGTTGGTCTTTTAATGTTGTCATGCTGATGTGAATTGCTCGAAATTCTTGAAGGCCCTATTTGACCTATTATAATTTTGACCCAGTTGACCAAAATGATGAAATTCATTTTGTGTTGCATTCTAGTGGTTAGAGATTTTCTATGTTTCAAGTTTGAGCTTATGATGAATATGTTTGCATCAGTTTTCAAATTTGATTCCAAATGCAATTTCTAACTTTGACTGGTGTCAACATATGCAAATCTGTTAGTACCCCTATTCGTTACATCATAACTTGAAATCTATGATAGGTAAGATCAAATGGATTCTACCACTATGTTGTAATCTGAAAATACTTTACGTTTGTCAATTTTCAAATCATGTGATGAATGCATCTGGACACTTTTCCAAGTCAATTCTATTTCCAAAAAAATGCTTTTCTGTTATTGTTTCCAGTCATCAAATTTGAGTAGCCCACTTTGACTGCTAGCCAAATTTTCCCAATTATTTTTCATGAGTCCAAATCACAGATTTATAGTCTCCCCATGATAGCAAACCAATGCCCCAATTTTCATTTTCCCAAGTATCAGTTTGCCTTGTTTTCATACCCAAATTTGAATGCAAATTATATGTTTCTGACATGTTTACTTGCAGGTAATTCTGAGAGGGCAACTTTGACAGTCAATATCTTTTGATTGAGAATTCTTCATGAGATGAGCTCTGACAGGGTGCAAGTATGTGGAACAAAGAATCAGCATGTTTGATTTTGAAGTCTAGTCAGTTGTTTTGGTTAGTTTTTAAGGCCAGTCAAAGGACCTCTTAATGCAAAAGTGATAGTTTGTAGATCAATGGTAAAATGGGTTTCAATTGATTGATCAGTGGTCAAACTTGGTTCTAATTAGTATGATGGGTTCAATGGATTAGTTTGAAGGTTCAGCTGTTCAGAAATGAATTTTTATTTAGTCGGACCCACTTTGGGGTCTGACTAATTTTATTAGATTAATAAGGCATTGGAATTTTAAAATGTTTTAAAAATGGAAGGAAAATATTATTAAAGTATGGTTTCTTGTGCCATCAAACCAAATAGGTTGCATCTTGGGTAAAGATGGTAGTATTATCTCATAAATGAGGAAGAGAACAAGAGAAAGCATTTGTATAAAGTTCAAAGACAATCTGCCTAAATATGCCACTGAAAATGATGAGCTTGTTTAGATTGTTGGAGAATTTGATGTTATAAAAGAAGTTTTAGTTCACATTGCATCTAGGCTAAGGGCCAAAATTTTTAAGGATAAGGACAATATTGCAAGTGATGGTTTTGTAGTTCCTAGATCTTTATCATTTCTTAATATGCCTAGTGGAGTTACTACCTTTGGCTTTCGAGGGTGGCAAGATTTCAAGTCACCTGGTGGAATGTATTCACTCTCTGGTTTAGATTTACAAGGAATATCTAGAGGAAGGTTTTCATTAGGCTATGGAAGTTATGGAAGCCTGAAGACTAGTGGAGCTAATGGTTATGGGGTACTTTTGGCTATTCAACAAGCCAAGCATCAATTGTAGGATCAAATAATTTAGCACTTAAAACTCCCAAGATCAGAGATGAAGTTCTATACTTAAGTGTAGTAATAATCAATGAATAGAAAATATAATGGATGCTCATGTGAGCAGAGGGAGTAGCCAACGTTGAAGTAGGGGAGATGCCATTGCAAACAAAGGTCCACGCTAGGGGACCACAACATATGATGGTAGCACTAAAGGAACTTCCTTGATCTCCTAGCATTATAACATCTTTATTCATTCAAATCCCACCCTCTGAATTCTCACCAACACTAATCATTTTGATGCACATATATGCATATACAACTATCTTCACTTTTTGATTGGCTTTACCAATTGCACTTCAAAATTCTGTTGGCATTCTTTGTACTCCAAAGAAAATAAAAAGAGGAAGTTGTTGAAAAGAGCAACCCATGACTTTAGTCCTTGAAGGAGATCATGATGTGGAAGCTATAGCACCAAGAAAGCCCCACATTTTAAAGTCGAAGCCTATAAAGAATTACCCATGTAAAATACAAAGGCAACGTATATAATAGAGGAAGTGACTATAATGGAGGAATATGACATGAACAAGATGCAACCACAAGAAAAGAAGTTGAGAGAAAAAAAAGTGGCATGAGCAAGGGAACCAAAATTTCATCTCTTTTGGTCTAATGGATCCTCCATCCTTGATGAGAAAAATGAGGTAGATGTTGGACACAATGGCCTGGCTATTCATGGAATCATTCATTTTTCCTCCTACAAGGCGAACTAGGGAATCAGTTGGTGTTCAAAGCCCATGGGACATGATGGAGAACGAGAGTGAGTTGAGAATGAGATTCAACATGCCAGGATTGTCAAAGGAGGATGTGAAGGTTTGCATCAAGGAAAATCTTCTAGTAATCAAGGCAGAGAAAGAGAGCAAGGAAGAGGAGGACTCATGGTCTTCCAGAGGGTATAGCTTCTACAGTACCAAACTTTACTTGCTTGATAACTATGAGATAGGATAAACCATCACTTGCATGGTAGCCTTTGCATCCAAGGGGCAAGTAGTGAATGGGGTTGAGCATATGGGCCCGCTTGTAATTTTATGGTAATGATATTATAGGAAATTGTCTCTACGTGTACAATTTTGTTGATTTAGAGTGTGCAAGAATGCCAAGAAGGATGAAATGATTTTCCTTTGAGGTGAATAAGCCACTAGGACTAATTTATGTTGCAGGAGGATTCTGACAAGTTTGAGGATCAGTTATGCTCCAATGCTTTAGCTTCCATAGTTGCAAAGGGATCATGTTCATTCATTGGGTGATATTAGTCTTGAAATAAATTGATAGCCAACTTATCATCATTAGTCACTTCTTGAATACGGTAATGGCATCATCAATGGTCTTCCTTATAGTCCATATGGTTCCTTCAAAGTGCCAAGGAAAACATAGATAAGGGAAGAGTTTCCTTTTAAAACATATATCCCACATCGCCTGTGAGTGTGTTTTTATATATATTTAAATACTCCTGCACACACTATGTTAAGTTTCTTAAGGGAAATGTGGCTTTGGAGCCTAGCCCATGAGTGGGGACCCAACCACAGACCTAGACAGTTGGAGCTAATGAGATAGAAATTTTAAATGAACACACAATTGAATCTAATGATGTCAGCATTGCAGGTCATCGAAAAGTTGCAAAATCTGGCAAGGTGTTATGTTGCCACTAGAAAATGATAATATTTTCCAGTAGTGACATAGCAACCTATCTAAAAACCTTGGAATCTAGGAGTTTTTGTGGGTCCCACCTAGTTCTAGATAACAAATCAGGTAGTGACAAGTGGCAGCTGGCATTGTGTGTACAAGATGAATCAGTGATGATACAGAGTTTTAGACCAATCATGAGGTGCCATGTGGCAAAAATTTCAAGGTAGGCTATGATGTGGCAAGCAAATATCAATGATGCACCAGATCATGCTACATGGCAGATCTGATGGATGTCACTATGTCGCTAAGATGAAGTTGCACGCCAGTTAACATAGTGACATAAGAACACAATAGAAAGTTGACATGTGATAGTGACATGGCAGTAAGATGGACGAATCTGATGACAACACATGGCACCCTATTGGAGAGGTTCGACAACTATGTAGGGAAAGAGCCAATCATGTGGCAACATGTGGCACCTTGGTCAAGCCAAGTTTGACCTAGATGGAATATGTGTGGGGAATTTTCAAAAGATTTTTTTAAAAATATATTTCCTCTGATTTACGTGAAACCCAGGTTTAAAATCTAATTTGAAATATTTAAAATGTAGTCTTAAGTGAGAGCCTGAACTTCAAAGAGGCATAATAGGGGCATTTTTTTACCAAAATGGGCACTCCAATATACCATTGGAACTGGGAGGAAATTAATTTTAAAAATATGGAGTTAGTTTTTGCACAGCTATTCACCAGTTTGAGCTATAAACAAATTTGCAATTTTTGGGACCTTCTCAGAAAAATAGGTAATTTTCACCAAGGAGCATCAAAATTTGTCATGGGGTAGATTTAAGAGCTTGTCAAATCCTAGATATGGAGAAAAATGATTTTGAAAAGTTTATTTTGCCTTTTGAGGTCATTTATCCAATTTTTGCTTTGGCTTTCATTTCCAAATTGGGCATCAAAATTAGTTATCTTTTTAGCCAAATATCTTAGATATTTTGTGCTTTTTGGAGGCCAAATGATGATGATTTGATTTATTAGTTACTAAAAGAGGGTAGAGAGAGGATATCAGCTTCTTGGGAAAGAATTTGGAGGGGACACTTGTCAATTTTTGATCAAATCTAGGATTTCTTTCCTGCTATATAGCTCTTTTTCTTTCTCTTGGTAAGGGTTGGTTCTAGTTTTTTGAGAAAAACTTCTCACTACTGAGAGACCATTCTTCAACAATTTCTTTTTGTATTGAGCAGCATTTAAGTTTTAATGTAGATAGTTCTCATTTGTTAGGTAATTTGTGAGTTAGTTTGTGTACATCTTTCATGTATTCATTTTCAAGGAGAATGAATAAAACATGGCAAAGGGTTTTAATTTTAATCGAAATCTTGTCTCCTACTCATGGATTTGTAATCTTTTCTAGTTTGTGAAAAAACAACATAAACTAGGTTGCATTTTGTTTAGGAATGTATGTGGTTGAAGTATCTTGCTAATGAAAAAAAGAGCCATGTAATTGCTTGATGTTTATCACATGGTTTGCAGATTTCATGATTGGATAACCTGAGTATGAGATTCATTTTGATGCAGATGTCTATTCACAAGGTGAAAGATAGATCAAGGATCTTGATGTAGGAGTTATGTCAAATATTTCCAAGACATGTATGGTTATAATTCATTTAATTACTCAATAGATAAAGTACTGGTCAAAGATAGGATCATTTAGGTTTTGTTTCTCATACTTAGGTCTTGCTGATATCAACATATTAATATCATCTTTTCCCTTTTATGTTGAAAGATATTCAAAGTTTGAGCCTCAATTAAGTTACCAACTTCATAAGTCATGTTCTTAGCTATTTCATGCTTGTGATTTCTTGGTTAAATATAGAAGATTTAGGGGTTTCATCTATTATTCTAGATCATGATATTGGTTATTACACTGGTCATATAATCAAATTTTAAAAGATTCACCTGCCTAGGCTTTGTAGAGCCTAAAGTGAAGGAGTGTAGCCTTATAGTTGGCCCAAGTTCTTGGTGAATTTTGTCCATTATTGGAGATAGCTACCCATAGATCCATTATTTCCTTACATACCTAGTTATTCAAACTCTATTAAATCAGGAGCCAACAAAGTGGTGACTCCATTGGGGAATGTATTGAATCTAAATAATAGAAAAACCTTGAGAATTTGAAAGAATGAGATTCAATACAGTAGGAGAAGTGCATGGAAAAGGTCACAACAATAAGTTCAGTTTTCTTACTTAAATGTCATGCACCCTAGTGATTTTTTGTTCAAGACATAAATATATTTGAAGGATTGAGTGTAGATTGTGTTGCTACCTAGTTTTATTTTCAATCAATTTAGTCAGTTTGATTTTCAAAATATTGCTATAAATTCAGAGTTAGATTTTAAAGATTTGCAAATCCCATAAGTTGAAAATTCAATTCAGATTTTTCATGCTATGAATCATGTCTTAAATATTTCTCACAATTGTGAGTGGAAACTCTCTTAAAGATCTCTGTGCTAGTGCAAATTGGTTCTATATAAACGTTTTTAAAGAATTTTCAGCTTGGTGATGCAGATCTAAAAGTTATGTTGAGTTTTAGACAAGAAGAGAGAGTCCATGAATTCTTGATTGATGAGTTCTAAAGTGTTGATTGATTTTTCCTCATAAAAAAATTGAATATTAAAAAGGAATCACAATAGTGAGTTTATTTTGTTCTCCTCAAGGAGATGACGGCTCTATAATGGTTTCATATCTGGTGTGAGGGAGTTCATGTTAGAACCAGTTCCAAACCAATAGATCAGTGGTTTTAGCATCAACACTTGAGGAATTTTATTTTCATGATGTCATTCTTTTCATGAAAGAATGTGTTATACGTGTGTTCTCCATCAAGTGATATTCAACACTACGAATAGGAGAACAATTTGATAAGTTTTATACAATTCATGGGAATAAGTTTTGTGAAGTGTTTGAAGATATTCATTGGTAGAAGGTTATAAGCTAACTGCAAATTATAAATTAGAATTATTGTTGATGAGTGTCAAGGCTTTGAAGAATGACAAGTCTCCTTTCATCATTAGTGATGATTGTATATCTATTTCTACCAAGAGATACATGCCATTATGCTTTGATGGTATCTATAGTTTCCCAAATGTCATTCCTAATGATATTAGAGAAGGTTTACCTAAATTTAATGAGAACCATACTATTTCAGGTAGTCATTATGATCAAGTTTTTAGTGACTTGATGGGTGACTATGAGATTGCTCATGAGGATGTGCATATGAAGTTGTTTGTTCAAACTTTGGAAGGTGATGCTAGAGATTGGTTTCCTTTTCTAGTAGCATGTTCTATTTCATCTTGGAATGAGTTGCATTCTACCTTCATGGAGCAATTTGGAGAAAAAGTAAGCATATCTAATTCTAATAAATTTTTTTTAAGGATTCACATTGAGGATGGTGAACTTGTACCTCAATTCAATATTAGATTTAAAAAAGTTTTGAGTGAGATCCCTGAGAGTTATAGACCTAATGATCAAATTTGTTTACCTATTTACTTTGATGAATTTGACAAGAAAATGAACTATCTACTAAGGGATATCAGGCTTTTATGACCACTAGGGGTATTGAAAATAATTTGAAATATGGATTGACTAGAACTCATTTTGCTAAAAAGGTGTGCTAGTATAATGTATCTAAAAGAAAGGATGAATGTGGTGTTGATGCTTCAATTTCAAATCAGCTTATCAATACCCCTACTGTAAGTTTTAATCAAGTGAAAAATTTAGATCAGACTGTGTGTATAAGTAAGGTTAGTTCAGTTACAAATGAAGTTACACATGTTACTGATGCTACAACAGTAAGATATATTTTGAACTCTGATAGGGTTGAGAACTGTGTTGATTTTACAAATAAGGGTTTATTTATAGCAGTAAGTTCTTCTCATGATAATTACATGTATAATGATGTAACTAATGCTTCAAAACATGAGGTTGTTGCACCTAGATCTCAATCTTGTGCAAGTGATGAGGCTGAAAGTTATTTCTCTAGTCATGAATTTGATATTGTTGATCTGACATACCATGGAGAGATAACACAAGATAAAGAATGTGAGTCACATTTATCTCAATTATAGTAAGAAGAATAGAGTACACATGTTAATTATGTTTTAGCAGCGGATGATATGGTGGATTCACTTGATCAATCGGATATGCAATAAATGACTTCTCTTATTCGTAGATTGCATCATGTTATAAAATCTAAAGTTGAAAGATATTCATCTCAATATGAGAATGAAGGAGCTGAAAGTCATGTTTCAAGTGATGACAATAATGTTGCTGATCTAACATATTGTGAAGAAGCATCATGTGATGACAATGGTGAGAGTTGTTGCTCAAGTCAAGAAGAAGAAAATGCTAGTATATGTTCGTCTTCACATGAATTTGATGCAAATTGGGAAGAAGAAAGCAATGATGGAAGTGAGTGCTCTTATGCTAGTGAAGGTGTGAGTACTATTTATAAATCCCAAAGTGAATTTCTGGTTCATAATTATGCAAATCAGTTTGAGGTTGAAAGTTGTGAAAAAGATTTCTCTACACCATATGAGGACAAAGGGATTATCTATAATGACGGATTATCTAATTGTGTAGATGAATGTCTTGAGGATGCATGCAATGATAATCAGCATACAAGTGATCATAAGATTAATGCATCAACACCTATTGGTACGATAAAGGATGATTTTTTTGCAAGACATTTTAATCACCTTAATGGAGACAATGCAAGTGATATTGATTTATATTCTGCATGCTTCGTTGATGGAGTTGATAGTGTGTTTTCTTGTGGCAATTTTTATTGTTCTTCTTCCTATGCTGAAAGTGTCCATGATATTAATGTTAGAAATGGTTTTAAAGTTTTCACTAATATTTTATATGGTGAGGAGTTTGATGTTGATTAGCACACCACTTGTCATAATGTCTACAAAGGCACTTTGCATGGAGTTATCAATCCTCTTTTTGAAGAACACATGGATGGTTCAAATTTAGTTGAGGATGATCTTAACAATCATACTTTATCCTATTGCTGTGAGAGATTAGATTTTTCTCCTTCCAAGTTTGATAGTGAAAATGGTGATTATGTTGCATCTCATGAAATGAATAACAAGGTGTTTGATGAGGTTGTTAATGAAAATCAGCATGCACCTTCCAATGAGTTTTATGATGAACTTTCTAATGTGAAGACTAATCTATTTGCTGATTGTGAAGAACCATTTGAAGACTATGGATTAATTTTATATGTTGACATTGATGATGTTTGTGAGTACAAATCAAAGTTTTCATTCTAGTACAATCCAACTATGCATAAGGATATATAATTTGAAGGTATGTGTGATGCTTTTCCCCAAGTTGAGTATGAAGCCTTCATATTCAAAGTTGATAGCATGCATGATTCATTAAATGAAGGAGATTTTTAGTTTGAGCATGATAGTTATAAGCATTCTGATCATAACTTTCATAATGAGCTAGTTGTTGAAGAAAGAGAATCAAATTTTTATATGCATTTTGAAAGTCAAGGTTTAGATTCAATTTTGTTGAGTGAGTTGATTCAGAATGATAATCTAACTAGTGAAACTAATCAGGGAAGCATTTCTAGTTTACCTCATAAAAGTTTAGATGAGAATCAGATTTATGACAGAGGTAAAAAAAATTGTTGAAGCTTGATGGCCCAGGGCCATTGTTTGTACATAGTAGCAGTAGATTTTTTGGTTTTAATAAACCTATTTGAGAGGAAGTTTTTGCTATTGTAAGTGTGGTTTGCTTCTCCTAGAGATCTAAATTCTTTCCATGCCTGCAAGGGACATGCATCCCCAGATAGAGCCACTGTTGGGACTTGTAAGAATTTGCTTGAGGGAAAAATTCTCCCAGGGACTAAGAACTCAAACACAAGCACACAGTAGACCAAAGAGAGAGAGAGAGAGAGAGAGAGAGTATGATTAGAATGATAATATATTCAATATTCCATTATTAAGAGTACACTAGGAGAGCCTATATATAAAGGCTTCTCAGGGAGCACCTAGAATGTCTCTAGAAACAACTAGAAGATAAGACAATTAAGCACCTTATCCAACATTCTAGATGAATGGATAAGAATGACAAAGTGTCATATGTGTGTAGAAGATTCCTGTGTTGAAGACAACATGTGCTTAAAAGAGGTGCAGACCCCTCATGACATCTCACAAGAGTGCACAAACTCCTAAGTGTCTCACAAATAAAATAATGCAAAATAGTTAAATAATGCATAAACTTAAGTAAAATTAAGTGTAATAAGTAAATACTTATTTACACCAACACCCCCCCTTAAGTGCAACTTAGGGGAATGCCCTTAAGCTTATGAAATCTAGGATGAAATACAGTATGGGTCCTGACTACTAGGCCATGTTAGGTACCCATGTACATAATGAAGATGGAATCTCTTATAAAGTGAGGAAAGAGTGAAAACCTCATGGGAAAAAACCTCCCCCAAAAGAGAGATAAATAAGGATGCATCGATGGATGGTGTAATCAAGACCCCCCCCCCCCCCCCCCCCCCCATTACGACATACATCTAGTATATACATAAAATAATGAGAGAAGGAAGAGAGATAGAATAGGTCACCCCCCTCAAAAGAAGAATGCCAACAAGTAAAAGTTGCTCCAATGAAGAAGCTGGTCCAAGAATGGAGAATGATGTTCCTTTCCTTAGGAAGAAACAATGGAAAAGGTACACTCCTAAAGATGTATAGTGGCCTTGAAACCTACTCAAGTATCCTTGTACTAATGCTGAAGTTCTCACCCCTTCCAACTGTGCTAAAAAGAATGAATGAAAATCTAGCAAAGATTTCTACTAAACCTATTCCACTAAACCATCTGTCTCCTCAATTAAGAAAGAGACCTCCACTAATTTCTATTCATAAGGATCCATAATCATGCCAACATATGAAGATTGATCATGTAGAGAATGGACATGAGGGTTAGAGTGAGCCCTCGCAACAACTGTAGAAGAATCACCTTTATCAATGAGAAGATGTAAGTCCTCAAGTCTATCTCCCAAGTCAACTAAAGCTAGAGGTGGAAGATGAGATGTACCATGTTGTGTTGGACCTTTCATTGTGGCAATGTAAGCATGTGGACTATACTGGTGTGACCTTTCATTGCAACTATCGACAGAACTATAGGTGTCTAAACCTGTTGAAGCACTATCACTAGTGTGCAGAGAGGAGTAGAGGATAAGCTGGGATAACTCTCCTCAAAGTGAACATCCTTCTCCACAAAAATCTCATGAGTCTCTAGATCCATAAGTCTATAAGCCTTCAAATTGTCTTCATAATCGATAGAGGTACAAGGCCTAGGTGCTGGTGCCTTGCAACTCCTAGAAGAAAGGTTTGCCCATACTGGACAATCAAAGACTCTAAGGTGATTCACAAGTGGTTTTTTGCCACACCATGCCTCAAAAGGAGTCTTTCCATCTAAGGCTAGATGAGGAGACCTGTTAAGTATGTGAGTAGCACTACTAATGGCTTCAAATTCAAGTGTAGGATTGATAGACTTGGCCTTAATCATGCAACTTGTCATGGTCTTGAGAGTCCTAATCCTCATAGTTACAACATCTATCTTGTGCAGACTAAATGCTAGTGAGTTCTAAAGATCAATCCCCTCAATTTTGCAAAAATTCTTAAGTCTTCTGTCAACATATCTGTTCTCATTATCCACCCTTAGTACCTTGATGGCTTTCCTTGACTTGTGTTAAACATGAGCCTTGAAATCTTGAAGCTTATGAACCAATTCATTCTTATGATGAAGGAAGAAGAACCAAGTGAATCTCAAAAAGTCATCAACAAATGTGAGTATGTAGCGGCCTTGGCTGACTGAAGTCACCGTAAAGGGTCCTGCTAATACCATGTGAACTAGCTAAAGAACAACTAGAGCTTGAGAAGACTTCCCTTTATCATACTTCTCCTTGAGATTTATATCCACTGAGCAAGATGAACATTCTCCCTTAGAAAAGTTGATATTAGGTAGACCTTTGACCATGTGTTTTGAGCAAGGTTGCTGAAGAGAGAAAAAGTCAAGGTGACCAAACCAGTCATGCCATAAGTTGATGTTTGAAGTAGAGTGAGTTAACAAGGCTTGAGAAGGACTCTTAGGCACAAAGTGGGAGAAGGAATAAATCCTTTTCTCATCATTGAATTTCCCCACTATAACCAATGAGCCATCTTTGACACTTCGCACCATCACTGAATCTAGAAGGAACTCAACCTTATGACCATTTCCAAGGTGAGTGATTTGGTAAATTGATAGGAGATTGGAGCTTAGATTTGGAACATAGATAACATCTTTGAATTCCCCATTTTCCATTTCTACATGTCCTTTCCCTTCAACTTCCATCTTACTATCATCTCCCATGAAGATGTGTGGTACCTTTGACTGCTTCAATGAAGAAAATTCTTCCTTTGAAGAACCCATGTGGTTAGAGGTAGCTGAGTCAAGCATTCATTCTGTAAAAGAACTTATGTTTTCCATAAGTGCTTGACCTTTACCCTTTGAAGAGGTTGAAGTTGCATCCTTGGAAGTACCTGGCACTTGAATCTTGTTCTTCTTGAGTAGATTTTCTAACTCATCAATTCTTTTTGTCTTGCAATGATACTCGTCATGCTTTGGCTTTTTGCAGTATGCAAAATAAAGTTTTTCCTTCTTTTCATTACTTCCTTTCTTGTTTGAAGAAGAACCACCTTGTTGAGAGGAGGATTGTTGTGTCTCAAATTGTGTTTTCTGCTTCCACTACTTCTTGTTGTTGTTTATTTTCCCCCCTTGACTAGATTTGTGATCATCACTAGCCACCAAGGCTTAGTCTTAGATGACTTGAGAAGTCCAAAATTTACCAAGTGAGATTGTTCAACAATCAACATGTCTACAAATCCATCAAAAGAAGGTTGCTAGTAAGCAGATCCCATGGTCAACCTACGAGTATTAAAATTTGAAACAAAGTTGGCATACTTAGAAGGTAGCCTCTTCAAGATGTGATGAATCAACCTATCATCCTTCATGGGATTCCCACAATCTTTAAGAAGTGCCCTATACTCATTGACTTTGATGATATAATCCTGAATTCTATCATAATTTTTAGGATTCAAGAGAAGTAGATCATCTTCAATCTGAAATCCCTTTTCTTCATCCACCTTACCATACAACTGTTCAAGTTTGTCCCAAGGTTCTTTAGAGTTTGAACAATTTTTAACATGGAAGAGAAGATCCCCTTGTACACAACTCCTAATAACACATAAAGCCTATCGATCTTGATTTTTCCAATCAATGAGTTCTTTAATATCAGTAGGTTTGGTAATTGTACCATGAACCTAAAGACTATATCCTTTTTCCATAATCTATTCCATGCAAT
Source organism: Cupressus sempervirens (assembly GCA_028749045.1). Lineage (NCBI taxonomy): Eukaryota > Viridiplantae > Streptophyta > Pinopsida > Cupressales > Cupressaceae > Cupressus > Cupressus sempervirens. The sequence goes on along the minus strand of CM053786.1, from coordinate 618,735,432 downwards.
ATCTTTCCATGTAGAATAGTTGCATGAAGTTAGAGGAGGAAATTTAAAACCTATGATGTAGAAAAGAGCACAATAGAGAGACACAAGAACACAGTACACACCACCCCTTTTCACTCAATCAAAAGACCCCCTCAAAAAAGATACTTTTGGTACTTTATAAGTAGTGCATTTACAATGGCCCACTTGTCAAAATGAACAAAGTGGAATTTTAAATTTGCTTTTACAGCTACCTTATGAGGCTGAAATCTATCACTTAAGCACTGCAGCTCAAATTTGCAACAATTCTGAAAAAGAATCAAAGCTTTACAATGCCAAAGAAGGCCTAATTCTGAAAGTGAGAAATTGGTCCACACAACCCTAGAATTTGACTTCAGATTGAGAAAATAGAAAAAAAAAATATGCACTTTCAAAAAAAATAGAACCTGAAAAAGTGACCAGATGTGCTCGTACGAAGCTTTTGAAGTTGCGAAACATAGAATTATGTAGGTACAGTCGCCAAAAAATGCAATTTCTACAAACTCTATGCACCAAAACTAGAAAACAACACCACCACTAAAAAATTTAGGAAATTCTACCTAATTTCAAAAATAATTGCACCCAAATCGGAGTCCAGATGTCTGAGAAATCAGCTCACAAAGTTAGGCTACCAAACTAAAAAGCAATTTGAAGAGGGGTTTGGAAGGAAAATTACAAGTCTAAATTTGATAGTCAAACAACCATCACTGCAATTGTAAAACACCTAGAAATGATGGTCAAATGGCCATCAATTTTAAGACATTGTTATGTTGACATCAGCAAAAATTTTGCATCCTGGGATGACGTGGCAGATGATGTGTCTAACTATATTGTATGGAAAAGTACACTTGTCAAATTTTGTATGCTAACATGTGTTGTACACATGCCAAAATGTTCGGCTATACACGTGGCTTACGTGGCAATTTTGACTGGCGTGATTGGGGCAACAAACGTTGTCACTGAAGTGACTCTCCTATCTGCATGGGTAGATTTCCATGTGTCCTACAGGTACTGTTGACATGACTATATGCAGGTTCCATAGGCTAAATTAAAAACTTGTTGAAAAATAGTCAACATGTGATGAAAAATGTTATGACAATCACTGTCAAAGCTAAGAAATAGAACAGGTGATCGGAAGTTCAAAAAAGTAATGACACCAAAGACTGTTGCGATGCTGAAAAAGGTATGGGCACCCGAGTAAGTTTGCAGTGATGCCAGAGAATAGTACTGATGATGCCTAGAACCTATTGCATGGCTGGGAATCCTATTGTGCTGGCAAAAACATAGAAAGATGTTAGAAAATATAAATGCTACAATTGTAAAACACTAGATGTCTGTCAGAAAATTGCACAAGGATGCCAGTGGTTGGGATTTAATAATCCTGCATTTGATATGTATCCAACTACTGTGCTTTTATAAACACATAATCACGATGGCTTTAACAAAGAGATGCCACTGGTGCTGGGCTTTGTGGACTAGGGCCTCAGTTGGAGTGTATTGGTTGGCAAATAATGAGGGACAATTGGCAAAAGTATGGTGGATTTTCAAATAGAATATTCCCTGCGGCAAAATAAAATACCTCCAAATGGTAGATCTGAGGTGTCACTGTCCGAGTCTGCTAAAAGAAATTTCTCTGGGGTGTCCAAAAGGACCAAAAAATTGGCCAATAATTTGACAAAAATTACAGAGAAATAAATGTAGATCTAAAATAAATAAATTAAATGTGCAAAAGATGACCGTACCCGAATTGCAAATCGAGGCCTCTAGGTTTTGATTTACAAAAATTTTTTGCCTCACAATCAATTTTAGGCCAAGGTAGCTGAGTTTATAGTCAATTTTTACCATTTTAGCATTCCAAACACAATGGTGAGGTCAGATTTGGCTCTAGATGCTCCCAATTTTTGCAGTACTCTAAATTTGGGCTGAGGTAATGAAGAAAATGTGGTCTCGAAATGGCTATGTGATGAGAAAGTCTCCAAGAGCTCTGATACCATGTAAGAATTTTTCTAAGGGAAAAATCCTCCTAGGAACTAAGAACTCAAACACAAGCACATAGTAGAGCAAAGAGAGAGAGAGAGTATGATCAGAATGAAAATGTATTTAATATGACAATATTAAGAGTACACTAGGAGAGCTTGTATATAAAGGCCTCTCAGGAAGCACCTAAAATGTCTCTAGAAACAACTAGAAGATAACACAACTAAGCATGTTTTCCAACATTCTAGATGAATGGATAAGAATGACAAAGTGTCATATGTGTGTAGAAGATTCCTATGTTGTAGACAACATGTGCTTAAAAGAGGTGTGGACCCCCTATGATGTCATCATGACATCTCACAAGAGTGCACAAACTCCTAGGTGTCTCAGAAATAAAATAATGCAAAATAATTAAATAATGCATAAACCTAAGTAAACTTAAGTAAGTGTAATAAGTTTCAATAAAGCTATTTGAGAGGAAGTTTTTGTTGTTGTAAGTGTGGTTTGCTTCTCCTATAGATCTAAATCCTTTCCATTCCTGCAAGGGACATGCATCCCCGGATAGAGCCACTATTGGGACTCAAAATTGTAGCCCCAATTTTGAGTACCATTGAAAAATCAAGCTCTATAAATGCTTTTTGATGCCTATGTACCTGACTGTACTTGAGAACTCATGAGGTTTTTAATGTTTCTAGCACCTTTCATTCAATGCATCTATGTGTACCATGAAGTTAAATTGACATTCTGAGCTATCTTGTGAAGTCTTGTTTTGAGCATTTATCAATTCCACATTTTCACCAAAGTGTCAAACAACAACAAGAGCCTATGTTTGCAATTGAATATCTCACACCCAATAATGTTTCATGACTCACCACTTTGGGAGTATTTAGTGTCCATACCAAAAAACCTATGTTTCATATTTTGATTCATTTGAGTCTATTTGACTAGGTTTTAAATCCTTCAAAATTCATCTTTTAATGTTCTCATGCTGATGTGAATTGCTCAAAATTCTGGAAGGCCCTATTTGACCTATTATAATTTTGACCCAATTGATGAAAATTATGAAATTAATTTTGTGTTGCATTCTAGTGGTCAAAGAATTTCTATGTTTCAAGTTTGAGCTTATGACGAATCCATTTGCATCAGTTTTCAAATGCGATTCCAAATGCAATTTCTAACTTTTTACTAGTGTTAGCATATGCAAATCTATTAGTACCCCTATTCGTGACATCATAACTTGAAATTTGTAATAGGTGAGATTAATGGATTGTACCACTATGTTGTACACTGAAAATAATTTAAGTTTGTCAATTTTAAAATCATGACGAATCCGTTTGCACACTTTTTCAGGTCAATTCCATTTGCAAAAAAATGCTTTTTCTCTATTGTTTCTAGTCATCAAATTTGAGTAGCCCACTTTGACCGCTTGCCAAATGCACACAATAATTCATTGTGAGCCCAAATCATAGATTTATAGTCTCCCCATGATAGCAAACCAACACCCTAGTTTTTATTTTCCCAAGTGTCAGTTTGCCTTATTTTTAGAGCCAAATTTGAATGTAAATTATATGTTTCTGACATGTTTACTTGTAGTTAATTCTGAAAGGCAACTTTGACAGTCAATTTTTTTGACTCACAACTTGTCATGAGATGAGTTCTGATACAGTGCAAGTATGTGGAACAAAGAATCAACATGTATGATTTTGAAGCTTGGTCAGTTGTTTTGGTCAGTTTTTAAAGCTAGTCAAAGGACCTCTTGATGCAAAAGTGACAGTTTGTAGATCAATGGTAAAATGGGTTTCAATTGATTGACCAATGGTCAAACTTGGTTTTAATTAGTATAATGGGTTTTATGGATCAGTTTGAAGGTTCAGTTGTTTAGAAATGAAAAAAAATTTAGTCCACTTTGGGGCCCGACTAATTCTATTAGATTAATAAGGCATTGGGATTTTAAAATGTTTTAAAAAGGGAAGGAAAATATTATTATAGTAAGATTTCTTGTGCCATCAAACCAAATAGGTTGCATCTTGGGTAAAGGTGGTAGTATTATCTTGGAAATGAGGAAGAGAACAAGAGAAAACATTCATAGAATGTCAAAAGACAATTTGCCTAAATGTGCCACTAAAAATGATGAGCTTGTTCAGGTTGTTGGAGAATTTGATGTTGTAAAAGAAGCTTTAGTTCAAATTGCATCTAGGCTAAGGGAAAAAGTTTTTAAGGATAATGATAGTGGTGCAAGTGATGGTTTTTTAGTTCTTGGATCTTTATCATTTCTTAATATGCCTAGTGGAGTTCCTACCTCTGGCTTTGGAGGGCAACAAGATTTGGGGTCACCTAGTGGAATGTATTCACTCTCTGGTTTAGATTTACAAGGAACAGCTAGAGGAAGGCTTTCATTAGGCTATGGAAATTATGGAAGCCTAAAAACTAGTGGAGATAGTGGTTATGGGGCTCTATCTAGCTATTCAACAAGCCAAGCATCAATTGTAGGATCAAATAATTTAGCACTTGAAACCCCCAGAATCAGTGATGAAGTTTAGTTACTTAAGTGTAGTGATAATCAACTAATAGAAAATACATTGGATACCCACATGAGTAGAGGGAGTAGTCAACGTTGAATTAGGGGAGACTCCATTGTAGAAAAAGCTCCACACTAGGGGACCACAACATATGATGTTAGCACAAAAGGAACTTCCTTGATCTCCCAACATTATAATTTCTTTATTCATTCAAATCCCACCCTTTGCATTCTTGCCAACACCAATCATTTCAAAACACATATCTGCATATATGGATTTTTTCACTTTATGATTGGCTTTACCAATTACACTTGAAAACTCTATCGACATTCTCTATACTCCAAAGAAAATAAAAAGAGGAAGCTATTGAAAAGAGCAACCCACAGCTTCAGTCCTTGAAGGAGATCATGCCATGGAAGCTACAACACTAAGAAAGACCCACATTTTAAAGTTGGAGACTACAAAGAATTACCCACATAAAAGGAAAAGGTAGCATATAGAATAGAGGAAGCAGCTATAATGGAGGAATATGACATGAACAAGATGTACCACAAGAAAAGAAGTCAAAAGAAAAAGAAATGACATGAGTAGGGGAAATAGACATTTCATCTTTAGGTCTAATGGATCCTCTGTCCCTGACAAGAACAATGAGGTAGATGTTGGACACAATGGACCAGCTATTCAAGGACTCATTCATTTCTCCTTCCACAAGGTTGAGTAGGGAATCAGTCAAGGTTTGAAGCCCATGGGACATGATGGAGAACAAGAGTGAGCTAAGAATGAGATTTGACATGCTAGGATTGTTAAAGGAGGATGTGAAGGTTTGCATTGAGGATAATCTTCTGGTAATCAAGGCAAAGAAAGAGAGTAAGGAAGAGGAGGACTTGTGGTCTTCCAAAGGGTATAGCTCCTATAATACCAAACTTTACTTGCCCAATAACTATGAGACGGGATATACCATTGCTTACATGGTAGTCTTTGCATCGAAGGGGCAACTAGCAAATGGGGTCGAGCATATGGGCCCCCTCATAATTTTATGGTAATGATACTACAAGAAATTGTCTTTCTCTATGTACAATTTGTGGGATTTAGAGTGTGCAAGAATGCAGAGAAGGATGAATGGATTTGCCTCTATGGTGAATAAACTAGTAGGACTGATTTATGTTGTAGGAGGATTCTGACAAGTTTGGGGATCAGTTATGCTTTAGTGCTTCAGTTTCCATAGTTGCAAAGGGAACCTGTTCATTCATTATGTAATATTAGTTTTGAAATAAATTGCTAGCCAACTTATAATCATCAGTCACTTCCTAAATATAGTAATGGCATCATTAATGGTCTTCCTTATAGTCCATATGGTTCCTTCAAAGTGCTAAGGAAAATGCAAAATACGGAAGAGTTTCCTTTTAAAACATATATCCCACATCACCTGTGTGTGTGTTTTTATATGTATTTAGATACTCCTACACACATTATGTTAAGTATCTTAAGAGACACATGGATTTTGAAGCCTAGCCCATGTGTGGGGACCCCACCATCAACCCAAATAGTTGGAGGTGATAAGATAGAAATTTTAAATGAACATGCAATTGAAGCTGATGACATCAACATTGTAGGTTGCTAGAAAGTTGCAAAATCTAGCAAGGCACTATGTCACCACTAGAAAATTGCAAGGTTTTCTAGTAGCGACATAGCAACCTACCAAAAAACCTTAGGTCTTCTAGTAGCAACAAAGAAACCTACCCCAAAACCTTGGAATCCAATAGGAGTTGTTGTGGATCCCACCTAGTTGTAGATAACAAATTAGGTAGTGAAAAGTGGCAGTTGCAGTGTGTGTATAGGATGACTCAGTGATGATGCAAAATTTTGGACCAACCATAAGGTACCTGTTGGGACTGAAAATTGCATGCTTTATTTTTAGTCATATTTTGAAATTTTTGGAAAATCATGTCCTAAAGTGCTTTTTATGCATGTGGTTGGTTGGTAGCTTGAGGCCTAGATGGTGTTTGAGTGGCTTAACACCTTTCATTTGACATATGCATATTATCCACAATTTTATTTTTCCATCCCGAATCATTATGTGAAGTCCCATTTTGAGCTAGTGTCAAAATTTGTAATTCTGCCAAGTGTCAAATAGCGATCAGAGGCCTAGTTTGCATTTGAATATCTTTTACCCAGGACTATGTCATGACTAGTCACTTTGGGGATGTTTAGTATGTATAACAAAGAACCTATGTTTCAATTTTTAAGTCATTTCGAATCCGTTTGACTAGGTTTTGCACCCCCCAAAGTTGGTCATTTACTATTTTGTGCATTTGACTAGTTCACAATTCTGGGAAGCCCTGTTTGACCAATCATATCTTTGACCCAATTGACCCAAATGAAAAAATTCTTTTTGCATTGTGTTTTAGGGGTAATAAAATTTATATGTTCAAATTTTTAGGTCATGGCGAATCCATTAGATCAATTTGCTAACATGATTAAAAACCCAGTTTGCAGTGTTTTGTTACAACTAAGGTATCCAAATTGATTCGCATCCCTATTCGGCATGTTATAACTTTGATCCTGTGATTGGCTAGCCTAAATGGATTGTACCATTGTGTTGTGTCCTATAAATCCTTTAAGTATGCTAGTTCTTAAGTCATGATGAATCCATTTGCATACTTTCTTATGTCCGTACATTTGCCAAAAATCACGTTTTGACACATTTGCCAGTTAAAACTTCCAAGTGCCTGTTTTCGAAAATTCGCCAAATGTGCCCTGTTATTCTCCATGAGCCCAAAACATGGAATTATATTCTCTTCATGGAAAAGAACTTATATCCTAGTTTTCAAAACCCCAAGTGATCAATAACCCAGTTTATAATGTCGAACCCGAGCCCAGTTTATCTTTTTTAACATTGTTTGCCTACAGAGTAATTGAAGTATGGATGTTCGACAATTAAAATCTCTCGACTAGGAATCCATCATGGGTTGAAAATTTGTAGTGTGATAGAGTATGCAGGATTGAACACTCATGCTAGTTTTCATGGCTTGGTAACTTGATTGGATCAAGTTTTAATTACAACCAGCAGGCCTCCAGACACTAATTCACAATTTGTATAATTGATTAAAAGTGAGTTTAAAATAATGAATTGATGATCATTATGCATATGATTCAATCTTATGACAAATTAAATGGTGGAAATGGTTTCTTAAAAGCAAAATACAAGGAGCATGTGAAGATTCAAGAAAGAGAGAATTTGGAAAGTGTTCCATTAAAGAGGTTTAGAGGATCACAATATGATGTTGATTTGCTGGTAGATTCAAAAGATAGTATTAATCAAGAAATTTCCACATCAATTAAAATCCACAAGCACAATGAAGCTTTTTGTTGTGAGTTTGCACATTGAATTAAGGAAAAGATTGCATAAAGGTTTCTCTCTCCCACATTGTAGTCTCAATTTGAAAGTTGTAGCTGAGAGGTAGTTTTCAACATAGAAGATGTGCTCCGTGTCTGGAGAAAATAAAGAGGACAGCAGAAAACATCCACAGAGGAAGAAGCATCCACGTTTTTTAGAAAAATGAACAAATTTGCTGCTAAAACAAAGCTCAAGGAAGCATGTATCCACGTTTTTGAAGCCCATGGCTTCCTCCAGCAATAGTATCATGTTTTTTTAGAAGGGGGGAGCTCATTTTAAATGACCATGTGCATAAGAAATGACCATTACAATGAAAAGTCTGTATATTCATAGCAAAAATGACCAGCAGGATGGAGCTTCATGTTTGGAATAAGAAACTCATGCCAAAGGAGCTGGAACAACTCACACATATGCAGCAAAAGAAAACTCATGCATTCAGCAATCACAACAAACACAAAGAGCAAGAACCATTGAGGAACATTATCCCACATTAAGCAGGTGGGAATTATTTTTAGTCTTTATATGCTTTTGCACTCAAACATATAGTGTCAACAAGACAAAGCATTTTGAAAAGGCAAGGTAGGTGCACGTGGGTCCTAGTCAGCTAGAAGGAATGAAGTAAATTTTGAAAGAAAATGCATGCCCAAATGATGACCTCAGCAGCTTATAGGCGGCCGGAAAAGTCAAAAATCTGGCAGGTTGCTATGTCGCTTGCTGGAAAATCTTGGAAAGTTTGGCTAGCGACATAGCGAGGTCGCCGAAATTTTTTGAAAATTTGGCAAGATTAAAAATGCAATGTGGGTCCCGCCTGGAGATAACAACCAATCAGAAAGTGACACATGGTATTGGTCAAACCTGGAGTTGAACCAAAATTAAAGAGGCTAGGAAAAATAAAATGATTTTAAAATTTTCATTTTAAAATTATTTTGCCAAGAAACTGACATGCAGGGTCTTTTAAATTGAAAATTTTATTTCCTAAAGTTTAAAATTAAATTTTTTTTGAAATTATTTTAAATGCAGACCTAAACACTCTTAGCAGAGCGGTGTTTTTCAAAATGTGATTCAGGGTGTTTCTGGAAAGAAAAATAGGCACTCCAATATACCATCAAAATCGGCAAGAGACAAACTTTTTGATTCTAAAGTTTGTTTCTACACAGAATGCCACTGGTTCAAGCTATAATGGGATTTTTCTTAGGTACCTGAATTGCAATTGTATTTAGACCAGGAAGTTTAGATTTGATTTTTGACATGATATTGATTTGAATATGGTTAAAAAATAGTTGAAATGGAGTATGGGTCAAAAATTGAGTAGATTCATTCAGTAAAAACTAAAATTTCACTAGCATTTCAGTGGGTAAATCAGATATTTTGGTGACTCAGTAAGTTTTCATCATTTAGAAATAGACATTTGCAAATCAGTTGCAAGAAATGATGAAACAAAATTAGATCAAGATGGGAGAAGGAAGGAGGAAGTTTTTAATTGCCAAAAGATTGATTTTCAAATGGACACTTGTCAAGTAAAGATCAGATCTAGGATTTCTTTCTTGTCTATATCTTTCTTTCTCTAATACTTTGTAAGGGTTCCAGTTCCAATTTTTTTGTTACTGGGAGACCATTGTTGGTAGGAAAGTTGCAGTCATTCTGTGAGACCATTTCTTTGGATCCAAAGCTATAATTCCACCTTCATTCTTCAGCAAATTTCTCTGTTGTATTGAGCAACATGTATGTTTTATGCAGATAGTTCTTTTCTGTTAGGTGATCTATGAGTTATTTTTTGTACGTCTTTCATTTATTTGTTTTCAAGGAGAATGAATAAAATACAGCAAAGGTTTCCAAATTCAATTTGAGTCTTGTCTCCTATTTATGGATCTGTTATTTCTTCTAGTGATCAAAGAGCATGAATTAGGTTGCATTTCATTTTGAAATGTATGTGGTTAAAATGTCTTGCATATGGATCAAAGAGCCATGTAATTGCTTGGTATTTATCATAGGGTTTGTAGATTTCATGGTGGGATATTTTGAGTATGAGATTCAAATCTGAAGTAGATGTCTGTTCACAAGGTGAAGGATAGATCAGGGATCTGGATGTAGTAATGTGTCTCAGATTTCCAAAAGATGTATGGTTATAATTCATTTAATTGCCCAATAGATAAGGCACTGATCAGAAATAGGTTCACTAGATTTTTTTGCTCATATTTGGGTCTTGCTGATATCAACATTATTAATCTTACACTTTTCCCCTTTCATGTTGAAGAGCTATAATAGAATGCCCTCACTCAGCTTATGAGGTTCCTAGATCTGCATTTAGCTACTGTAGATTGATGTTACTTCATGAGTTATTAGGAGAAATAAGGGTTTTATTTGCTTCATAATTGATTCAATGTATGCTTTAACAACTGGTACCATATAAGGAATCTATAGGTTCACCCGCCTAGGTTTTCCAGAGCCTAAAGTGCAGAAGGAGTATAGCCTTATAGTTGGCCTGGTGTCTGAATGGGCATGTTGAAAATGGGAGTTAGCTACCCCTAGATTTGCTTTATTCTCATCAGGGTAATTGGAAATGGGTAACATTTTCAAACACCAACAGTACCATGTGGCACAAATTTCAAGGTAGGTTGTGATGTGGCAAGAAAATCTCAATGATGCACCAGATCATGCCATGTGGTAGATCTGACGGATGTTGCTATGTTACTAAGGTGAAGTTACATGCCAGTTAACATAGAAACATAGTGACATAATAAAATTTTGACATGTGGCAGTGACATGGCAATGAGATGGATGAATCTAATGATGACACATAGCACTCTGTTGGAGAGATTTGATAGCTATGTAGGAAAAGAGCCAATCATGTGGCAACATGTGGCACCTTGGTCAAAGCAAGTTTGACCCAGATGGAATATGTGAGAGGAATTTTGAAAATATTATTATTTTAAATATATTTCCTCTAATTTATGTATAACCTAGGTTTAAAATCTGATTTGAAATATTACATAGTTCAAACTTTTGAAAAAGGTTGAATATTTAAAATGAAATCTTAAGTGAGAGTCTGAACTTCAAAGAGGCATAATAGGGGCATTTTTTCACCCAAATGGGTACTCCAATATACCATTGGAATCATGAGGAAATGAACTTTCCAAATATGGAGTTATTTTTTTCACAACTATTCACCAGTTTGAGCTATAAGTAGATTTGCAATTTCTATGGCCTTCTCAATAAAACAGGTAATTTTCACCAAGGAGCATCAAAATTTGTCATGGGGCAAACTTGAGGACTTTTTGAATCCTGGATATGGAGAAAAATGATTTTGAAAAGTTTATTTTTCCTTTTGAGGTCATTTAACTAATTTTTTCTTTGGCTTTTAATTTCAAATTGGGCATCAAAATTAGTTATCTTTTCAACCAAATATCTCAGATATTTTGTACTTTTTTGAGGCCAAATGATGATGATTTGATTTATCAGTTATATAGAGAGGTTAAAGAGAGCTATTTATCTTCTTGGGAAAGAATTTGGAGGGGACACTTGTCAATTTTTGATCAAATCTAGGATTTCTTTCCTACTATATAACTCTTTTTCTTTCTCTTGGTAAGGGTTGGTTCCAATTTTCGGAGAAAAACTTCTCACTACTGAGACACCATTCTTCAGAAATTTCTTCTTGTATTAAGAAGCATTTAAGTTTTAATGTAGATAGTTATCATTTGTTAGGTGATTTTTGAGTTATTTGTTGTACATCTTTCATGTATTCATTTTCAAGGAGAATGAATAAAACACAGCAAAGGGTTTTAATTTCAATCTGAATCTTGTCTCCTACTCATGGATTTGTAATCTTTTCTAGTTTGTGAACAAAGAACATAAACTAGGTTTCATTTTTTTTAGGAATGTATGTGGTTGAAGTATCTTGCTAATGGAACAAAAAGCCATGCAATTTCTTGATGTTTATCACAAGGTTTGCAGATTTCACGACTGGGTAACCTAAGTATGAGATTCATTTTGATGCAGATATCTATTCACAAGGTGAAAGATAGATCAAGGATCTTGATGTAGGAGTTATGTCAAATATTTCTAGGAGATTCATGGTTATAATTCATGTAATTGTCCAATAGATAAGGTACTATTTAGAGATAAGATCATTTAGGTTTTGTTGCTCATACTTAGGTCTTGCTGATATCAACATATTAAATCATCTTTTCCCTTTTATGTTGAAATATATTCAAAGTTTTACCCTCACTTAACTTACTAGATTCATGAGTCATGTTCTTAGCTATTTCATGCTTGTGATTGCTTGGTTAAGTATAGAAGATTTAGGGGTTTCATCTGTTATTCTAGATCCTAGTTATGGTTATTACACTAGTCACATGATCAAATTTTAAGAGGTTGAATCACCTAGGTTTTGTAGAGCCTGAAATAAAGAAGGAGTGTAGCCTTATAGTTGGCCCAAGTTCTAGGTGAATTGTGTCCATTATTGGAGATTGCTACCCATAGATGCATTATTTCCTTGCATACCTAGTTATTCAAACTCTGTTAAATCAGGAGCCAATAGGGTGCTTGCACTTAAATAGATTTAAAGGGTACATTCTCTAAGAATTTCAATTTTCCAAAAAACCTCTTGCAAGGGTCACATTTCCTAACTAGGATTTGTGCATCTTGAAAAAGGCTAGGCCACCAAGATCTAGCTCTCATGATTTTATGGGCAGTATTCTTTGCCATGTAATGCCCTCTATAGACTCTTGAATGCATGTCATTCAATACTTCTATTGATTCTTCTTGATCTATGCACTTCAAAAGTATACCTTCAAAATTTCTCAACCATTGGCCACATTATCAATAATGTGCCTAACTAAGTATAGCTTTACATTCCTTTTCTCATTGTCAATCAGATGGGGTGGAGCTTGCATGTGTTGTAAATAATATATCACATGTTTGTACCAGTCACATTGATCCATGTCACATGTATCAGATATGAGACCCAAACACACAACATTAATCTAATTAGCATCAAGATTAGATTGAGTCATTAATTTTTCTAATCCTTGATCTCTTACTAACTTGGTGATCTATATATCAATACTAAATTTGTGTATTATGTTGATCTATCTACACCTTCTACTAGATACTTTTTGTTGATAGAAAATATCTATAACTGCTGCACTAGGCACAAATGCAATGACAATAGCACCTACTAAGTAGCATCTAAAGGTGTTGAAAATTTTAACAAGTGCATATGCATGTTTCTCATTGATTTCATATTTAAGTTCTATAGGCTAAAGGGATTTGCTAAAGAAAGCAATTGGTTGTTCATGACCATCTTCATTTTTCTATATTAGAACTGCTACAACGGTATGGAAAGATGCAAAAGAAAAAATGTGCATAGGCTTTACATAATTAGGAGTCCTAAGAATTAGTGCATTAATGGCATTTTTAATTTCTTAAAGGCTATAGTTGGTTGACCTTCCCAATTTATAGTTGCTCCCTTCTTGAGAATTTTGAGATTGGTCTACCAATTTTAGCAAAGTTAGTTACAAATCTCCTTGAAAATTTGACTTTCCCAAAGAAGGATTGTATACCTTTAAAATTCTTAGGCCTTGGTACTTTTTCAATGGCTGCTACCCTTTCAGGATCAATCTTGACCCCTTCTAATGTAGGAGCATCTTGCATGGGAAAATTAAATTATTAGGAAAAAAAAAAATTGTGGAGAAAAGAGAAAGTGACAAAAATAGAAGGAAAATTTTTTTCAAAAAATAAAATAAGGGAAAAAGGAGAAAAGAAGAATAAAAAAATGAATTTCTATTTTCAAGGTGCATAGGTGGCATAAATAGAAAAATAATAAAAATAGTTGTTATTCCATTAATCGAGGTGTGTAGGTGGCATCTTAGAAGTTTGTGGAAAGTTCCTTAAATCATGCATTTAATATTTGTTGTGATCCATAAAGAAAATGTAATTTTCTAATTGGGCCACATGGCGGTGCTTAGTTGTATTTAGGTGGAAATTCTAGAAAGTTGTGGATATTGTAGAAGGTTGTGGATATTCTAGAATGTTCTGGATAAATCATGCATTGGGTGGTAAGTTCCTATTTAAGGAAGGCTTATGTTCATTTGTAATCAAGCTCTTGGAATGTAATCTCTTGTAAGGAAGCTTGAGAAATAGAAGTTGGGGAAGTAGAAGCTCTTCGAGTATAACCTCTTGAAGGATAGGCTCTTCTTGTAGAAGCTCTTAGTGAGCAATCTCTCTTATATTGTAAGAATTTGGAGTCCTTTCATTTGGAGAATATTGTAATGAATTGCAAGTATTAATGGATACTTTATGAAGCATTCTTGTCATCTCTTGTCTCCATCTTCTTGTGATTTTGGTTCTGAGTTGGTACGGGTGGTGTGGCCCTACATCAGTGGTATCAGAGTGTGTCTACATCAAATCATGCGTCACCTTCCTTGGATACAATATGGCCAAGTAGCTTTCCCTCTGTTACTCCAAAAGTACATTACTTTTGATTCAAAGAGACACCATACTCTAAGGCTCTAACAAAAATATTTTTAAAACACTTGTAGTGTTCTTCAGCCTTCTCTAAGTATGCAGTTAGGTCATCTTGATATATAACCATTAACTTGTCAATATATTATTTAAAAGCTACATACATAGCTCTCTAGAATGTTTCCCCTACATTAATTATACCCAAAGGTATTCTTACATAGACATAAGTTACCCATAGTGTAGTAAAGGTTATCTTGAATTGATCTTTCTCATCTACTCGGACATGGTTATATCTTGAGAAGCCATCCATCATGGATATCAATTTTGAACTAGTAACCTACTACAACATGGCTTCCATGTTGGACACTTCATAATTATCTTTTAGAGACGCAACATTCAGAGTTCTAAAATCAACATAGAGTCTAATGTCTCCATTTTTATTTCTAATAGGTACCAAATTAGACACCCATGAGGAATGTCTAATTGGTTTGATAATCTCTTCATCCCTAAGCTTCATAAGTTCCTCTTGCATCTTAGGGGCTAAGGTAGGATTAATAGGCCTTTGTTTTTACCTAAAAGGTTTCACATTTTCCTTCAGAGGTATTACATGTTGGAGAAGGTCTTGTCTATAAGCTTTAAGGTCATCATATGACCATGGAAAAACATTTCTAAATCTTCTTAACAAATCTATCAAAGATTTTTTGATTTCATGGGATAAGGTTTTACCAATGAATACCATTTTTGGAGATTCAAAAATGCCCAAATTGATTTCTTCAAGCTCTTGTTGCTTATAATTTTTAATCTCAGGATACACTCTATCTTCACATATTGAAAGCACTCTCAAGCACCACCAAACCCTAGTTGAAAGATTTGGGAGATTGGTTGTAAACACGAATGTTGATGATATTCCTCTGGGGGAGTACTACTATGATGATATGTTATATTCATGACTGAGTTTGTCATTGACATCAACATAGCAATTTTCTATGGTATCTAACAAAAGAATAAAAAAATATCAACTTGGTACAGATGGCTAGTTGAGGATTATAACTATTTGAGGTTATGAGAGATACTTTTGACTATCTAGTATATACAGTTAACATTGGAAGAAGAAAGGATAAGTCTAGAAGGAGTTGTGTTAGTTTTGATGATGTATGTTCTTAGATAGAGTTTATAGAGGTAAGTTATGGTAAACTTATTATATCTCTTAGCATAGTTTATATCCTGATGATTGAGGTTGAGGATATGAAGAAGATATGTTGATGATGATGTGGCTAAGATTTATCATCATGATATTTCATGTATGGAAATTTATTCAAGTTACAAGGTGAAAGATTAATGTTATCACTAAGTGTAACATGTTATTTATGTGGTCCTATAATAATTATTTGAGAAGGTCTAATAGTCAACTCAAGGAATTATTTTGAGGACTCGGTATAAAGGAAGGACATTTTCCTTTATCATGTAATGTGTGAATATAATTTGATGATTGATGATAAGTAGCAGAGAGTGTGGAATGAGAAGTTGAGCAGAGCAGTGTGGAAGTGAGGAAACTTCATTGTCAAGGTTTTGCTAAGTGATCTAAGGTTTGCTATTTGGATCTACAATTTGTAACCTAGTCTAAAAGTTCTAACAATGATTATTCTAGTCAACAAGATAGAGGAAAGAAGAAGATAATAGTAAATTACTTGCTTCTATAGTGAGCTCTTTTTATAGTTGAAATTGCATGTTTGAGAAGTGGGCTCATCTTGCATACATTGTACTACAACTCCTAATAGGATTGGAATTTTCTAACAAGGATTCAAAGTCTCCTAACAAGGACTCATTGTACTAAATTTTGTAATAGAATCCTAATAGGGTCCATCCTCTAACAAGGAATATTTGTATTAGTACACCATCTTGTGGGAATCATTCCCACCAAGTTTTTTCCTTTGATCAAGGGTTTCCCTAGTCAACATATCTAGTGTAATTCTCTATGTGCATTTTATTATGGTTGCTATTTACTTTGGTTGAATGGTTAAGTTTGGTTAAATAAGATAAATGTTTTAATTGTTAGATAACTGATTCCCCCCCCCCCCCAACCCAAGTTATCTTGGTGGACTTTTGTTTCTATCAACCCTTAGGGACTTTTTTTGATTTTAGATGCAATATCTCTTGACCAAAAATAGTCTATTTTCCATCTACTATCTCCACAAAAGCATTATAATCCAACTCCTAATCATGATATTTATCTTCATTGAGAATAAAATTCAAGATATCCTTATCATCTTCAAAAACATGAAATTTTTTTACATTATTAAGAATGGAAGGTCTATTTTGCATTTCAATTGTAGACACACCAAAAAATGACACATCACCAAGCTTCATTTTCATATTAGCTACAAAATCATCCATCTTATTCTTCCTCCTATCCATCCAAGTTATGCCAAAAGTATCAAATGTTTCTATCTAATCCCAAAAAACATTTCTATACTATTTCAATATTTTATGCTTAGAGGCATAAGTTTCCTTTATCTGAGAAACTATCAACTCAGAAACACCAATAACATGCAAACTTTTAATACCATGACTAGTTGCAACTTTTAATCCTAGCAATAGTGCATCATAATCTAAAAAATTATTGGTGCATGCAAATTTCAAGGTAAATGAATACCTAAAAGTATTTTTATTAGGAGAAATGAAGACAACTCTATTGCCTGATCCTTCTCTAGAACTTGTCCCGTCAAATGACATGGTCCATAAGTTCTAAGTTAAAACAATTTGTCACTTCTTGTGCAGTCAGGGGAGGGGCTTTTAAATTTCTTGGATAACAAACTCTGCCCTAAATTCATGACATCAGTGTCTAGAAAACAAGTGGCAAAAACAAGTGGCATCCTTACCAATACTATCCTCAAATATGTGTGTGACTCTTGGCTCTCTATCAGCTTTGATAGATTTATCCCCTATGTAAAAAGAGGCATATGACAAGTCACATTTTAGGTTACCTCCCATTGTAGCAATACATTTTCTGGAAAGTAATATTCTATTATGGGGAGGAATATCTACCACAACAACTATCATGGTCATTTCAATATCAAGGTAAGAAGCAAGCCTAAAAGGTAGGGCATTAATTGTACCTATAATAGGAACTTCTCTAGCATCAATTTCTCTACATATTCCCTACTTGCTATCTACTTCTAGGCCTAGGGCTTCCATTACATTAAAAGGCATATTAGTGTTTGATGCTCCAGAGTCAATCGTACAATTCTTTAAAGTTCTACCTTTTATAACTAAGCTAAGGAAAAAGGGATCAATATCCTACAAGTAGGCTACATAGTAGTAGTCTAAGTACATTTGGGATATTTGAGATTTAACTCCTCTTTCCTCCTTATCTTTCATTTCTACTTGTACTTGATGTGCAACTAATGATTTTGGTTGAATAATACTGTCACTTCCTATACCACTCAACCAAGATAAGGCCTTACTCTCATGTTCTTCTATCCTAAACATTTCAAATAAAGGAACCTTTATAGTGATATGAGATAGAATAGAAAACATATCAACTAGATCAAATGTAAGATTTTTAGAAAGATTACCTCTAATGGCTTTCTCTTGAACAACAATTTTTTTTACTTGTTTAGTAACATCAGAGTTTTCCTTCATTTCTTACACCTTGGATTTGGCTATCTCAACCTCCTAAAACAACACTTTTTTCTTTGGCTCGCACTTCTTGGTCTTTATGTCCTTGGTCTTCACCATTACTGGATCTTCTTTCCTATCATCATCAGTCAACTTATGAGTAATATCCTTGATAAAAATACCAGATGACTTGCCTACAACATTATTGACATTTTTGTTTCTTAAATTATGGGTGCTACGGGCCTAAGAAATCATCTCAAAAATTATTCTATCAATCTCCTCCTTAGTGTGATCTATATCTTCCAATGTATTGCATACCCTATCTTCATTATGGTCTTCATTATCTGAAAACACCTACTTATGGTGTATTTGATAGGCATTCCTCTAGTTTGCAGCATCATAATCAACATCCTCCAAATTGAACTCTTCACCCCCATCGCATAGGTTTACCCTATTACAACCTATGTCTTCATGAATTTTTTCTTCCTTTGCATCCTCATTTTGTACTTGTTGATTTGCAAAGAAAGATTAGGCTAATGAATAGTGATCAAGGGAGTGAGGAGACTGGTACACAATATATTGAAGAATATCATTTGTTATGTTTACAAAATTCCCCGGCAAATGATTTGGTTTATTTTTATCTTTGCTTCCTTGAGTGGGATTGGGGATTGGCTTACCATCCTTCCATTGAGTAGTTTAAGGGTAGTTCTACATTCTAGGCTACCTATTATAAGGATTGTTATACTGAGGCTTGTCACTAGTACTCTATTTATTTTTCTAGTTTTCTAATGGATTCAAATTTTTAAACAAGTTTAATATTTGATCCATTGTGTTTTCTTTAGTCTTTTTTGTTGTAGTAGACCTTCCACCCTCTTTCTTGGTTCTATGATTAAACATATTAGGGTCATCCCTTCTTCTCAATTTTCCAGTGGCTCTTCTATTATTTTTAATATTTATAGCTATTTTTATAAGCCTTCTTGAGGCTTCTAGGATACTTGTCCCTAAGACTATATGACATTTTACTATCAAAAGCATTAAAGTAAGTGGTAAGGAATACATCTTCTCCCAATCTCATTACCTGAAATAACTTGTACATTTCTTTTTGAAATCTAACATTAAAATCAAAAGTAGATTCATTAGCACCCTTTTTAGTGTTGTTGAACTAATTCAACATAAAACTAACATTGTTTTTGTCATGAAATTGCTCTTTAAAAAGTCTTTCCAAATCATTCCAAGTGGCTACACTACCATCTGACAATCTTCTGAACTAGCCTTTAACATCTTCAGTTAAGGAGTGCATAAACAACTTCATAACATCATCATGTTCTACCTCATAATCATTAAGCATGTCAATGAATTTCCTTAAGTGATCCTCATTAGTTATAGCATTTTTACATGAAAAATTTACATCCTTATCCATCAAATCATTAGTTATAGGATGTGGAAAACCCAGAATGCCAAGAAAAGACATTCGCTTGTATTTTTCCATATAGATGGGCTTTCTCTAGAATCCCATAGCATATGAAGTGATTTCCCCAGTGGTCTAATTTTGAATAGGGATTTGAAGCACTTAGACTTTTTGAGTGATAGGTAACTAAGTACCAATAACAAATGATGAGGCAGGGGCTAGCTATAATATGTTTAGGTCAGTTGATATGGGTCCACGAGTTAGTATAGATGGAATGATTTGTGAGAATTGATTTTGGCTAGATGTCAAGGCAGAGTTGGATTTGATGAACTATATTTTTCTCCCAATTTCAGTAGCTAGGGCTTCATTTTCAATGTTCTCCAATTCTTTAGCTAAATCATCTCTTTTCTTTCTAGCCTTTTCCAATTCTATGTCAAGCTTAGACATGGTAGGGTTCTTTGGCAAGTTTTGAAGTTCATTGATTTGGACTCCTACCACTTTCTTTTTTCCTTTATTAGGAATTTTCTCAATTGAGTCTACAACCTTAGGTTCAACAAGTCTATAGGGTTGGACTTCTGAGATAATAGGTCCCTCCTCTTTAAGGAGGCATTCTTGCTCTTGGACTTTTGATTTTAAGACATCAATATTTTTTAAAACTTCTGAATGAAGCTTAGAAGACTTCTCTTCTAATCTCTTATCTTTCTCTTGCAAGGAAGCCATCCTCCTAAGAAATTTATCTCTCTCAATGAGAGTATTCAAAGTTAGTTTATAAATTTCTTTCCCCAAATGGATTCATTTTTCCTCTTCTTATGCAACCCTTCTCCTAAGAATGGCTAGTTCTAGCACTAAAACCTCACGGTTTATAGTAGTGGCTTCTGAATCTACTAGATCATCAAAATCATTAATATTTTCCACATGTGGTCTTTGTCTAGGACTAAAACTAACATCTACATTATCCCTAAAAAATAGTTGTGATTCATTTCATTCACAAAATTTGGTCTACAAGGTATATCCCCTACCGAAGACACATTTTTATCATTATATACCCTCTTTTCTTGAAAAGGGGTGGTGAATGTCTCTCCCAAGAGCATAATATTTTTAGATTCTAGAATTTTTGAAGGAGATTCTCTTTCTAATATAGGGTGGTATTGTGAGTGGGTTGACACACTGTCTCTAGGGAGCCATGTAGGATTAGAGTATACTTTCTTTTTATTTTGGTTCTTTCTACCTATAGGAGGTAATTATTGTCACTTAGGTTTGCACCCTTGTCCAAAGCCTATGCATGAGAACAACCTAATGAAACATGGAAACAACCTCCAAGCTGTGGGACTTGAATTGTGAGGTTGAGTCTTCGGAGAAGGCCGGCTTCCTCTTACTATCAAGATGCACTTAACTACTCTTAGAGAGGAAAAGGGAGAAGGAGAGCATGAAAGAAAATCTACCTAATCTAATCTAAAGAGGTGATGCACAAAAATAGAGTGTTCAAACCAATCTCTACCCATATATGCACTATTGAACCAGAATGAAACTAAGGACATTACACATTCAGACTTATTTTAATCAAATAATCACATACAGATCAGAAGACTAAGATAAATGACATAAGGAGGAGAGATTCCATTATATTATCATTCACAGGCTAGAAGAGATACAGTCACGTAGATTACAGACTTCCACAAAATAATGGCGAAGGCAAAGAGTTCTTGCACTTTCATACCAATGGTTGAAGGAGATAAAGCAAGAATCATATAGTTCAGAGGCAAAGGGAAATTTTACACTGGAGTTGTAGAGAAACAATAGAGAACAATAGAGAATGATCAACCTTAACAAAATCTACAAAAATTGCCTTTATAGTGCAAGCATAACTGAGATTTTCCCTCCAAAATTATCCTGCAACCACCTGCCATTAAGTTCTGCAGGGAACAATCATGGGGATTTGAAGAAAATCATATCTTTGTTGCAACAAAGTTCCTTGAGAAGATAGAAATGACACCATAACTATGCTCTGACCAAGTAGATGGATCAACTAGGGGACCGTGGAATGTTCTTTCCTTGTTCAACATTTACTTTTGGTGGTTAGAATCGATCACAGAGATTAAATCGCATGGCAAAACCTAATCTCCCCTATTTCTAGTTTGTGAATCAGCATGAAAAAATAGGTCAACATAACCTTGGCACCAGGATGAGCCACATGGACCAAACTATTTATTTCATTTTACCACCTAGCAGAGTCTTCTCGAGTTGACCATGCCTTTCTTTACTAACTGCATCAACTTCATGAACCTTGACTGCAACAGTCACATTAACTGTCAGCCCTTAACAGTTATTGCCTAGTGTTACCTTCCTAGGATATGTGTCCTCCACCTGCTTTCCCACATTTTTTTATTTTCTTGCATCTCTATAATGCGTGGAAGCACCGATTGTTGATCTCCATGAAATCAATGATCGAGAAACTCCTTTATGTACTACGCTTGTTCCTGCCCTGGGCCCATCACACTGGGCACCACCTTAGCAATCCGTACCACACTAGACAACACCTAGAATCCAACTAGAAATCCATAGAGAAATTGACCCTTAGAGACACGTGGAAGCTACCCACTTTCCTATATTATTTGAATATCTCGCATCTTGATAATGTAGGGAAGCCTTAGCCATGGATCAGATCACATCGAATGGTGAACACATAACAAGTATTTGATGTCACCTAGGACAGATGCCCTTTTCCTATTTTCTTACATTTTATAACTTCCTTGCACCTTGATAATGCAAGAATACACCAACCATCGATCCTTGATGATCTGATGGTGATCAAAATTTGTGCAGGACTGCATACCTAGTTAATTAGATGGGCCAATAAGATCCACTTTCATACTCTGACCTATCTAATAGCTGCCATGGAAGACAAGCCACTGATTCCTTCTGAGAAAGTGTGCCCATGATGTCAACTGAGATTCCCACAATATTTAATTTCCTTTCATCTCCATAATGTAGGAAAGCACCAGCCCTTGATCTTCTTATATCTAACAATGCCTGTCACTTGTACCTTCTAGACCTGCATGACCATCCACCACGACATCACCTAGGACACGCATCAACAGCCCACTTTCTCAAATTGTCAGAAGGTCTGACAAAGTTCAGAATGTGGGGAAGCAGGCGCCAATCGATTTGCCAGCTCAACCAACCACCCTATCCAAATTGCAGACCATAGGAAACACATAGACCCACCTACCATGTGTTGCAAAAAGGCTTTCCCCCATTATTTAAAGGTCACACATCTTGATAATGCGGGGAAGTAGGGAACCGTAGATCCATCTCAATCCGTCGATGCCCATAAACTTTCACATTGAAACTTGGTGAAGACCTCGTGTGCTATCACCTATCCACATGTCAGAAAGGGGGATTCCTACATTATTTAACTTCCTTGCAACTTGATAATGCAGGAATGCGGCGATCATTGATCCTCAAAAATCTGACGATCATGAACTTGAGGGCCCACAAAATGAAATACACTAAGGTTTTAATCCTTTTAAATTTGTGGTATCTCTCAGGCATTAAAATAACATTAAACCTGGGGACTAGCCATTGGTAGGTAGGCATTTGAAATTAAAAATTTTGTGGGGGTGCAAAAATAAACAACATTTATGGTGACTCACAGGGGATGCTAGCCCACTACGCATAAGACTAGTGGCCTAAAGTATCCATTGGGCTATAGAGTCATAAAATAAGTAGATTCTAAGTATTGAGAAACCCTAACCCTACCTCTGAGAAGAAAAAACCCAGAAACCCTGTCTCTACAACTAGAATCAAAGACCAAAACTTCTTCTGTAACCTTCAAAACTTTTGAACTTTCTATCTCATAGAGAAAAACTTGTGCTCGTGCACTTCTTGGAAAACATGAAACATACAGAGAAATAGAACTAAACTAACTATGTACATGGAATCTCAAACCATCAGAAAAAAGGCTTGAGATAGATCCCATTGACTGGGATGGGCAAAATCTCACCATCAGGCTTGCTTAACTAGAAAGCATTGGCCTTTTTGCAATTGATAATTAGATAGGGGCCACTCCATAATGCATCAAATTTTGAGTGTCTTCCTAGTTTTTCCCTATCTGCATCCCATTTTAAAACCAAATCTCCCTCCCTGAAGATTCTGACCCTAGCCTTCCTGTCAAAGCTTCTTTTCACTTGCTATTGGTGTGTCTCTAGGGTTTGCATAGCTGTATTTCTCTTTTCTTCTAGCTCCATCAGCTCTGCCATTCTCACTGTCATGGAATCATCTTCAATCAACTCTAGCTAATGAGCTAGCTCCAGGGATGGATATTCCAATGAAATTGGAAGCCTTGCCTCTCTACCATATACTAACATGAATGGAGAGTTCCCTATTGATCTTTTAGGTGTTATCCTATCAGCCCACAGTGCTATCCTCAACTTTTTATGCCAACACCTTTGGTTATCCTCTATTATTTTTTCCATGATCCTAATCAGGTTTTTTTTGGATGACTTAGCTAAACCATTACCTTGAGGATAGTAATTTGAGGATGTGCTTAAATAGATATTATGATCCACTGCCCATGCATTGATCTAAGCTCCAACAAAAGACTTTGCATTATCTGAAATGATAGTTGAAGGGGCACCAAACCTGGTCACAATTCCATCAAGGAACTCAAAAACTAAAGATTGAGTGGCATCCTTCAATGCAACTGCCTCTTTCCATCTGGTAAAGTAATCTATAGCAACTAAAATCCACTTGTGACCAGAACTAGAAGGAGGATTGATAGGCCTTATAAAGTCCAATCCCCACTGAGAAAAAGGTTGATCCACCTGGATAGGATGAAGGGGGAGAGTTGCAAGTCTTTGTTTTCTAGAGAAGAACGTTCATTTTTCACACATCTTCACATACTTATGAAAATCATGGAATAGAGATGGCCAATAATAACTAGCCCTCATGATCTTCATTGCAGTTGTTCTAGCTAAGAAGTGGCCACCATCAGGACCATCATGAAGCTCTTTGATCATTCTTTTAGCCTGGTCTATATCAAGGCATCTTAATAGGGCTCCATTAAAATCTTTTATAAGCAGGATACCATCAACTATGACATAAGGAATTGATTGCAATCTATACTATCTCCTTTTAGCTTTGTCCAACCCCTGGGGGTATCCATTCCCTAATAAGAAACTCTTCATGTCATCCATCTAACTCCTTGGGTCACCACTTCTTACCTCTTGTTGCTATGTCAGTATCATACCTACATTGGTTATCCCAAATGGCAACTTACAATAAGCATAGGTACCCCATTTAGTGGTAAGTGCAGTCTTGTATCTATCAGACTCCTTAAATAGCACTTGATTGTAATCAACAAATCCATCAAGAAATGAAAACCTCTTTGAACCACTGACCTTGGACAAAATCTACTCCATAGAAGGGAGAGGATGGTGATCTTTAAGGCAAGCTTGGTCAAGGTTCCTAAAGTCCACACACAATCTAATTTCCCCATTCTTCTTCCTAATAGGGAGAAGGTTTGCTACCCATGATGAGTGCTTGATAGGGAAAATTATATTGGCCTCAATAAACTTGGATAGCTCTTTTCTCATTAAGGGTTCAATCTTGGGATTCACTGGCCTCTATTTTTGTCTTACTGGTTTTACATCATTAATTAAATCTATGGTATGCTGAAACAACCTTAGGTCAAAACACTTTAAATCATCATATGTCCAAGCAAAAACATCGTTAAATTCTTTACACAGATGAATAAAATTTTCTTTCTCAATTTTAGAGCATACCTTACCCATGTTTAAGGACTTTCCATCAGCAATCATGAATGGAGTATGATCATCTTCATTAGTAGCTAGATTCATGACCCTGCCTCTTGCTTGGTCATCAGGATTAAAAACACTTTCTAAGGTAATGAGACCCTTAGGAAATTTTTTAGAACTGAGATGAATAATCTAATCACCATATTGATCCTGCAATCTCAACTAGTTTATGTCTGAAAACTCTGCCTCATTCTGCAAGAAGCTGACAATTTTCTCATCAGACTAAAACACCTGCCAATGGATGTTGTTATCAAGGATGGCAGGCCTTACTACCACTCTAATTTGTGGCTTCTTCTCCTTCTCAAGGCTCCTTGGCACATCATAAGATGCACCTATTGCTGCAAGTCTATCAGCATGTCTATTTTCCTTTCTAGGGATGCTTTGAATATTAAATGCATGAAAACCCTCAAGAAAATCCCATACTCTATGTTTATAAGACTTGAGCAAACCATTTTTGGTGATATTCTGATTTCTCACTTGGTTAACCACCAACTCACTTTCTCCATACACCCTTAAGGCTTGAATTCCTCTTTTTTTAGTGAGTAGGAGACCTTGAATCAAGGATTCATACTCAGCTACATTATTAGTGCAATTGAATTGAAGCCTAAAGGAGAAGTAGTATCTTACTTGTGGAGGAGAAACCAACATCACACCTGCCCGTGATCCATTCTTATTTCTTGAGCCATCAAAGTACATACTCCATATCTCACTCATATCATTTTTAGTCTCCACAAGATTGGGAACTAGAGCATCTTTTTCCAATATACAATATGTACTGAGACTTGTCTCAAGAGTTTCTGACATAGGGTCAAATTGATATGCATGAGCCCACTCATCCAAGAAAAAATTAGGTATCACTACTAGGGAAGTAGTGGGCTCATTCACTATGTCATTCTCATCCATCTCTAGAATAGGGCAACTCATGTTGATAAAATTAGGAGTGTAAGTTTTAGTATGATGGAGGGCTTGAGGCTCTGCTCTAATTGAAGCATTGGCTCCATATCTTGTTTTAAAATACATATATGACCAATAAAAAGATATGTAACCACCTATTTGGGTAGTAAAATCTCTTGATAGATAGATGGAAAAATATGGCTTGACCTTAGCAATAGAGATATCTTGGGTAATAGTGCAACTAGGGCATGCATGTAAGGCCATCTCCATATTCCTAAGGATCCCTACAGTCTTGATAGTAATACCATCCAACTGTAATACATCCCTAACAATGGGCTCGTATTTCATTCCTAAAGCATCAACAACACACCTGGGCATCACTGAACTGCTAGCCCCTAAATCAATCATGCAATTATGGACTAGCTTACCCCCTATAATTAGAGAAACATAGAATGGAGGAGGTCTAACCTTTTTGCTTGTTTCTACCTTCTTTGATGGTTGTACTAGGGTTGTGGCACTTTCTATGTTGAGTGTTTGATCCTTTGGTTCAATTCTTTCAAATTATTGTTGCAACAACCTCTTTTGCATGGGTATAGTAGCAATAGCATCCCACATGGAGATATTCACATTTTTCTTCTTCATTTTCTCTACCACATTGAATGGCATAGCAGGTGCTTTGGTAGAAACCTTGGGAGGTGCAATTGTATGAGGTTGAGATGGAATAACTTGAGGATCACTTGCATCTTTTCTACCATGGTTTTGCCTTCACTGTTGAAAGGTACATGATTGCTTATTTGCTGCTTGCTCATGAGTTATTGCATTTGAAGTTGAGGTCTGATTGGGAGGAGGAATAGCATCTTCCATAGCTCTTCTTTTGCTTCTAGTGTTATGAGCAATGGAATCCTAGTTTACATTACAATGCTCCTCCATTTGATGATTCAGAAAAGAACAATCACCCTATCTTTGCACATAGGAGGTGTCCTTAACTTGGTCCTCTTTGTATGATTTCATTGTTGCAGGTTCTTAGACTGTCAAAGCCATGAAAGATTCAGCCTTCTGACACATGCAATAGGCATAGGAGTAGTTGTAGGAGGGACAAGAATCTTGATCTTGAGCCATATTGTTTTGAGGGACTATGGCCCTATTTTGGTTTACATTTGAGGTTGAAGCATGGCCACCTTGCCTACTTTGATCAAAAGAATTGCTCCAATGATTAGGATTTGGAGGCCTCCCACTACTTGGAGTTTGATATTGCAATTGATGGGGCTTACTACCTTGAGCTTGTTTTCTTTCTAAAGTAACCACCTTGTTGCTCATTTTCTGCATCATAGAGAAATTATCCTCCAGCCTCTTTCCTTGATCTTCTAACTTCTTCCCCTGATCTTGCAATCTTTTATCAAGGTTCTTCTCTCTTTTGTCCATGTTCTACATCAAAGATTGTATCATCTCCTTGATTTCATCTATCCCATTTGAAGACGTGGAAGCTTGGGGGACTGGGACAAGCGATTGTGATGTAGAAGTTGTGGGAAGAGGAGCCACTACTGGTTGATGATTTGGAACATCAGGAAAGAAAGGCATAGGATGCCTTGGGGCTAGCTTACCTCCTTGTATCAATATATTTTCTACCCTTATTGCTATCTCATAAGCATTAGGCAAGGTATCTCCTCCCATAGTTTGGATTATAGTGGCAATATCATTGTTGAAAGCTCTAAGATAATGCAAGAAGGCATTACCAGGGGTAGGCTTCACTAAAGTAGGTATTCTATCCCATGTCTTTTGAAATCTATAATTAAAATTGGTCATACATTCATGGGGGGGTCTTTTTATAGTGGTCAACTATTCTAAAAGTGACAAGTAGTCACTTTTATCCTCAAAATGTTTTCACAATCTTGCTCCTAATCCATCCCAATCTGTTATATAACCATGAGCTAAACCTCTATACCATTGTAGTGCCTTTCCTTTCAAAGATGAGGCTAAGAGCCTAATTGCAACATTATCCTCTGTAATACCATGGATATTACAGACATTTGCAACTTCTTGAATATGTTCAGAGGGAGAGACAGAAGTTTCACCAGTAAACTCTAGTAGGCTTTTGAGGGAAGCTACTGGTATGTCATGTCTTTGGGCTAATAAGAGAGGACTTCCACCATTAAAGGTGGAAAAAGTACAAGCTCTAGGCAACGCCATATAGACAACTGATCTATTGATGTGTATTGATGGCAGTCTAGGCTGAGATCTCATAGTAGGAGGAGTAGAGATAGATCTTGTAGGGGTATTTGTTACTACTGCACTCCTAACTGGTGATAAGGATACTCTGGTCTTCCTTCTTCTAGAGTTTGGAAATGAAAGCTCTTGATACTAAAACTTACCTCTAGAAGATACCCTTGTTTTAGCTCTGGGCATGAATCACTACAACTTTGGCCTAGAACCAAATATGTATTGAAGCTTAGAGTCACCAAGTACTTTGAAGGATAAGCCTCTTGAAGGCTTGAACACTAAAGCTGGTACTATCTCCTCAGTATTGATCTTGAAATTTTCCCTTTTGACACTAGTAGGCTTGAAATTTTTTGAGATATTGTCCCACTGAGCGTCCCAAAAACTATTGTCACTTAGGTTTGCACCCTTTTCCAAAGCCTATGCATGAGGACAACCTAGTGAAATATGGAAACAACCTCCAAGCTATGGGACTTGAACTATGAGGTTGAGTCTTCGGAGAAGGCCGGCTTCCTCTTACTATCAAGATGCACCTAACTACTTTTGGAGAGGAAAAGGGAGAAGGAGAGCATGAAAGAAAATCTACCTAATCTAATTTAAAGAGGTAATGCACCAAAATAGAGTGTTCAGACCAATCTTTGCCCATATATGCACTGTTGAACTAGAATGAAACTAAGGATAATACACATTTAGACTTATTTTAATCAAATAATCACATTCAGATCAAAAGACCAAGATAAATGACACGAGGAGAGATTCCCTTATATCATCAGTCACAGGCCAAAAGAGATACAGTCACGCAGATTACAGACTTCCACAAAACAATGGCGAAGGTAAAGAGTTCTTGCACTTTCATACCAATGGCTGAAGGAGATAAAGCAAGAATCATACAGTTGAGAGGCAAAGGGAAATTTTACACTAGAGTTGTAGAGCAACAATAGAGAACAATAGAGAATAATCAACCTTAACGAAATCTACAAAAAATGGCTTTATAGTGTAGGCATAACTAAGATTTTCCCTCCAAAATTATCCTGCAACCACCTACCATTAAGTCCTATAGGGAACAATCATGGGGATCTGAAAAAAATCTAATTTGGCAAAAAAGTGCCTTGAGAAGACATAAATGGCACCATAACTATGCTTTGACCAAGTAGATGGATCAACTGAGGGTCCATGGAATGTTCTTTCCTTGTTCAGCATTTACTTCGAGTGGTTATAATCGATCACAGAGATCAAATCACGTGGCAAAACCTAATCTCCCTTGTTTCTAGTTTGTAAATCAGCATGATTAGTAGGTCAACATAACCCTAGCACTAGGATGATCCATGTGGACCAACCCATTTATTTCATTTTGCCACCTAGTGGAGTCTTCCCAAGTTGACCATGCCTTTCTTTACTAACTACGTCAACCTCATGAACCCTGACCGCGATAGTCACATTAGCTGCAGATCCTTAACAGTTATCGCCTAGTGTTACCTTCCTAGTACACATGTCCTCCACCCACTTTCCCACATTTTTAAATTTTCTTGCATCTCTATGATGTGGGGCAGCGCCGATCATTGATCTCCATGAAATCAATGATTGAGAAACTCCTTAATGTACTGCGCTTGTTCTTACCCCAAGCCCATCACACCTGGCACCACCTCAGTAATTCGTACCACACTAGAAAACACCTGGCATCCAACTGGTGATCCATAGAGAAATCAGCCCCATAGAGACATGTGGTGGCTACCCACTTTCTCACATTATTTAAATATCTCGCATCTTGATAATATGGGGAAGCCTCAACAATGGATCAGATCACATTGAATGGTGAGGACATAACAAGTATCTTCCTATGAGGAGGGTGGGCTAATGACATCACCTAAGACACATGCCCTTTGCCTTTTTTCCTGCATTTTATAACTTCCTCGCACCTTGATAATGCGGGAACTCTCAATCCTTGAAGATCTTATGGTGATCAAAATTTGTGCAGGACTACATAACTAGTTAATTAGATAGGCCAATAAGATTCTCTTTCATACTCTGACCTATTTGATAGCTACCATGAAAGACAATTCACCGATTCCTTTTGAGAAAGTGAACCCATGATGTCAACTAAGATAGGTTTCATCAACCTACTTTCTTGCAATATTTAATTTCCTTGCATCTCCACAATGCAAGAAAGCACGAGCCCTTGATCTTCTTAGATCTAATGGTGCCTATCACTTGTACCTTTTGGACCTGTATGACCATTCACCATGACATCACCTGGGACACGCATCAAAAGCCCACTTTCTTGCATTGTTAGAAGGTCTGACAAAGCTCAGAATGTGGGGGAGTGGGTACCAAATCATCTACTAGCTCAGCTAACCACCCTATACAAATTTTGGCCCATAGGAGAGATATGGAGCCACTTGCCACACATTGTAAAAAGGCTTTCTTGCATTATTTAAAGGTTCCACATCTTGATAATGTGAGGAAGTGAGGAACCGTAGATCCATCTCAATCTGACTATGCTCATAAACTTGTGCGTTGAAACTTGGTGAAGACCCCACATGATGTCACTTTTCCATGTGTCAAAAAGGGGAATTCCCACATTATTTAACTTCCTCACAAGTTGATAATGAAGGAATGCAACGATCGTTGATCCTCTATCTGATGGTCGTGAACTTGCGGACCCGTGGAATGAAATACACTAAGGTTTTAATCCTTTTAAATTTTTGGTATCTCTTAGGCATTAAAATAACATTAAACCTGGGGACTAGCTATTCGCAGGCAAGCATTTGAAATTTAAACTTTGGCAGGGGTGCAAAAATAAACAACAGTAATTTAGTACATAATGGTATCTTTGGATTAGCCTTAGTACCTAGTATTTTTCTTTGTATCAGCCTTTGGTTGGAGCATTTTGAAATATATAGCACTAGCTTCAAAACCTTTGACTTGAGTCACCATTCTATAAGGGGAAAGTACTTGAAAGTGACCTTAGGAGTAGGAAAAATAATATGGGAAAGTTTCTTTGATAGAAAAAGGGAAACCAAAAAATATCAGTATGCAACACTGGGCAATTAGAACCTTATTCTATAGACAAGACATTGGGAAGAACAATAGAAATAAATATAGCTCCTTAAACAATATTCTTTATACAACTCCCTAGTAGAGTCACCATTTTGTTGGTGTTTCTTAAACTACCAGGTACTCTAAACCCAATATCATGATGCATGAGATGAAAACAAGCCTAAGGATTAGCTATGTCCTACATTT
The DNA here is from genome assembly GCA_028749045.1 of Cupressus sempervirens. Taxonomy (NCBI): domain Eukaryota; kingdom Viridiplantae; phylum Streptophyta; class Pinopsida; order Cupressales; family Cupressaceae; genus Cupressus; species Cupressus sempervirens. The sequence continues at coordinate 618,703,869 of CM053786.1, read as the reverse complement.
AGCAAGATCAATCTCAACTTTGAACCAACTTCAACAAAGTACAAAAGACTCTCTACACTTTAGGCTCTATAGGGCCAAGGCCAGGGCACCTTAGGGATATGAAGGTAATTAGTTACAAGATTTTCTCTCTTCACACATTTACTCACTTTATACTTATTATTTCAAACCCACCCCTTATAGTAGATTATGGTTACAAATTATTCTTGGATTTGTAAATAGACTCTCTAATCATAAGAGCTAGTTATAACCAGAAGGAGAACTATTCCAAACAAGTGATGACCAACAACTTTAGTTCTTCATTACATAAACAAGGAAATTGATTTTGATTGATATGTTTATTTTACAACTATAAGAACCATTAACTTGAAATTGATATCAATTGATCAGTGACTTATCCATTATCATATAGAGTAAAAATTAGCAACCTTAGACCTATTTAATTAGCTTGTAATTAAAATGTCAATAGTCAAATCTGAACTTCATTCTTATCATATCCTTCTCATTTATCCAAAACCCTACCATTCATTAAATTTTTTTACTTAATTCCTTGAATAAAAGGCAATCAGTAAGAGATATACAATTCATCCAAATTGCATTAAATTGAAAGAGCATTATTCAATTTAATCTCAAGATTATAAATACACTAAAGTATAGAAACCTCAAAGATAGAAATATGTAGAGTTTCCCTTTTGTATGACTTTCCTTGAAAATTAATACAATACTAATATGGAATCAAAATACATCTTAGAAATTGACAACTATATCATCCATATGCACTTTATTATCAAATTTACAAGATTGAAAATAATCATATAAGTAACAAAAATGGGTGGATTTTAAAAATGACATAAAAATAAAAAAATCTACAGACATCTGACCCTAACTCCTCATCTTGGAAATCCTTAAATAGGATTTCAAAAAGCTATAGATGGGATGACCTATTAAATATGATTGAAAAGTAGAAGAAATCCTACAAAAATTGCAGAAGATATTGTAGTTAATACACTTTGTATCAAAATTAGGACAATAGCCACAAAATTGTTATGACAACACTAGCTATAGGGATTTCACATTTAATTATGCTCATCCTCTATTTCTTTGATCATCAAAACTTCAACTATCTCAGTCGTTAAGGTTTTAAGTTCTCCAGTCAAGTCATTAACCTTTTTTCTTGATAAAGTACCCAGTGTATAAGATTTCATCAACATTCCTTATACTCCACCTGAAGATTGGATCCAATTAGATCATGAAACTTTGATCAATGGTGCTTCTTTCTCCTACTTATTTGGTGCTGATTTCCCCTATAAATTTTTTTTCAACCTGTGTCAAAACCATGTTGACTGCCAAATAGTATCCACATGTGCAACATTTGAATTTTTGTTGAATGCCCTAAACTCCCAATCTCACGATGTCATGATATCACGATAAATTGGAGAAGAAAACCCTTTTGTGTCATCTTACATGAAGGCAATGGCTTTATGATCATATTATCATCAATGTTTTAACCCTTTATCACATCACTCACAAGCCCTTGAAATGACCTTTATTATCATAGAATAACCCTAGTTATCATAACATCTGAATATACCTCTTAGCCTTTTACAATCCTATAACATGATGGATATCCCATGATTAGAAAAATCAATTTGGACCTCCATGATGTTACAGCACATAACATATCATAAAATTGGGAGACATGTGTTGGAATTTCAATAGGAAGGTAAACTTCTAAGAGGGTGGGAGCTGAATCAGTAGTTTAAATTTGGACCCATAAAATTTTCACTACACATTTATCTCAGGCATTCATTGAGTAAACTAAAAAAACATGTAAAACATATACATCTAAATCATGTACACATGTAAGCACTTACACACATAACACTAGATATGATTACCTGAAAACCCTCCAAGTGAGAAGGTAAAACTAGGGCAAGAATGACACCCACAAATCTTCACTACTATAGAAATAAAGTGTATCCAATGAAGGTTACAACATTTTGACCATGAAACATGACCTACCCTATGAAAGGTCTACCCTATTAAAGGCTTACAAAGACTATTAGGTCTCACCTTGTTAGCGTATTTCAACACCCTATTAGAAGTGTTCTTGGTTAGAGGAATTTAACTTAGAACTAAGTAAGGACCCTATTAAAGGACTTCATATAGCCTATTAGGACTACTCTGTTAAGAGATTTGACTAAAATCACCTTTTAGAATGTCTCAGCATAGATTCTATGGTTGGCACTTGATTTCCTGATAATAGATCACCTCTAAACAATGTTTTCTTAATCCTTTTCAATATGATGTCTCTTTGTTGTATCCTTTTCTCTATCCTCTATTCTACTCTAATTGGTTCTACACTGTGGTTTCACTTCATAACTTCTAAGTCACCATGAATGCTATGTCTGTGTATGCAAACTATCATCTTCACTCCTTTAACACTTGTTCATTCATTCATAAAGAGTTACAGGCTTCATCCTTCTTAAGAAGACTTTGGTGGCTTAGGGTTAGGTTTGAATCTATGACTAAGATTCATCCATTTTACCACTCAATCCTTCCCATTTTCTAATTGACTAAATGTAATTGCATAGGGAATCCAACTAGAGATTCTTCCTTATCTCCAAAACATTATTATTTATCCTTAAGTCAACTTATAAATGTTTTACATAGTTTTTTGTGTCATTACAAAAAAATATGTCAAAACTATCTTACTTGACATCTGAAGTCTTTGATGCTCAGCATACATTAATCTTTTTGCTCTAACTTGGCACCTGTATTGCTTGGCATTGACTATTTACTCAGCTCCTAAATCACTCAACATTGTCTATCTGCTGGGCACATGAGTGAATCGGCACTCATTCTGACTTAGCATGGTCTAATATTTACATGTTGTACTCGACATGTATTACTAGTTCAACATGAACTAAGTAAATAGCTTAAGTGTGTTTATGCTCACTTGTCAAAACCAATCTAAGATCAATAATATCTCCCTTTGATGTGAGTGTAAAAAACACTTGAGTATACATTATCATCCTTAATCTTATGAGCATAAAATATCCATGACTCGGCTTATATACAAAACTTCAAAACATGAAAATTTTGTAGTAACTTAGATACCTTAAAATTTGATAACTCCCCCTAAGTTGATATTTCTATTCTATAACCAAAATTATGTTCTCCTTCTAGGTAAATGTGTCTCTATTGATACTCTTTCATCTAATAATTCTTGTATACTTTCTCTTCCTTAGCTGATATCTCCCCAGTTTTCTCTCTCCCCCAAAAATATATATCTCCCACAATGATGTATCTCCCCCTTTTTTTTTGTATGTTATGCTCCCCCTTTCTCATTCTCCCTTTTTGACACTTATGTCAAATGGGCTACACACTTATTGTGTGTTTTTCTAGAAAATATTTATGGATGTCCATTATTATCTTGAGGGCTACAACCTAGTTATCACATGCAACAACCAATGACTTGAGTTGGATGGAAAGCTCATAAGGAAGGTGGACTAGACCATCTAAAGTAGAAATATTGGGGTTTTTCTTCAGTAGAGTTTCAACATAGCCTAGCTCCTCATGCAATATTGACATATGTCAGGTGAGGGTTGCTTGTATGCTAGTTAGTTTGGCTCTTATGTTAGCCTCATCTGCTATCAATACAACTAATTAACTTTGTGTTTGAAGCAATGTCCTAAAATTTTTCTCACTCTAAGCTAGATTCATTGGTAGTATTACACTTGGTGCAAAAATTTGGTCTCCAGACTCAGAACGGGACTTCTGGTCTCTTGGATGAAGAGAATTGGATTACAAAATTTTGTATACAATGAGAATATGTTCTCAAGTACCTTATTCACATCCTCAACCTTAGTTTCCAATGCAACTTGTGTGAGTGTTATGTCACCAAATACTTTGTTATTTACTTTGTTTTGGAACTTCTTTTCTGACCATTCTAATAATTTGGCATTTGAATCAAGGTCTTCATTATTGACCTTCTCCACTATATCTATTAGCTATTCCATTAGTGGCTTTTTATCATCAAGAGTTGGGAAACTAAATCCATCTAGAAATATGTCTTAACATTTTGAAGTGCTTGATTTTGCCTATGTTCTCTCCTAAGCATTTCTTGATGCTTTTTCTTTGCTAGGGCCTATTGCAATATGCCCATTTTCTCTATTATCATTGTATCAAAATCAAACTTAGATAGAAAAATTTCTTCATCAAGGCTCACGTCTCCATATTGAATTACTTCCTCTACCTTTGATGAACTTAGGCTTGGTATTGAGATCTATAATGGAGTAGCATCTATGCTCAAATTTTGAAGAGTTTTTATGGAAAGAGTTCTAGATGCTAGTAAAGCTACTAGAGCTTGATTAGAAACTTATTCCTTCACCTTTGGTATTAGTTCTATATCTTTAGGATTTCCCTATTCTACCACTATGAATTGACTTGCACTTTGCCCTTGTGCTATAGGTGCAGAAAAGTCTATCTGATCTATTTCTTGTTGTACTATAGTGGTGATTTTCTAGTTTGTTGTCTTCTTCTTAATAGTATCAATATTGAAAATTGCATCAACCTTGGTAGATGTAGCTTCTAGAATTTAAACCAAAAGTTGTACATTAGTGATTGAAGGGATGATAGAAGGTGGTTATTGTGGATTCAAATTTTCCCTTGCAACATCAGTCACTAACTTTTGTAGTTCATCCATACTTACCAAGATTGGATTGACACAATGTTTGGCCTACAATGTAGACTAATCTAATATCTTCTTCAAATCTTCTTTAGTAAGAGTATTGATAATCTAAATTGATAGATTAGAGACATCCTTGATAGTTACTATTTTAGCAGTCTTGGTTATGTCATGTGGAGGACTAACACTTGGTAATTGTGTGTCATGCACACATTGTTCTTCTTGTTGCATAGACTTACCTGTTGCCTTGTCATCTTCTTTGATTTTTGTTCCTCCTCCAATAGTATCATCTTTGTCATCATCTTCTTCATCATCACCTTTGAATAGGTTCTCCTTTCTTTACTATGGTTAACCTATAAATGAGTTTCCATGTCTATGTTGACTTCTTGACAACATCCTCAATATTATTTTGTAGAATGCTAAACATTTTATATTTTGGTGTAGACCTAACTACATACTTCTTTATATCCTTAAAATTTTTTCCCTTAGTTAATTTAGGAATTACTTGGGCTAGTGTGGTCTCCCTAATTTGTCTTTCTAGGTTTAAACAATAATGCCTTTTTTGCTCAACTATGTCATATAGAATCTTAGGTATAGAGTTGGAAAATTATAGTGGTGTTGTCTTGAACTTTTCCATCATGGCATATAGGGCTTCTTCCACTAGATTTTTCTCCTCTTTACCCAATTTATCAAAGTCAACATGACTAAGTCCTGATAGATCTACATTATTCTTAACATTTTCACATAAATTTTCAAGATCTAAAAGAGGGTTGTGACTCACCAACTTAAATTGGTTGTTTTCATCTGACTCTATTTTCTCCTCTTTAGAATCTAGTTGTGCAACATACTTTCTTCTTTTTCTCTTATACTCTTGACCTCCTTGTTCTATTTTATTTGTCTTTTCTTTGGCCTTTTGGGCAGTTACATGTGTGCTAGCTCTTTTTCTAGGTGCAATGGGCTTTGGCTAACTTGGTTTGGCAATTTTCTCAATCCTTGCCATAGGCTATGCCTTGGTTTTCCTCTTCTTTTTCTCAGTAGGAGTAGGTGCTTCCTCAACTTCTTCCCCCTTGAACCTTAAATCTCCTCCTCTTCTTTGTCTTCTTCCATGCCTTATGTTAATACAAGAGGTTCTTGTGCTTGAGTTCCTTCTTCCTCTTCATCCTCTTCTTCTTCTTCTTCTTCTTGCTTGGCACCCTCTCCAAATTTGGCTTTCAATTTCTTTACTAGCTTGTCCTTCTTGATAACTGAAGCAATTTTCAAATCCATGCTAATCTTGGACTTTATCATCTCATAGTTTCCAAAAAAAATCATAGTTTTGTCTACCTCTTCTACTAGTAGAGTTGTTATAGTTGTTGAGGTTTCATCCACATTGATTTCATAACCTAAGGGTCTCAATCATATTACCCTTGGTGTGGTAGCTTGTACAAATGTATAATAAGAATACACAAGAAAAAATACATCATAATAATTTTTTTCAACTAAAGATACTGGTATTCTTAGTCTTTCCTTCATTGACTTCATGAAATCATCAAAATAACCTATCATTAGAAATTCAAAATTCTCTCCTAGTTGCTCAATGTACTCACCAATTTGTACTGCAAATAATCTATTGCTCTTCCATAAAATAGTACCAAATGAGAGGAGTGTGTTTTGTACATAAAAGAATATAAAAATCAATATATAGAGCCAAATTTGCATCGTGCATTCTTAGTTTTCCTAATTGCTCCAAGGTTCTCCATCAGTTGTTGCAATTGTAGTTCTACTAGATCATATGTATGATCTTTCTTAACAATCTTGTATCCAACATCCATACCTATACAAGGTACACTATTCAATCTACTAGATTGACAGAACTTGTGTGATATAACCCTTATAACAAATTTTATTAGAGGATTGGTGATTGTGTCTATTGTCATACCTCTTTTATTCAAGATAGCTCTAGTATTCTTTTCAATCATTTCCTTGGAATCACTTCTAAGCATCTTAGGTTGATCTAGTGTTAGATAGCCAATGAACCTATGGATAATTCTCTTCATAATTTTAATAGGTTTTCTCTCCAGCCATAAAGAACCATCATGGATTTGACTAAGCACCATTCTTATCCACTTTGTCTTAAACACATTTGGAAAATCTAGGGCTTGTGTTAATCCCTTTCTCTCAATAATTTTGAACTCTTCTTTTAAAACATCATTTTCACAAAGTTTTTTGTACGCTTCCCTAATTTCCATATACCCAATGCTTCCTATCTTGCAGTTATAGCATTTTCTCACATCTTGCACCATTATTACATTTGGCAAAATTATTGACAATGCACCAGAAGGGTCTTGCTTATAAGAAATGTTAGTGATAGCTTTGAAAATGGAGTACTTAACTTCATTACTCACTAATTGAACATTTGAAACTTCCTTCCCTTCAACATCCTTTGGACTTGATGCCATAATGTGAAACTAGGGTTTACAAAAATTAAAACTGCATAGCTTAGCTCTTAATAAATAGATTGTGAAATATGACAAATGGATGTGAGATCGCTGCTAGAATCTTCTACAAATGCTTGGAAAAAATTTCTAGATTTCCTTTTGCCCTGCTTGCTCTTTCTTAAATTTGAAATGATGAAAAATGAGCTAAAATTGATCAAATACCTTTTGAAAACCTTGCAATTAATATTGAGTGCTTACACATCTCTAAGCTCAGCATCAACCAATTTTAGGCTCACTCGACATCCACTAAAATTTCCATCACTCAAGAAGCACTACAAGCTTGGCATCAACTAACTAATTTGATAGCTTGGCATCTTCTAACATTCCACTTAGCACATATAGGAAATATTTCATGCTTGGCAATGACATGAAAAACTTAAAAATTTATCTTCAATTCTTATCAACATCTTGCATCTTTATTCATGCTAATATAATCTTTTCATACTATCTCCTTTTGGAACTGATGTATGATATAGATTTTAAATATCAATCCCACATACCTTTTGATTGCCTAGTTTGATGAAGTGTGATCACCTGACCCATTGGGTGAAGTTATCCTTTCTCCATTTGATGTGCTACAATCATCCTTTCTCTTCCATGTCTTTTTCATCTCATCTCTGATGTGTTCAACATTTGCTTTGCATTTTCCTTTATCAAATTCACAACTTGGTACCTTTGACCTAGCTAGACAATATTTATTGATGTGACTAGACCTTTTTTAATTACCACTGAAGTGTGTCCTAATACAATTCTTAAGAACATGTTTGTATTCTTGACAATAATGACAGCTATATCTTGTATTAAAATCCTAGTTATAGGAGTTCCCATTGTTTCCTTACCTTTGTTTGCTTGTTTGATGACCACATGGGTTTGGATTTACACTCAATAACTTTATGTTCATACTTATAATAGTTGTAACAATATCTTTCAAATCCTTGTGTATACATGGTCTAGGTTCTGCATTCATGTGCTTGATGACCTTGTTTGTTACATTTATGCTAGTCAATCATGTTCTTAGACTTGACATTCTAATTTACAATCTTTCTGCTACACACATTAGCAATATGTCCTTTCTTACCACAATTATGACAAGTAGGTTTGGAGTTATTACCTATGTTTTTCCTTTCTTCTGCACTTTTGGATGATTCTCCTTCTTCAGTGCTTGTCTAATCCATTCTTGATGTATCATTCTTAGATCTAAGGGATCTCAATAATTGCTCAAAGTATTTGATGGGTTCATTTTGTTTGTTTAAACTTTTAGAAAAATCTTTTTCTCTCTTTAGATCACTCTGTAATTATTCATTTTTGCAACTTCAATGTAATTATCTCAATGTCTTTGACATTTCATTCATAGTTGGCATTCATCATATGAATTAGATTGTCTAGTTGCATGTTGGAAATCTTGGTTAGCTTTGTTGACTTCTATTCCAGTCTATGGCTAGAATTCTTTTGTTTTCTTCAATCATGGCTTTTTCTTCCATAGTTTTCTTCTTTTTTTCAACCACTTCACATAGTAGTATAGCTTGTGATTCTTTCTCTAACTTGAGATTTATGATTTCCTTAGCTCGGACTCTATTCTTTTCCATTAGATTTTCAATTGCTACATCAAATTCATCTGAGTCCCCATCTGTAAATAGCTTAGTAGTGTCAATCTCTTTGTATTGTCTATCATTCTCTTCAATGGCATTTTCTTTCATTCTCTTCAAGGAATTCTTGAAGTCTTCTCTTGCTTGATTTAGTTGGTGTAGAATGAGATGTACTTCAATTTCCTAGTTCTCAATGGTCTTTCCTAACTTGTAGACTTCCATTCCAAGTTATTTCCTCAAAGTTACAAAGCTTCTCTTTTAGAGAACAAGGCTCTAATATCAATTTTTGGAATTAAAATAGGAAAGGTAAACTTCTAGGGGGGGGCGGGGTGTGAATCAATAGTTTAAAATTGGACCCATAAAATTTTCACTACACATCTATCTCATGCATTTAATGAGAAAATCAAAATAACATGTAAATCATATACATATAAATCATGTAAACATGTAAGAATTCACACACATAACACTAGGTATGATTACCCAAAAAGCCTCTAAGTTAGAAGGTAAAACAGGGGTGGGAATGACACCCACAAATCTTCACTATTGTAGTAATAAAGTGTATCCAATGAAGGTTACAATATTTTTACCATGAAACATGATCTACCCTATGAAAGGTCTACCCTATTAAAATCTTACAAAGACTATTAGGTCTCACCTTGTTAGAGGATATCAACACCCTATTAGAAGTCTACTTGGTTAGAGGACTTTAACTTACAACTAAGTAAGAAAATTGTTAAAGGATTTCATACATCCTATTAGGACTACTCTATTAATAGATTTGACTAAAATTACCTATTAGAATATCTCATTATAGATCTTGTGGTTGGCACTTGATTGCTTGATAATATATCACCTTTAAACAATGTTTTCTTGATCCTTCTCGATCAGATGTCTCTTTGTTGTATCCTTTTCTCTATCCTTTGTTCTACTCTAACTGGTTCTACAATGTGGTTTCACTTCATAACTTCTAAGTCACCATGAATGCTCTATTTGTACATAAAACTATCCTCTTCACTCCTTCAACACTCATTCATTCATTCATGAAGAGTTTAGGGTTTTTTCCTTCTCAAGAAGACTTTGGTGCTATAGGTTTAGGTATGAATTATGGCTAAGATCCATCCATTTTTCCACTTAATCCTTCCCATTTTTTGATTGACTGGATATAATTGCATAGAGAATCCAACTAGAGATTTTTCCTTATCTCCAAAATATCATTATTCATCCTTAAGTTAGCTTAAGAATGGTTTACATAGTTGTTTGTGTCATTACAAAAAAAAATGTCAAAACTATCTTACTCAGCATTTGAAGTCTTTGATGCTCAACATACACTAATCTTTCTGCTATGACTTGGAACCTATACTACTTAACATCCATTGTTTACTTAGCTCTTGAATCACTTGGCATGGTCTATCTACTCAGCACCTAAGTGACTTGACACATGAGTGGCTCGACACTCACTATGACTCAGCTTGGTTTAATAGTTACATGTTGTGCTCGACATGCATTACTAGTTCAAAATTAACTATGAAAAATAACTTAAGTGTTTTGACACTCACTTTTCAAAAAAAATATGAGATTAAAAACATGAATATTACCCTTATTACTAGATTCCAAAGCTAAAATTGTAACATTGGGATATTTGAAAAAGATATGGTTTCTTGCTCTTTGAAAGAAAAACTAGGGAAAGGGTATGATTGATCACAAAATTTATTTAGATTATTCAATAGAAAAGAGTAAAAACATGATCATGAGGCATCAATATAATTCCCCTAAGGCAAAATTTTCAAAACTGGGATAGGGCACAAAACTAGACTAGGCTTTCTTTGAAAATTGGGAACAAATGAAAACACAAACTCTAACTCTAAGAAACAAAAAAAAAAACATTTTCATAGAGGATTTTAAATTTTAGGTACAGTAAAAATGAGGGCTATCAAGAGGATTGCACTATTTCTTTGGCCTCTTTCTCATTTTCCCTATACCATCTTTCGATTGCTTCATAAGAAATTAGCAAGTATTGATCTACCCTTGGGAGATATGACATTTTCTTAATATTATGGGGTCAAAGATTGAGGACTATCTCTCCCATGACACTCTTGATGACCTTTTCTTTGGATACATAGTATAATATATTGTAAGGGACATGTTCCAATCTATATTCCTAAGTTCTATATCTTTAATCTAAGCATGTGCATCTTGAAACTAGGATTTCCTTGGTACTCCTTAGTACTTGAATGCTACTAGTTTTGGAGCTATATTTTCCACCATTGAAGAGGATTATGATGCCATCTTATTTGAACAATAAAGGTAACATTAGTTAGGAAGCTAAGATTTTACCTAAAACAAACCATAATTGACCTTGAAACAAAACAAAATTTGTTAGAATGTAATAAAAACTAGTCAGTTCCCCCAAAATACCTTGCTATGAACTTCAACACACCTAGCACACACTTATAGGTGTGTAGGTGTTCTTGTTTGGCCCCTATTTGACCATTTGTTCATAGTTGTGTACCTGCAAATGTGCACACCTAAATAAGGTGTGCACATGTATAGTACATGGAAAACTAGGGGGAAATTTAAGATCTTGGATTTAGTTAGCACAAAATACTCTACACATGCACACTTTGATGAGGTGTGAATGTACACACTACCTTAGTGCTTTTGGAATCTTGCATCTTGGTTTTTAAGTGTTTTAAGTGTGAAGGAAAGTGATACACACCTTAGGGAGGTGCACATGTGCACACCTTCCTATTGTCCTAATGTTGGGAGTCTTTGTTTTTCATAGGTTTATCCTTTTGGTGTATAGAGGTCCACACATGTGCACCACATGGAGCTGTACATGTGCGCACCTTCATTGTGATGCTAACCTTCACATGTTTTTTTTGCTTGTACATGGCACAAGGGTTGGGAGATACACATGTTGAAGGATGTAAGTGATGCAAGATCATCTCGGGCTGATCTATTATCTTGCTCATTTGTTTTCAATTTTCTAGTTGTTGCTAAGTTTTAGACATTGCTGAGTATTAATAATTGTTGAGTTCTAGTAAATCTTTTGTCATTACTAAGTTGAGGTTATCCCACATCATGTTACACTCAGGTTTGCATGTTATCCCATCTCACCACTATAGTGTGTGCCAAGTTCCATAGTGTGTGTTGAGCTATTCTTCATGTGCTAAGCTATCCTTCATTACTGAGTTACCTAGTGTATGCTAAGTGACTCTTCAAGTGCTGAGTTGTCCTGTTTATGTCAAGTGTCAGCATTTTGGATGTGATTTCTACATTTTTAGTGTGAGCTGACTTGTAGGATTGATTTCAATCACATCATTATGATGAGATCTTTTCTTGGGATTTGTCCAAACCATTATTGGGGTAGTCTTTCTATTTGTAATTTTCTAGAATAATTTGTAAGCCATTTTGGCAAGTATAAATAGAGAATTAAGGCTTAGAGTTAAGTAGTTTTTAGAGAGTTTAGCACAAAATGTTGAAGTCTAGAAAGTTTTTTGCATATGTGCCTAGAGCTATGAATTGGATACTAGATCTTAGTTCTTGAATGTATTTTTGTATGTGGCCATAACTCAAAAGCCCTTACAGCTAGGCATGTATGCTAATCATTTGTTGAATCAATAAAAAAATATTGTTCTCTATCTCTCTTAGTCATATTTTTCTCTTTGTGTGTTTTCTTTTGTTGTGTTAACTCTACAAGGTTGGTCTAGATTGTTGGGTGTACCTTTGGTCCTAGTTCTTCCTTCTCCCTTCTTGTGTTAGGTAGTATTAAAGCGTAGTTGTTCCTGAGTGTGAAAGAAGATTGTTGAAGTGTGAGGTAGTTTGTACCAAGAACTTGGATCATGTATAACCCTATTTTAGATTTGGTTATATGGTTGTAGATCTAAAAATTTGACCTATAACTTGTAGTAGGTTACAATCTTGTAGGAAGCTAATCTGTAAAGATGGTTTATGGTAGAGAAAATGTTGATAATGCCATGTTAAATGCATTGAGACAAATTATAGCCAGATTAGATGCTCTGGAGACAACCTAGAGGAGAGGAGCACATCTCAAGGATGTGAGTGATTATGAAGTAGTAGCACCAAACCCTAATCCAAAATCAAAAGAAGATCAAGATGAAGAAAGATTGTTGAGAGTATTGTCTAGGGCACATTCAAAGCCTACTATAGAAGTTGTTCCTTATGATGAAAAGTTGGACACCAATGTTGTGTTGGATTGGATCTCTGACATGGAAAAGTTATTTGAGTATGAAAACACTCCCAATAATAGGAAGGTGAAGATTGTAGTTAGTAGGCTAAAAGTTCATGCTTCACTATGGTGGGAGCATTTGCAAACTAACAAACAAAGGAGAGGAAAGGAGAAGATTAGAACTTGCTAAAAATGGTGAATAAGATAAAGAACAAATTCCTTCTTGCTGATTACCAAGTTAGCTTGTTGAGAAAGATGCAAAACTTGAGATGAAAAGACATGACCGTGAAAGACTTTATTAAGGAATTTTATAGATTGGACATCAGATTTGGGCATGCGGATGATGATGTTGAGAAAATTACAAGGTATATAAATGGATTGAGATCTAGAATTCAAGATGAAATAAGTGTTGTGAAATTGGAAAGTGTAGAAGAAGCATATCAATATGCATTAAAAGCTAAGGAGATCTTGACGAAGAAGCATCAACAAATATAAAGAGGTAGAGGTGGTAGATTCTTGAGAGGTAGAGGTAGATCTTATGGTGAAGGTGGTAGATATGATAGTTCTATTCAAGATAAAGACAAATCTAAATGGAAGAATTATGAAAAAGACAAGACTGAGTAGAAAATTGGTAGTTAATACTGAGGAGGTACTGGTTCTTATCGAGGAAGAGCTAATTCTTATCCTAGAGGTGGATTTTGTGGTAATTGTTTCATATGTGGTAAAGAAGGACATAGATCTTTTGAATGCAGATCCTCTGAACGTGGGCAAGGTAATAGAGATATTGTGATTCAACAATACATTAGGAGTTCGCCAAGTGGACCTAAGGCTAGAGAAAATTTGATGGTGAGAAGAAGCTTATGTAATAAGGGAAGTGATGAGGAACCTATTCTTAGAAGAAGTTTTTTCAAAACTAGATATAAGATGGTTGGAAAATGCTACAAGGTGATCATTGATAGTAGAAGTTCTACAAATTTGGCATCAAAAGAGCTAGTTACAAAGTTGTAGTTATAGAGGCTAAAGCATCCTAAACCCTATCATGTTTCTTGGATAAAAAATGAGCATAAGATATTGGTAAGTGAGCAATGCATTGTGAAGTTGAAGATTGGACATTACTTTGATGAAGTGTTATGTGATATTATGCCTATGGATTGTTGTCATATTTTGTTGGGTAGACCTTGGTAATATGATAGATATGCTATACATGATGGAAGATTGAATCAATATATTGCTGGCTTTGATTGAAAGTCTAGATGAAGTTAATTGTACTACAACAAAAATTTGCATGCTTAATGGAAAGCAATTTGAAAAAGAAGTAAAGAAGAATCAAGTTTATTTTTCTATAGTTCCTAGAGGATCGAGTGTTGGTAGTAATGACCAAGCAACAAAAGCTAGTAATGATCAAGTAATATTAGATAGTGATAGCTGAGTATCAATATAATTTATGGAATTACTAAATGAGTATAAGGAGATTGTTGCTAAAGACATTCCTAATGGTTTACTGCCAGTGAGTAGCATAAGTCATTGTATGGATCTGATTCCAGGAGCTAGTTTGCTGAACAAAGTACACAATAGATTGACACCTACAAAGAATAAAGAACTTAATAGAAAACTGCATGAATTTCTACAAAAGGGATTAGTCAAAGAAAATTTAAATCCATGTGCTATACCTACTATATTAGCACCAAAGAAGAATGGAGGATAGAGGATGTGTACTAATTCTAGAGCTATTAAAAAGATCACAATAGAATATATGTTTCATTTGCTGAGGATGGATGACATAATGTATTTTTTGAGTGGGGAAAAATATTTTACCAAAACTGATTTGAAGAGTGGCTATCATCATATCAGAATCAAAGAAGGTGATGAATGGAAGACTACTTTCAAGACAAAAGATGGTTTGTGTGAATGGTTCATTATGCCTTTTGGTTTGATCAATGCACCTAGTACTTTCATGAGGTTGATGAATGAAGTTCTAAAAAGATTCTTGGGTAAGTTTGTGATAGTTTATTTGGATAATATTCTAATATTCAGTAAGACTACAAAAGAACATCTTGAGCATGTTAGACAAGTATTGCAGAGATTGAAAGAGGAAAAGTTGTTGATTAATCTTAAAAAGTGTTCTTTTATGCAAGAGGAGATTGTGTATTTAAATTTTTTTATTTCAACTAATAGTTTGAGGATGGATCCAAAGAAGGTTAAAGCAATTTTGGAATGGCCTACACCTAAGAATGTGGGTGAGGTAAGATCATTTCATGGTTTGGCTAATTTTTACAAAAAGTTTATAAAGAACTTTAGTGTTGTTTGTAATGTTATGACTAAGACAATGAGAGGAGATAAAAAATAATTCAAGTGGACACATTGAGCTGATAAGAGTTTTGAGACTTTGAAATAAAAGATTATTGAGTTACTTGTACTAGCTTTGCCTAATTTCAATAAGGTATTTCAAGTTGAATGTGATGCAAGTGGTAGTGCAATAGGAGCTACATTAATTCAAGAAGGTAAACCTGTTGCTTTCTTTAGTGAGAAGTTGAATGATGCTAAAAGGAAGTATTCTATCTATGATCAAGAGTTTTATGCTATTGTTCAAGCATTGAAGAAGTGGAGAGATTATTTGATTCCTAAGGCGTTTGTATTGTATACTAATCATAAAGCTTTATAGTACTTGGGAAGTCAACATAAATCGAATCAGAGACATATGAAGTGGGTTGATTATTTGCAAATTTTTACATTTGTGATTAAGCATAAGAGTGGAGTTACTAATAGAGTTTTTGATGCATTGAGTAGAAGACATTCTTTGTTGACTAAGATAAAGGTTGAAGTTCTTGGGTTTGATGAAATGAAAGAGTTGTATAATGCTGATCCTAATTTTTCTAAGGTGTGGAGAGAGTGCAAAGCACCAAATTTAATAGATCACATTAGTAAGTATGATGAATATTTTATTCAAAAAGTTATGTTGTTCAAAGGTATTTAGTTGTATATCCCTCAAAGTTCCATGAGGTTGAATTTGGTTAAGGAAAAGAATAGTGGTGGATTGGCTAGACATTTTGGAATTGATGAGACATCAAGTATTATTGGCCACAGATGTATAAGGATGTTCAAAAATTTGTAGAGAGTTGTGGAGTAAGTCAAGTTGCAAAAGGAGTAAGTCAGAATACTAGATTGTATACACTTATTTCTATTCCTGAGAAACCTTAGAGTGACATTAGTATGGATTTTGTTCTTGGATTGCCTAAAACAACAAAGGGGTATGATTCTATATTTTTTTGTTGTGGATAGATTTTCTAAAATGGCTCATTTTATACCATGTAAGAAGAAATTAGATGTTGAACTTTTCTTCCAAAAGATTGTTAGATTGCATAGATTACCAAGAAGTATTATTTCTAACAGAGATAGTAAGTTTTTTGGTTATTTTTGGACTTTGTGGAAGAAGATGGGTACTAAGCTAAAGTTTAGTTATATATTCCATCCACAAACTGATGGATAGACAAAGGTTGTGAATAGAAGTTTGGGTAATTTTTTGAGATGCTTGGTTAGAAATAAAACACATAATTAGGAAATGGTATTGGCATAAGCTAAGTTTACATATAATAATTTTGTGAATAGGAGTATAGGAAAGACACCTTTTAAGATTATTAGTAGAATGAAGCCTAGAGGAGTATCAAATTTAAGAGATGTTGCTGGTGAAGAGAAGAGAAGTGTTGTAGGAGAAGAATTCGCTAATTTTATGGAGTCTTTGCATAAGGAAGTGAAGCTCATGTTGGAACAAAGTAATTAGAAGTATAAGGAGAATGCTGATAAGTCTAGAAGACATCATATTTTTGAAGTTGGTGATTATATGATGGTTCATTTGAAGAAAGGAAGATTTTTTGGTTGGAACGTACAATAAGTTTAAGATGAATAAGTTTTTACCTTTTAAGATCTTGAAGAAGTTTGACAATGAAAATGATTATGAATTTGAGTTACCTGATGACATGGATATAACTCCTATATTCAATGTTGTTGATATATATAGGTATCATGAGTTAGATGATGAAGTTGTTGTACCTAAAAATTATCCTAAGAAGCAAATTCAAGAGGTTGAATGGATATTGGATTAGAGAGTTGGGAAAAGCACAAGAGGAAAAGAATACTATGAATATTTGGTGAAGTGCAAAAATAGACTAGTTAAGATGCGACATGAATTTTTCAATTTGAGTTGGATTCAGCTTAGGTTGTAACATCTCAATGATTTAGGAGAATCATTTATTTCTACACTATTTGTCTAATACAAGAGCATCCTAGGTTGACGTGTTATCCTACTCATTTTTTTTTATTTTGCTAGTTGTTGTAGAGTTGTAGACATTGCTGAGTTGCAACAATTGTTGAGTGCAAGTAAATTTTAAGTCATTGCTAAGTTGAGGTTGTCCCATGTCATGTTACACTTAGGTTCACATGTTATCCCATCTTGCAACTAAAATGTGTGTTGAGTTCCACAATGTGTGATGAGTTATTATTCATGTGCCAAGATATCTGGGTAAAAGTACAAAGTTGTGTCACCTTTTAGGCTGACTTATCAGAACGAATGAATTTGAGTATTTCTATCTAAAAATCAATTTTTTTCAAACATATGATCTAGATAAATTCATTCTAGCTAAGTTATATATGATCTCACACTTTTCCAATTGGAAATGTTTATTAAATGCGTATTTTATACTAGTTTGTATCCAATTACTATAGAAATTTAATTATTTCAAAAAATTGAAATTTCAATAACTCTTACTATTTTTATAAATATTTTTTTTAATAACTAATAAAAACCATTTTATAGATCTCAAAGTCAAGAATATTCTCATATAGAGTTTATAGTGTTTTAATTAGATATAGTATATTATAATTAAAAAATTCTACAAGCACATATTTTAACACTCAAAAAGATGTCAATTTTGAGAAAGAAAAACATATTGAATCATATCAAAAGAAATTGAAACTTATATGACATTTTACAGGAGAGAGTCCTCTTCTAGAATACATACTTTTTATTCTATTTAAAATAGATTTGTTTTAAAAAAATTGGTGGGAGATGTAAACTATCAATTTCAGGCGAGTTAAAATTTGAATCATTATAAAAGATAACATATAGGTCTAAAGCCAATTTGTATTTTTGAATGTTCTAGATATAAATATTATCTATAACATAGTTTGAGATCAAATGGAAATAAGTTTCTTTCCATATGGTTTTGTGGTGGGAAATAGACCCTTAATTTTCAGCATTTTTCATCATCTAAAAAATTGTCTATAAAAATTATGAAAATATATCAATTCTTATTCCAAATAATTGTTAAAAATTATAATCATAAACTTGAAAATTTATACACATTTCATTAGTTTACTTCATTTTTAAGTTATAAATAATAATACCAATTTTATATCATTGAAAGTGAACAGTTATACTTTTGTTAGCCTTATCCTTTACAAACAGGTGACATGGGTTTGTGCTTTTACCCATCCTTCATGTACTAAGTTACCTAGTGTATGTCAAGTGACTCTTCAAGTGCCAAGTTATCCTATTTATGCTAAGTGTTATCATTTTGGATGTGATTTCTATGTTTTTGGTGCAAGACAACTTGTGGGATTGATTTTGATCATGTAATTTATGATGCAATCTTTTCTTGGGACTTGTCTAGACCATTATTTGGTTGGCCTTGTTATTTGTAATGTTCTAGAATGATCTATAAGCCATTTTGGAAAGTATAAATAGAGTATTTAGGCTTAGAGTTAAGTATTTTTTAGAGATTTTAGGGCCGAACATGAATGTCTTGAAATTTTTTTGTGAATGTGCCTAGAGCTACAAATTGGATACTAGATCTTAATTCTTCAATGTATTTTTTTATTTGGCTGCAACGCAAAAGGCCTTACAACTGGGCATGTATACTGATCATTTGTTGAATAATTAAAAGAATATTGTTCTCTCTCTCTCTCTCTCTATTGTGTTGTTCTCTTTATGTGTTTTCTTCCCTTGTGTTAACTTTGAAAGGTTAGTCTAGATTGTTGGGTGTGCCTTTAGCCCTAGTTCTTCTTTCTTCCTCCTTGTAGCAGTGAGGGTGCATGCAAGTTTGGGATTTGAGAGCAAGTGAAGAAGGATAGGGCATTTGATGTCTTATATAGACCCTAGGCCCTAGTGTGCATCTTTGTGGGTGCACACCTTCACAAGTGTACAACCTCAATAGGTGCACACATGTGCATGTGTGCATCTCCAGAATGAGATGTACTATGCACTTATGAAGTGCACGCACATGCACATGTTTGCATGTGCACTAGTGCACTAGTACACACTTAAGCACATGGGTTGAAAAACCTCATCTTTTCTAGACTTCTAATCCTCTAAACTTCCCATTTAGATACTGGAGAAAATCTAGACTCTTAGGGGACTCTAAAATTGACCCAGACTTTGGACTAGGAGTCTGGTAGAGAAACATTTACTAGGGGGTTCCCATTTCTAGGAGAAATGGGGTGTGAATTGTGTGACCACAAAAAATAGCCCCAATAAAAAGGAAGAGATTAAAAAGGTATTTCTTCATCAACAAGCATTCTTCTGACATGTGTCAAATCATAACTAAATTCTGAAGTCTTCAAGAAGCTTTCAAGTTCCTTGATAGTCAAAACCTTAGAATCTTGAATCTTCAAGCCCAATGTGTGCTCAGTGTATTCATTTCCTTTGACATTTCAAAGTGTAATCTATCATGAGTATTTAGCAACTTAGAGACAATATTTTTTGCACTAGTGCATTCATCAAAAATCCTCATCTTCCTATTTATCAATCAATGTATAACCAAATGAGAGAATCCATTCTAAGGCCTCTTGATGAGTTATCAATTCTTTTATTTGGATCCTTGATAATATTTTTTGGTTTACTCCATGGAGCTTTCATGTTTCCATTTGATTCTTCGTTGAAGTTTTTTGCATATTTGATGGATAGATATTTTGGAGTGCATATCCATTCTATTTGATTTAGTTTTTAGGATCTTCTAGGATCTTTATTTTAAAACCATCTTATAATTTCTTTTTTCTTTCTTTTGTGCCTTGACCACACTTAGACTGTGTGACCAAGGCATTGGTGTTGTTTTCTAATTTATTTCTTTAGTTTGATAACCCTTGCATTCCTCTTTTATTGATATTTTGGGAAACTCTCATACCAAACAATAATCTTCATAGTTTGTTGAAGTGACCCCTTGTCTGAACTGACAAGGTTAGATAATCCCTCACTACTATCAACCTAGATTTGAAAATCACCAAGATAGTCAATCCTTAAATTCCATAAAGTTTTTGAGAGCTATCGATCTGCAACTCTAATTTAAAGACTAAGAGTCCTTTCCAACTACAAGTCATATCCATTTTTAGCTAGTATAAGAAACAAAATCATCTAAATGCTTTGATAAAGAAACACCTCTTCCCTAAAGTTGAAACCAAAAGGAGTAATCTATTAGATGAGTCAAGTAAGAGTCTTGATTGCACCTAATATCCATAATGACACAACATGTAAAGAAAACACAAAATTGAAAAAAACACACTTGCAGAAAATAAACATGCAACTGAGAGTAAATACACTTGTAGAAAGTAAACATAGTTGAAGAAAGAATTTTTTATTTAAAAAAAAAAAATTCCACTTTAGGCCTTGAAGTAATGTTTCATAAACTGGTCATTGAATGGAAATGGGACCAATTTCCCTTGTAGAGAACTTAGCCTAAAAGTATTATCTCCCAAAAATCCACAATTTTGATATGGACCAATCCAAAATGGTTGAAACTTAGTGCACCTACCTAAATCTTCTTTTTGCTTGTCCCATAGGAGAACAAAGTTGGATATTCTAAAAGATTTGATTACGTCTTACTTGTTGAACCACCTTTTGATGACAACTTGATGTTTCACGATATGCTCTAAATTTTTTGTTCTTTTCTCATATACTTCCAAGAGATTCATTAGTTTGATCTTAACTCTATCAACATCCTTAGCATATCCCTTCATGAATTTCAACTCTAGAATCCTGAGATTGAGTAGGAACTAACACTAGTTCTTGTCTATACATGAGTAAATATGGAGATGTCCACAAAGATTTTTTAATCCTTAGTCTATCTATCCATAATGCATATTGTAGATGAGTGTGCCAATCTTTTGGGTTTTCATATAGCAACTTATTTATCACCATGATCAAGTTTTTATTCGTGGACTTAGCCATACCATTCCCATAGGGATAGTATTTAGATGAGAAGTTGATTATGACCTAATTTTCCAATTCCTATTGAGTTTGCAAGATTGATGTAAAAGATGACCCATTGTCAGATACTAGGACGAATGACATATCAAACCTTGTGACAATGAGTTCTTCCAAGAAATTGTTAACCACTTTTGTTGCGCAATTTCAAAAATTCTTATTTTCTTTCTAGTGCATGCAATAGTCCATAGTTATGAGGATGAGCATATGGCCTATAGATGATGATGGACTTACTAGTCCTATAAAGTCCAGCCCCAACTTGGCAAAAGGATAGACCTCAAATACTAGTTGTATTTGCATAGTCAGATGTCTCTCTCTATTGGCACTTGTCTAAAAAATGTTGAAAGAACATACATGTTTGAATGCATCCTTGAAAATGGTAGGCCAAAAGTAGCTTGATCTCAAAATCACATGGGTCATAGCCTCTGCTGATCCATGTTTTGTGCCATACTTATAATGAAATTGTTCCAAAACCTCTTTGTTTTGTCATGTCCCAAACACTTCAAATAAATTCCCTCATAGTTTTTTTTGTATATTTTTCTATCTTGAAGCATATAGGATTCACATTTCACCTTGAGTCCTCTTCATTGAGAACTATTCATCTTAGGGTATTTGTTCTACAAAATATAGTAAACAATATCTTGATACCAAATATTCATGATTATTCCTTGATCAATATCCACTTGAGACACTATGATCTTTCATTGATGATCGGTATTGATTTTGTCATCAAATTTAATTTCATTGTCAATACTGATATCATTATTTGCTATCATCTCAGTCACCCCTTGCCCTCTCACCAACTTCATTGGTTGAATCTCTAGATCAAACTCTTGTAATATAGCCATCCATTTTCCTCATCTCTATCCTAATTCATTCCGCATTAGTATGTTTTGACTATAGGGTCAGGAACAATAACATATACCTTACTCCTGAGTATGTAATGGAAAATTTTCTTAGCTACTTTTTATTAGGGGAAGATTGCTTATGAAGATTAGAATAGTTCAATTTAGAATTCATCAGTGGACAACTCATGAATGCAATGAGTCTCTCATCTTATTTTTATTTCTTCTGAGTGAGAATTCTAGCTAATGATTTCTCTAAAGAAAAAGAGTAGATTTTAAATTGAAAATCATAATTTTGACTCACAAGTATTGGAGTTGTAGAGATGGCTACTTTGATCTTTTCAAAAGATATCTTTATTTTAGGAACCCATTCTGTATTTTCTCCTTTCTTGTGAAATTCATTAAGGGGTGTACTATCTTAGCAAACCCACAAATAAAGTTGTGCACAAAATTAATCTTCCTAAAGAAATATTTGAGTTCTTTGCAACTATGAGGAGGTGATATGTTCAAAATTGCTTCTATCCACTTAGGATCAATGGATATCCCTACTTCAAAAATGATATGGTCCAAAATATTTCCTTTTGTGACCTCAAATGAACACTTCTTGAGATTAAGAGATATGTCATACCTTTGACATTGGTTGAATGCTTGTCTCAAATTAGTAATATGAGTATTTAGATCTTTCAGAAAGATAGTTAAGTCATCCATATAGATAAGTATATGTTTGATTATCATCCCTTTGAATGCTTCATCCATTTCTCTTTGGAATGTGGCTCCCAAGTTGATCAATCCAAAAGGCATCCCTTGGTATGCAAAGGTTCCCCATTTAGTTGTAAATGTATTCTTCAACTTGTCTTCTTCATCTACCATTACTTGATTGTATTTGGAATATCCATCTAGAAATGACATCATTTTAGACTAGTTTCAAATTTGCAATACTTCATCAAGCGAGGGAAAATGATAGTTACGCTTCTAGGAAGCTAGGTTCAAATTTTGAAAATCCACACAAAGGAAAATTTCTCTAGCCTTTTTCCTTACCAGAACCACGTTAGCAACCTATGTATAATTTTGGATTGGGAAGATAATTTTAGCATCAAGTAACTTTTGGACTTCTTTTATTATCAAAGGCTCAATTATGGGATTCACTGGTCTCTGTCTTTGCCAAAAAGGTTTGGCATTAAGCTTCAATGGAATGTCACGAGTGATGATTTTAGGATCATATATCTTGAATTATTCATAACTATACTCTATGACATCTTTATATTTTCTAAGTAATTGAAGTATACTTTCTCATTCTTGAGGGTTACATGCCTCACAAATCACCATAGAAAGTCACTCATAATATTTTCTAGACTATTAGACTAATAATTAGAAAAGATCTAATCATAGGAGAGGTGCATATGGTGAGAAGATAATAACTTTTGAGCCACTTGAGCTCTCCCTACTAAGGAAAGGAGATGAGTCTGCCATCTCAAATATATATTTTTTCAATCTTTGCAAATAACCAATTCCACAAACCTTTGAGTGAGGGTTCAATTGAGAATGGGATCTCCAAGTATCTCACAATAGAATTTGGACCACACCACTGCCATCCTTTATTGACAACCCAAAAAAGAGGGGGGTAATGCCAACTAAGTATGGTTGACTCTTGATACCATAAATAATAATTAGAGTCTATAAAATATATCATCAAAGTTAGTTTCTCATAATTCAATAAAAAAGAGAAATATCATCTGCAAACTAAGCATTAAGGAGCATCTCCTTATTAGGTAGTTCAATCCCTTTAGCTAGGTGTCTTAGCTGAGTTGCTCTAAGAACATAGAATATTATATTAGCTTTAATAACACACAATGTTGGAGCAATGATACAACCTTTTCTTATAGATCTTTTAAGAGTAATAGCTTTAGTGAATTCACCATTTACATCAATAGAAGTGGAGGAGTCTTTAAGAAGAATACTAATGTAATTACAAAAATAAGGAGGAAAGAAAAAGTCTTGTAGAATTATTATCACAAATGGCAATTCAATCTAGACATATATCTTCTTATAGTTTAATAGAAATATGGCTACATTTCCCCCTCAGACTTAGCCTAATGCATAGCTTCCTAGCTAGTGATTAGATTCTCAAGAATACACCTCCCTTTGGTAAAACTAGTTTGGGTTGGGGAAATGAATTCAGTTAGAATCCCTTCAATTCTTCTAGCTAAAACCGTGGAAACAATATTGTATGATAAATTCAATAGAGTTATAGGTCACCTATGTTTAACTTACATATTATTGCCACCCTTGGGTGAGAGTTTAATAATCCCTCTATTAATGTTAGCTCCTAGGGATCCCTGTTTATAGGTATCTTCATAGAGGTCCAAAAGTTAAGGTCCAAGCCACTCCACACTCTGTTTAAATAATTCTACTAGAAGGCCATCAAAGACAAGTGCTTTATCTTTAGAAAGAGTTAAGATATCCCCTTCTATCTCATTTATATTTATAGGTTTATCAAGTTTAATTTCTTTTGAATCTTTAATCTTCTTAGGGATAGGCTTGAGATAGTCCCTCACAAAATTCAGACGTAAAGAGACCTATATAAAAGGTGTAGAAGGCTTCTTTAATGTCACTTGGGTCACCTAAAAGATTCCCATTAATTTGAATACCTTCTATTAGATCTATTTTGTTCTTATCCCTAATGATGTTTCAAAAATTATTTAGTTCCTTTATCATACTCATCCCTCCAATTCATTCTTCCTCTTGTTCTCTATCCTTTGATCTTATACTACTCAATTTCCTTAATTGACATTTAACCCTAACTAACTTCTCCTAAAGTATAGGATTAAATCCTTTAGATTTTTTATCCTTCTTAGTATGGCTTAATTTACTTTGTAATTCTAATTCCTTAGATCTTCTATCTATATATTCTTTTTCTTCCATTCATTTGTACAACTATCCTTTAAGACCACTAGGAAATTTCACAACTATCTAGGTCTCAAACCTTGGCTATAGAACTTACAAAGACTAGTAACCATTTGAATGGATTCAAGATTATCCTCTTCCTTAAATAGACATGTGTTTAATTTAAAATAACCATTACACCTTCTCATACCTTTATTATCTATAGCATTATCCATACAAACCTTCAAATGGATTGGGTAATGGTTAGCAATAGAAATAGGGGAGACACACATAGGTGCATATCCAATCTTATTTTCAAAAGAGAAAATAAATCTCTCCATATAAACCATGTATAATCTACAATAAACTATTTAACTACCTCCTTGATTAGTACACCAAGTATACCAGATGTTGGGAAAGAAGCCTTTCTTAGATTCAAGGGGATCTACAATTCTAAATTTCATTTTGAAATTAGACCAAAAGAAGTACTCATTACCCTTCGAACTATGTGGGATTCCTCCACATTTATCCTTTTTATATTCCACCATGTTAAAATATCCTACAAAGATCCAATGTGCTTTAGGGAGACCTTATATCAACCATTCCTATAAACTTGCTCTTTCTTTGTAAAAAATTTGGAGCATAGATATTGCAAATTCTAGTAATAAAGTGAGTGCACAAAGTTGGGTCACAATTCCATGGAAGTCAAATTTGTAGAATGAGACCACTTAGAAATGGGTACCTGATTTTCAAAAATGAGCACCCTTTTTTAGCTCAAGTACCTAACCCTAAATTTGTAAAACAAGCACTCATTTTTAAAAAAATTGGGTACCCATTTTTTATTTTCAAAAAATGGGTACCGATTTTTGAGAAAATAAAAAATTTGATCTTTTTAGAAATTGGTACCCATTTTTTAAAAGTAAAAGACTGCTACCTGTTTTTAAAAAATTGGGTACCTATTTCTAAAAAATTCAATTTTTTTTATTTTTGGGGGATTTTAAATGACACTTTTAATTTTTTTAAACGAGTACCCATTTTTTGGATTTCAAATAACGAGTGTTTGTTTCTTACAACATGAGGTGCGATTTTTTTCTTGCCTCAAATTTTAGTTCAGGATAGGCTTGGTGAGACCAAGCCTATGCCTTGGCCTCTCAAGATTTAGCTAAGGCATTGAACTAACAAAATCATGTCTTGCCATAACTTTTAGAGGGTCTTCCCGATCAAATTTTTTTATGAAACAAAAACCCAGTCGAGCTCTCATTGTCCTAATTTTAGAAATATAAATTTTATAGTGTTATGGTTTTATTTACTATTTTTGTATTATTTTTTAATCAAAGGTGGTACCTAAATGTAAAATAGTTACATTCATTAAAACTAAAATAGATTTTTTTATTTTATGATTTTTCTTAAATAAATCTATATGTCATCAATCTACATTCAATTCTTCTGAATTTAAAAAAATTTGAAAAAAGTGAAATTTTGATCAAATTATGGTGTCTGTACATGAGAGGTTTTAAAATTTACCTTTATAGACAATTAAAAATTAATAATAAAAAAATTATTCAAAACAATTTAAGGAAAAATATTATTATCAATCTTTGGTGTGTTAGGTAACTTTGTTTAAAAGGATTTACAAAAATTTATTTATTTATGTCAAATTATGGTGTCTATACACGAGTGTGGTACACAAATAAATTACATATTCAAAAAGTAGATTCCCAACACTATAAATTTCATTTCTAAAGTTTTTTTATATTCAATCTTTAAATGCATCAAATTTTGACATCAATTGACAAGAAATTTCAAAAATAGGAAAAACACTTCCACTTTTTGCCCAAAATGGAGACCCAACTTCTTGCACTCACCCAATACTATCTTGAATATAAAAAATTATCAAAAGGGCTCTTTAACACAGAGATACAACATTAGCAATAGTCTGACTAGTCCATTAGGGACCAATATGAATAGGAACACCTCCTTTACCTCTATAGTGGATGGAACAAAAACTAGTAGCTTGGTCCCATAAGAATTTCATTATGGTGTATGCTTGGAAACCTACAATTTTGATCTCTTCAAGAAAAATGATGTCCTTCATTTTGAGATTGCTACACCATTTCCTAAATGTTAGGATTAAACCTCAGACAGAAATAACAATTACAGGCAAATATAAACAATATCGAAAAATAATATATTACATAGAAATCAACACAAGATACCAAGATTTAACGTGGTTCACCCAAACACTAGGCTACATCCACCAAATAGAAAGTCCAATATTATTACAATCCAGTGATTACAATCTGATTACAAATTGTAATCCCTTACAGCTCAATAGTGCCACAAGAACAAATTTTTTGCATCACTGCTTATGAAAATGCCTAACGCTGAGCCCTTTTATACAAGTAATTTTATGCCGCTTTAGGGTTACAACATGTTGGCCATATGTCGGCCATATATATATATAGTACTTACTTGATCAGTCACCACAAACTAACTCTAACCATATATTTTCTAATAGACATCTCTAGGGCTCTCGCATTCCAACTTTGCATGTGAATCGTCATCTATATTGATGCGTGTTAGAATTGTTATAAATCCTATTAAAGAAGTCATGAATGCTTAATAACTAATATTTTAAATAATAAAATAACGTTAACAAATATTTAGTTAAATTATTTAAAATTTATATTTTTCACAATTGAATTAAATTTTTTTGTATCAGTAATAAATATAAATATAAATATATTATTAAATGGCTAATAGAAATAGACATTCATAATCTTGACAAAACATTTTGAACTAGCTCTCAAAAAATGCATATTTAATTGTTTTTGTTTACCCCTATATATTACGCTTCTCTTTTGCACACATCTTTCCCTATTTATATTTAAAAAATATTTTCAAATGTACTACTATCATCAAAATAACATCAATGACTTTCAAATGCATAAGAAATTACACCTAAAAGATATATAGATTATCTATATGACAATCTAACTAAAATATTTAAACTAATAACAATTAAACAATGACAACCTAATGTCATTTTATCCCAAACATATAGTTATCTAAATAGAAAGGAACGTCCATCACAAAAAGGAGTTTAGAAGCCCTTAATTTGTAAGGGATAAAATAAAAGTCTGTGGCAGGCTACATATCTTTATCAAAAAATTGAAGTCCTTTATAGGATGTGTTAAAGCGTGGAATCATGAAGCTATCTAAATTGAATCATTAAAGTGTTTTATGTAATGGTGAAGTAGAGTTTTTCCCTAATGGAGATGTTATCTCAAATGAGATAGAGTCACCCAAGTTGAAAGAGCAAAGATATTCTTATTATTAATGTATAATCCACCTCCAAAAAGAGGTGAAGTTGGTCTTGTGTGAAGTTGGTTCATGAGGGAAAGAACCAATAAGAAAACTCTCAATCCTTACCAAATATAAAAGATTACATAATCACAAGGCTAATGAGGAGATCCATAACAATAGGTAGCAGTTATATGGAGCCTCAAATCATAACAAGAAAAATAGAAATCTGGAATCTCTAAAAAAGCTAGTATAACATGCGCTACAATCAATGTTGACAATCTCCCACCAATAGCTACCCAACCAAAATTCTATAGAGTGTGGACCTATTACAAGTACCCCACAATAACTAGTTCATAGAAAATATGTGAGGTGAAACATGCAAAGGTCAGCATGAGTCCAAAGGGTCAAACGATAAAAAGAAACTAAGTGCAAGTATATTTGGAACTAGGGATAAATTGCAGGCTAATAGCTAGCTACAAAAACATCAGTCACCATAATTGGTAATCTCAACACTGAACCAAAGTCCATGTGGAGTGCAAAGATGAAGTCCAAAAGTGGTTACAAAAGTATTAAACATCACAACTAATAGATAGAACACCAAACTAAAATGTAGAATCAAAGACCACGTGGCCATGATTAAAAAAGCACAATATCCCAAGATCTACCAATAAAAAAGTGGACATTTTTCATAGATAACATTATTTCCATGTCTCATTCAACCCCAATGTGTAATGAACATACTAGGGGTATCCATCCACAAGAAAAATGTAGTTCATTCCAAAATCAAAATACAAAGGTGACAAATAGAGTACAAATAACCAACATGAAAACAAAAATTAACTTGGGAGCAAACTTACACTGCCATGAGAACCATATGGAACACATTAGTAGAATCAATTATTTTTAAAATAGATAAATCCTCAAACAATTCAAAAATAACATTATATTGAATGAATAACCCATAAACAAAATAACCAATCGAATAACTATGCTCACAAGGGGCACCAATGCAATGTAAGGATGAGCAAAAGTCAAAATTAGGAAAACAAGAGTCATGGGATGGAATCCCCAATCAAGAAAAAGGTCAAAGGTGAAATTCATGAGTGAGAATTGTTAAAATGACAAAAATCTTGGAAAAAAACTATATGCATCTCAAAGGAAAGCACTTGACCCATATTTTTCATTTCATAATGGAGAGTCTAGATGTGGAAAACTTGGATGGCTCTTTTCATACTATCAAACATATGCTTGAAATCCCACCTATCTTTTAGGGGGTCCCACAAGAAATTGCTAGAAATTGATGTGCTACAACACCAGAGATCATACTATTTGATAAGCTCCAATAGGTCTATGTTGACCCTGATCTAAGACCAAATTATAAAGTTGATAATATCTTCAAGGCTCCCCAACACTCAGTAATCTCCATGATATGAGACCTGAAAAGGGAGACTAATTATGATGGGACTATGAATATATTTTAGAATAGAGCAATCAATTCCTCCCCAATAATGTGCTTGAGTACCCTAAAGTAGAATTGGAATGAACATGAGAATGCCTAGGAAAAATGGGTGTTCAAAATGGGGTCTTCAAATGACCTTTCGCACTTAGCAAATTGGAGCTTGATTATGAAGTTCCTTGGATAGTAATCTATATTTGGGAAAGAGAAAAAGACAAGTGAATGCAAATGTTACCATGCAAATTTTTAAGTAAAGAAATTTTCATAAAATGACAATGTGGAGAAAGATTGTCTGATTGAATCATGAAAGACCAAGAATGTACATAATTGAACAAATTACCGTGCTGGAGCGAAAAAAACCTTTGCCCACATGCCAAACATATTTGGAATTTTATGAAATAAAAGAGAATTGATGACTTGAGATGCACCCTACATGTATGAGCATCATTTCATTTATGGAAGATTAAGCATATTAAAATATTTTGACTTGTTGGAAACATAAAATCCTAGTGTATCTACAATAGAATAATTGGAGAATAACATATTTAGGAATAATAATTGATCACATTTAGTGATGAGAAGTATGAGGAAGGGATCAATTATTATTTTTAATTTTATTTTCTAATATATTTCTTAAATAAATAGGAGACAAGAATTATCATTGATGATATGATGTGTTTGAAAGATAGAGAGCTTAACATAATAGGAGGAGAAATTAATCATGTTTGATTATCAATTTTTCCTTAAAAAGTTCATCAATGTCACTTTCTACTCAAATATCAAAACTATTTTCCCTATTTTAATGTTAGATGACCTCAGCCTCTAAACATTATTGACTTGTGTGCAATGAGACAAAGAGGTATTGACTTGTCATTTCACTTTCATTGACTACCTCAATCTTTTGTGTTAAATTCTAAAAAAGAAATGAAATAGAACAAGAATAACTATTGAGTTGTCATTTTTATTAGAACTTTCTTGAAGGGATTTACTATTAAACAACTTTGATTTTTTTCTTCATAACTCACTCAATCTACACTTTATTTCTTTTGGTTTAGTACTGTGAAATTGTGAACAAAGGTTTAAGGAAAAATAGTTTCAAAGTATGAAGTCATGTTAACAATTATCTAGACTAGTAATGGTAAAGTAAAGACCTGATTTATAAGGAGACAAGATTCATGTTATTCCCTATAGTGAGTTAAAATACTCATTGAAGAAAGGACGTTCAAGAAAATGACACTTATTCATATTGGTTTTCTTCTAAATATGTGTTTGAAAGGTTTCCCATTTAAAGACTTCAAAGTGTTTACTTATAATTTAACCATTTTACATTTTAATTCTTTCCATTTAATCTAAAACTAACAAATTGAGAAATAATTTTATTTACTATTCATTCACTATATATTTGAGTTCTTTTGGTTTAATGTGAACCTATGATACTGAAGAATAACTTTATTCATTATTCAATCATGTTATATTTTAGTCATATTAATTAAATGTAAAATTATGAATTGGATAAATAATTTTTATATTAAGTAAAAAAACCAAATTTTTTTTTAATCAATTATTTCTATTTTTTTTAATAATTAATATCTAGAATAACAAATTGATGTTAACAAATATTTAGTTAAATTTCTTTAAATTGACATTTTTCACGATTGAATTAATTATTATTTTTCTATAATTAATAAATCTAAATGTAAAGATATTATTAAATGGCTAATAGAAATAGACATTCATAATCTTGACAAAACACTATGAACTAGCTTTCAAAAAATGCATCTTTAAAAAAAATTGTTTACCCCTACATATTGTGCTTCTCTTTTACAACCATCTTTCCCTATTTAGTTCTAAAAAATATTTGCAAATGTACTATGTTCATCAAAATGATATCAATGACTTTCAAATGCATAAGAAATTACACTAAAAAGATATATACTATGTATATGAAAATCTAACTAAATGTTAAAATTAAGAGTAATAAAAAATTGATAACCTAATGTCTATTCATCTCAAACATATAGTTATCTAAATAGAAAAGAACATCTATCATAGAAATGCTTTAGAACCCCTCAATTTGTTAGGAGAAAATCAATGTCTTTTAAAAGGTTGTAGATTTTTATCAAAAAATTGAAGTCCTTGATAGGAGGGATGAAAGCACTGAGTCATGAAGCTATCTAAATTGAATCATTAAATTGTTTTCAATAATTGTGAAGAAAATCTTTCTTTCAATGGGGATGTTGTCTCAAGTGAGTTGGATTCATACAAGTTCAAAGAACAAAGACATTCCTATTATTAATGTATAAGACACCTCAAAAATAGGTGAATTTGGTCTTGTGTGTGTGTGTGTGTGTGTGTGAGAGAGAGAGAGAGAGAGAGAGAGAGATAATCTTTCAATAAAGGTGATCAAAGTGAATGGGACTAATGTTGGAAATATAACATGAGTAATAGAGAGGGGAGGGGTGAATCAATTACTACAAAATAAATCCTAGATCCCTTAGATGTTAAAAAAAATCAAAACATAAACTCTAATTAAACTATATTTTCTTGTTACTCGACAAACACACAAGTACTTAGTTAACACTAGCAAATGTTGTAACTCAACAAGCACTGAGAATCAACTATAACTGAACAATAACTGAATATACTGATCTTAATGTGATTAACCTTAAATTTAACTTAGTTACATACACATAAAATAAATAGCATGAACACAAGTGACACCAAGATTTAATGCAGAAACCCAATTTGGGAAAAACTACCAATTATAAGTAGTTACTAATTTTTACTCTTCTAAAGTGAGCCCTATTAGGAGCCAACCTTGTTAAAGGTTACAAAACACATTGTTAGTTGTGACCCTATCTAAGGATTTGATCACCCTATTAGGAGTGGCCTTGTTAGAGGTCTTTAGACACTTCAATAGAAATGTCACCTTGTTAGAAAATTTACAAATAGCTATTAAGCCAACTCTATTAAAAAAATTTAGATCACTGCTATAATGGTTAGAAAGTAACAATGAGATGACTTGATTTCTAATGGAACTAAATTGCTGATTATAGATCTTTGTTTTTTCTTGTACTTGATCCTTTGTGATTGAATGTATCTTTGCAGCTCAACAAGGATATTCTTCTTATCCTTTTGATTCTCTTCCTCTAAGAATCTTCAAGTCTTCTATTGCTTACACACATTCATTCACAACTTCACCTTATATTAATATCTTACATATTTTCAAATCAACTTGAATACAACTTAGAATACTTAGTATTCATCTCCTTAGGTGGCTAGAACCAAAAAACAAATCAATTGAACTCAATATGCCAAAACAAGAAAATCCTTCATTAGCCAACCCTACTTGGTAGACACTAACTCAGAAATGATTTTCCTATGTTAAGCAAGCGAACTTGGTTAACACTGCATATTGACAATTTTCCTTTGATAATCAAGTGAGCTTGGTTACCGTTGGTTCCATCCAACATTTCTTTCATTAATCAAGTGAGCTTGGTTAGCACTCAACTTTTTCAAACTTTCCTTTGACACCCAATTGAACTTATTAGATAATGTCTTCTGAACTTGGAAATCTTTGGAATGCTCAATAGACATAGGAAACTGTCTTCATTGCCCAAGTGAGCTAAACATACACTAACTGACAATGATATGACATTTTGTGTAACATCAAAGACTATACGTAATTAATCAATTTTTTTCAACAATCTCCCTCTTTGGCATTGATGACAACACATGTCATAATACAATGAAATTTTAGAGAAACAATAAAGTAAGGAACATATCTTTATTTTGATTCTAATTCTTGTCCATGAGAATTCCCTTTATTAGTGTGAACTCCATCTACCTTTAGTTTCTCCCTCTGTCAACAAAGCTCTACCTTCAATATCTCCTTCTAATACCAAACTTTCCTTCTCTGATATCAGACCAAGTTGTCCATCTTTGACATCTTAGGAAGTAATAAAATTTCTATGAAATATATGATAGAAAACTCTCCTTCTTTGACATCTCATGGAAAAGACAATATTCAATGAATATCAATGTACCACATGTACTGATTCATTTGCAATGTACCCTTGTCAATATTGCATCAACTGACTAATCTTCAACATTCTCTAGTTAGTGCATCACTAAACTTCATTTAGTGAACTTCAGATAGGGGAATGACCCCTAACTTAGCTCTTAGATATAGAAATGCATCTTTAGGTAATAGCTTAGTGAATATGTATGTAATTTTTTCTTTAGTATTCACGTAGTCCAATCTTACCTCTTTATCTTGTACCAATTCTCTCAAAAAATTACATTTTATAGCAATGTGCTTTTTTTGGTATGCAGCATAGGATTCTTTGATATATTAATTGCATTGGTGTTATCATAGAAGATAACCATTGGATCCTTGATCTCTACCTTCATACCTACCAACAATTTCTTGAACCAAACAACATTAGAAAAACTAACTATTGCTACCACATATTATTCCTCTATTATGGACTAAGAAATACAATAATGTTTTTTTCCTATTCAAGACACTAGTATTTTACTGAGAAAGAATTCTCCACCATTAGTATTTTTTCTGTCATCAATACTTCCTACCTAATCAGGATATGTAAATGCTTTCAAATCTAAATTACCTCCTTTTTTGTACCATAATCCATAGTCCTCAATACCCTTCAAATACCCCATGATTCTATGATTTTCTTTGGGATTTACTAAGAATCTTGCCACCATACTAACTACTAATGCCATATCAAGCCTTGTGTGCACTAAATATTGTAATTTTTCAATATTTGATCTATATGTGGTCTAATATACCTCTTTGGAATCATTATTTTTGGAAAGGTTATGTCCAGTAGACATAGGTGTTCCAATTGGTCTTGAATCATCTTTTCCAAACTTCTTTAGTATCTCCTTAATATATTTGGATTAAGTAATATAGATGTCATCTTTCTTCTGTTGGATATACAATCCAACAAAGAATTTTATCCCCAAACATGGACATCTCAAATTATTTACTCATCTCATTTGAAAATGCCTTGCACAAGTTATCATTTCTTACAAATAAAGTGTCATCCACAAAGATTTTTGCCAATACAATCTTCTTGTCTAGTCCTTCCAACCTAGTGTGAATTCAGATGTACCCCAAAATAAGGTGATCCAAAAACCAAAAAAAAAACACATAGAGGAAAATGAACAAGAGGAACGAGATTCAAATCCAAAGAGATAACATTTCATATATTCAAATCAAGAAGTTTACATCCAACATGCCCAACTGTACGGCCATCTGGGTTATAGCCATTACAAAGAAGAATACATCTAAAGAAGGACAAATCTCCAGACTCAAATACAAACTTCTACCTCCAAGCTACTTCATGCTAAGACTCCTCAACTAAAATGACTACTTCATGATTCCCAAAATTATTATTAAGACTCCACCCAAGATCCCCTAAAATACTTGCATGACCACAAGTCAGCCTATTACAAATTACCAACTAAATAAACCCTTACATTAAATGCATAACCAAGCCACAAGTTGGCTCTCAATAAATATTAAATACACATCACAAAATTAAATACACACTAGGTCAGCCCAAATTGGAACTAGACACATAAAATAACTCGGCACATATAGGATCACTCAACACCAATACGAACACTTTACACATGAAGGAACACTCAACCAATACTAGATAACTTGGCACACATTGCAAATTGGCCAACACTACAACCAACCAACTCAAAACTTGAAGGATCACTCAGTCAATATTGGAAAAATAAATGGGATAATAGTCTAACCAGTATGTTAACATGATGGTAGAAAACTTCTAATTGGCAATGACTAAAAATTTAATAGCAGTCGGTAATTGTTGTAACTCAACAACATCCAACAAAATGAACAAGATAATGTGATGGAAAGTATGATCCTACATCAAACTATAGGGGTAAATAGACAAGACCTTAGATGCTTCTACATCACCCTCTTTAATATACAGGTTATTATTATTATTTTTCTTTGAAAGCCAATCTTTATCAAGTAGTCATGATGTCTTTCATGCCAATCTCTGAGAGCTCTCTTGAGACCATACAATGCTTTGTGTAATTTGTAGACCATATTCTTCTTTCTAGGATCCATAAAACCTTTAGGTTGTTCTATGTAGACTTCCTCTTCAAGAATACCATTCAAGAATGTAGATTTTACATCCATTTGATAAACTTTAAATCATTTATGTTTTGCATATGCTAGTAAATTTTGAATACCTTCTAATCTTGAAACAAGAGAAAATGTTTCACCATAATCAATACCTTCTTCTTAAGAATAACCTTTTCAAACTAGCCTTTCTTTTCTTCTTAAAAATTTTCTATCTTCATTTAGCTTATTTCTAAAAAATCACTTTTTGCCAATTAAATTTTTATCCTTGGGCCTAGGAACAAGAGTCCAAGTCCTATTCCTCTTTATTTTTTCTATTTATTCATTCATAGCCTCAATCCAACTTTCAGTATCCAAAGCATACTTAACATTTCTAGGTTCAAATTCAGCAAGCAAACATGTACCTTTCAATTTATTTCTTGTCATTATTCTATTTGATTTGTCTCCAATGATTTGATTAGCTCATGGTGCCTTTTGAAATATCTTACTAACATGGGTACTTTAGATTTAGAAAATGTTCCACTAACCTCTTCATGATCTTCTATATCAAGCTTAGGTCCCACTATCTGTGACTCAAGTCCATCAGACTCAGTTTTCTCTAGCAATAGCTTAGTAGCTTCTAACTATGATTTAGGTCCTTTATATTGTGACTCGAGTTGCACTGGTTACAACTTGGTAGCTTTTGGAGATTTTAGGGACTTGGGAAATGAGACCTCCCAACTTCCACATAGATTTTGCAATGTATCAGGTTCATAGTAAACAAACCTTCTGTAATCCTCAAGTTCTTTACTACTTTCCTCTTCACTCTTTTCTATAAACTCATCAATTCTCACATGGCCACTTTCTATGATCTTATGAATTTCCAAATTCAAACATTTATATGCTTTTCTTCTATAGGAGTATCCTAGGAATATGCCTTCATCACCTTTGACATCAAATTTCCCTTTCCTAGATTCCTTCAAGATATAGCATTTTCCACCAAATACTTTCAAGTAACTTACATTAGGTTTTTACACATACAATAGTTCATAAGGAGTTTGATTTGAGTCTTTCTTCAACTGTACTTTGTTCAAAGTATGCACTATAGTACTGATTTCTTCCTTCAACTATTTGATTGCAAGATTCTTTTCTATCATCAAGGTTCTTGCACAATCCATGATGGATATGTTCCTTCTTTCAACTATATCATTCTATTGTGGTGTACCAGGGGTTGATATTTGTCTCTTAATTCCTCTTTCAATACATAAATTATTGAACTCATTAAAAATGAATTCATCATCTCTAGCTAATCTAAAACAATTTAGCTTCTTTCTAATTTCTTTCTCTACTCTTGTCAAATACCACTTCAATTTTTGAAAAGCTCCATACTTTTATTTTAAATACATTATAGTCATCATTCTAGAATAATCATCAACAAAAGAATTAAAACTTATCTCCACTACAACTCTCTATTCCAATAGGTCCACAAAGGTCAGTATGAACCAATTGCAAGACTTCTTTTGAATGATAGTTCTTGTTTTTGAAACTAGTCTTTCCCATCTTTCCAATTTGGCAATTTTTGCATAGATTGATATCATGTTTCCTCAAACTAGGAATACATCTTACTCTTCTTCTTTTTTCTTATCTTGACTATATTATCAAAGTTCACATGACACAACCTTTTATGCCATAAACAACTTTCTTCTACTTGAGCAATAAAACATGAACTTTCACTAACATTAGGTAGAATAGGTTACCTTTTGTTTTTTTACTAGACCCAACTAGATTTCCTTTTCCATCTAGTACCTTGGCCTTCCCATTCATGAATTCTACTTTAAATCCAATTTTATTCTACTATGACACACAATAGATTATACTTTAGTCCTTCCACCCAGTAGGAATTGTCACATCTGAGTTCATTGCTTAGTAAAATGCAACCTTTTCTCTTTATGCAACAAGGTTCATTGTTTTTAAATCTCATACATGCACCATCATAATGTTCCATATGTTAAATCTTTGTTTTTTCAATAGTCATATGATTTAAAAAACCACTATCAATAATCCATGTACCATTTTTACTAACATGAGAAATAAGTTCCATCTTATCTAATTCATCTTTACGGCTATATATACCATTTTATCATTATCACTGCTGTCAAAATCTTTATCCATAAAACAATATTTCTTACCTTTTTTCTTGTGGTCCTTGTAACTCTTGAATTCCTTCTTTCCCTTGAACTTACTATTTTTCTTTTCAACTTTTCCTTCTTTGTTTGGACACCTCTAGCAGCAATGTGACCAACTTCTTCACATGAAAAATAGATTAGAGGAATTTTACCTTTAGTTTCCTCTACCTTTGGGGTATTTTTTAACAAGTAGAGCTTCAATAACTTCAAGATCACTATCACAAATTTCTTCCTCTTCTTCACTTTTTGATTTCTTGACTTTTGATTTTCCACCTTTCTTTTGGAGTGAAAGCTTGGCTTCAAATGCAAAGTCAATACCTTTTGAACTAGGAACATAGTTATCATAGTTAGCTAATTTAAAAGTTGTCAATCTTCCCACTATAGAATCCAAATTTATCTTATTATTTAGATCACATCTCACTTCTTGAATATAAGATACTCTAATTGCATAGATAGGAATAAGGGTTCTAAGTACTTTTCTTACTTGTTTTATCATCAATGTCTTCTCCAAAGACTTTGATTGCACTTACACTTACTTTGATTCACTCAACATATTATGCAATGTTTTCATCTTCACTCATCTTCATCTAACCAAACTAGCCTCTAAGACTTTTTTCTTTGTCTCTTCTTACATTGTCATCACCTCCATATATATCTTTTAGTTTGGTGCATATTTCATGAGCTCTAGTGCAACTTTTAACCTCATCAAATTTAACAATTAAGAGAAGAAGCAATATCAATCATCATCATGATGTGATTTTTCTTTCCAGCAATCTCTTCAATTGTTAATGTTCCAATAGGAGTTTTGTAAGCATTTTCCAAATATTTCAAACCTAAATCACTAATGGTTTCCAAATGCAACTTCATAAGTTCCTACCATGCTACAAAGTTATCTTTGTTTAACTTGGGAATCTCTCTTCTATAAGACATCCTAATCTTTAGCTTGGGTCCTTCAAACCTTCTCTACAAGCACCAAATGCTCTGAAACCAATTGTTGGAAATATAAGAGTAACTAATAAGAGGGGTGAATTAGTTACTACAAAATAAATCCTAGATCTCTTAGATGTCAATACAAATCAAAACATAAATTTTGATTAAATTGTATTCTATTGTTACTCAGAAAACACATAGGTACTTGATTAACACTAGTAAATGTTGTAACTCGAAAAGCATTGAGAATAAACTATAAGTTGGAAATAAATGAATATATTGATCTTAATTTGATTAAACTTAAATTTAACTTAGTTTCATACACATAAAAGAAATAGCATGAACACAAGTGACACCAATATTTAACATGTAAAACCAATTTGGGAAAAATCACCAATTGCAACTAGTTACTAATTTTCACTCTTTTGAAGTGAGCCCTATTAGGAGAAAACCCTATTAAAGGGTACAAAATGCACTATTAAGTGTGAACCTATTGGATAAATTTATCACCCTATTAGGAGTGGCCTTGTTATAGGTCTTTAGACACTTCATAGAAATGCCACCTTGTTAGAGGATTTACAAATTGATGCAGGAGCATCCAAAGGTATAAGGGCAATCCTGTGCCACCAAAAAAAAAAAGTACGTAGACTTAGTTTCCATTGCATATGTTTTCATTTTTGGATACCCATTTGGGTCAAATAAAGCTTCCACCTCTCACAGTTCCACTATTAGTATTCTAGGTTAGAGTATTTGAGCACCTTGGGATACGTGTAAATGCCAAAAAAATAGGACTATGTAATTGAACCATAATTATGGTGGATTAGAAGTTGTAAATTGGAGGGAGGATTAAAATTGTAATTTAGAATATTCCAAAAAAAAAAAAGTCAAAAGGCTGCAAGGTTTGAAAGTTATCACAGTTTTTCAGTTTTTGGAGACCTCCTAAGAATGCTTCAAAGGCAGGTTCAGTGCATTAAATGACCTCATATAGGGCCTGTTGGTGTCTTATTTTGATGTTAAGAGTACTAAAACTACTAGGCGACAAAAGGCTTAGTACCTAGATATCAGTACATACACAACCTAAAGAATAGCCAATTCTCATTATCACTTGCATATGCAAAGTATTAGGGCCCAACTTCAACAAAACCTTAGATGGTTTTCTACTCTTTTGGCTCTGTAAAACCAGGGCGGGTGCACCCGGGGATGGTTCAAAGATGGAATAATTGTATGAGAATTCTCCTTAGTTTCATTTTGATTCTCATCTCTAAATCCTCAAACATATAGGTAAATAACTGATAAACACATCCCTTGAACAGATATGGCCAAGAAATCTTCTATAGCTCTGCAGATGTTTCCAACAACAATGGCTAAATGAAGCTAAAACAATCTAGGCAGGCAAGTGCTGGCCAACTTTGAAAATCTTACAGGAAAGATAAATGAAAATTGATTTTATGATGTATTTTGAAAAAGCTAGTTATAATATACTTCTCTTTTGGCTGAAATACTTTCGATCAGTGCCTAATCCATTGGGAATTCAGAGTCAAGTAAATTCTTAGATCTAATTTGTTGCCTTGCAACGAATTTTCATTAGCAATTCTTACCAGAATTTATCATTCAAAAATCCTTATTAACACCCAAGCAACCTCATCACATTCATCAAAGCCTTTACTTAATCCATTGAATTAACAGCAATAACAAATGGATGTACAGTTCTTACTAAATTGCAATCAATTGCATAAGCTTTTACTCACACAACATCAAGGTAATTCAGTATTAAAAAGGAGACAAAATTCAGAGAAGAACAGATATGGGGATAGTTCATAATTTGTATTCATTTCCTTTGAAAATGGTATATCCTTTACAAAAGACCCAGAAAAACCTTCATAGAAGAAGCATAGTTCTTTCTACATTCATCCATATCTCAGAAATTTTGACAGAAAAAGTATACTTATAAATTTCTTTTCCAAAATGTTTGGACCAAAAAAGAACTAAGCGCAATACTTAGTGAAAACCAAATTCGGACCCATCTTTAGCCTTGGGATCTCACTTAAATAACGTAAGATGCAACAAGCTTCAGGCTACAGTAGGTGACAGGTGTCCTTCTTTTGAAAAACAAAAAACAAGAATAACAGAAAGGTTGATTACAACAACACTTCTTGGCGGGTCCCTTTCTGTTATGCTTCTTGGTTGTTATGATCTGCTCTCGCAATCATTCCTCATCTTCAGAGTACATACCCATAAGGTCTGCAAGTGATGTATCATCTTCTGTTACATGCAAAATCACTTTAACCTGGGGATTTTCTATGTCATCATTGCTGACTACAAGAGTAACTATTACTCTTACATCTTCCTCATCATCTTCTCCTAACATCTGTTCACTAAACTGATCTTTCCATCTGTTGAAAGTATCATCATCTAGCCAATCAAAACTTAGGGTTTCTCTTTGTATCTTTATTAAAGAATTGGCATTTTCTTCTAAATCATCGAATTCTTTTCTTATATCAGCATAATACAATTGTATCTTTACTAGCTCTTCATTTGTCTTTGCCCAAAACCAATAGCCAGTCTCACTGATGATGTTTGTTATTCTGTTATCAAATAATTCATCCATTTCCTTTTTCCATTTTTCCTTTTCCTTTACTGTATCAACAGATTCTAAGGCACAAGGAAATAGGGTGAATTTTTTAGCAAGATATCTTGAAAAACAGAGTGTCAATTTCCTCTGTAAAGAATCTCTTTTATTTTCAAAATTATCTAATTGATTCAATAAATCAAAAATCCTCTCAACCTGATGATAAGGCATTTGAATTGTAGATATACAAATAATTGTAACATCATTATTCCTCTGTCTCCACTTCTGTGCAAGAGAATCTAGTCCATTCTTTTCTTTATTTAACTCATTGATGAGGGCTACAATCCTTGTCAACTGGTCATAAAAATTTGACCATTGTATTTTATCCCTCAAGTATGTCACACCCTGCCTCCATTTCTCTTCCTGCTGATTTCTAAATTCTATCTGCCACTCATGTAATTTGGTTTTTTCTGCTTCAAATTCCTCTGCAGTATAGAATTGGGGTCTTTCAGGGGTGTCAGGTATCTCAATAATAGGGGTTAATCCCACAGATGACTGTGGGGGATATGCAATTCTTAGTGTACTGGATTCTCCCACTTTTCTCTTTCCAAGTACCTTTTCCAATTGAGATACCCTGTTTTCTAACTCAATTCTCCTCTTTACCTCTTGATTATAGGCTTCCACCACTAGTTCATATTTATTATGCATATCCATCATTTCCCTCTCTTCTCTTTCCGCAGTAGCCAGGGAAAATTTAGAATAATCCACATTCATGTGGGCTGCCTGTACATTGGAAGTGTCAGCAACTCTTCTTACAATGATACTCCCTGTCAATCCTGAATCATCA
Organism: Cupressus sempervirens; assembly: GCA_028749045.1. Lineage (NCBI taxonomy): Eukaryota > Viridiplantae > Streptophyta > Pinopsida > Cupressales > Cupressaceae > Cupressus > Cupressus sempervirens. The sequence goes on along the minus strand of CM053786.1, from coordinate 618,661,530 downwards.
GGCTGTGATGAAGTAATTTTGGATCCTCTTCTCAGGGACCACATAACAAGGGCAGCTTGATCATTGCTGAATGTTGTACCCAATAATTCCTCTTTATTTGGATCCTGGAGTCCTAAATTATTTGAAACAGAATTAAAAATTAATGCGTCAGCAATGTCCCAATTGGGCAATAACAAAACATTAGCATTTTTTACCATCTATCTTCCCTCATCAGGGGTTATATTTTGGAACTCTTGAACCATTTGTTCCTTTATTAGATTTTGAATGGAAGTCTCATCCATTTTTGGATGTTCTGCTCTCATATTATTGCACCTTTGCTAAAAAATGTGCATGTTTACTCTCCACGCAAACTGATGGAAAGCCCTAGATCTTACAAAATTGTTATCAGACAAAAAATGCTGACTGGCTTGTTCCAAAACAGGGTCCAATTCCCTTCCTTTGAAATCTGCTGTAGTTAATTCAAAACTTGGTACAGGGGGTTCCTGAGGGTTCCCTTCATCAATCTCTGCTTGTGTAACAAAAATTTCTCCTTGTGACCCCATTTGTTCGAATTGCTCATTGGTGAGCTGTTCTTCCTCAACTCTTATTGGGGTTTGAGAAGGTGAGCCACTTTCATCAGGGGATTCTTCCTCCCTTATTATTCTCCTTCTTTTGGGGGAAGGTTCAGGGGGTCTTTCTTCTAGGACAGTGCTGGTAGATCCAACAATCTATTTTTCTTTATGCACAACGGGCACCTGCTGTCGGACAATAGTATATCCTGTTTTCTTCCGTACCACCAGTGGACCTATTCCAATGTTGGGAGTGAAACCCAATTTTCTCATAATTTCTCTGGCTTTATCTGGAAAAGAATTAATAAAATGCTATTTCTTCTCATTCATTACCTCCATTATCTCAGAGAAATTACTCATGAGCTTATGTATTTTATTTGCATTGTTTGCAACATTACTAAGAGGACTAAAATTTTTATCAAAACAATTAATGAATTCCAAAACTTTTGAATAGACTCTCCATTTTTCTTTCTTTATTTCTTGCTCATGGAGAGAATATTCATTTCTTATTATATCTTCAGGAAAATAGAATTCATGCTGAACTGGACGAAGCTTGATTCTCAATCTAAGAGCAGAGTTAAAGAAACCTTCTGTATCACAAAAACGAGAGTGAGACACTGCCATTTTGTATTGATCCAAAAATTTATGGAGAAAGACCCACCCTTCTTTAGTTATCACAAACTGGTGGGCTATAGTACAAGTAGGAAAAATTGATCCTGTCCCCCTTTTGTGCAAAAAGGCCTCCTCCACTCCTCCCAACTGCCACAAAAATTCAGCTATCCCTACCTTTAAAGGTACCTGATAGGGTAACACATGGGGTGTTCCTTTGAAACCATAGACCCTGATGACCGTTGAGACTGGATATGGGATAATATCTCCCCAATTATGTGAAACTTTTAGATTATGGGTTTTGTCCATAGGCCTGACAAGGTGCATTAATGCCTTAGGGATTTTGGGATTATCACTCAATAAGAGGCACCTTAGTTTGGAGGCAAAGTGCCTATCAAATCTAACGAAGCTAGCATTTTCTACTTCCCAGGTCATGTCTGCACTCCATAATTGGACTGGTAGTGCTTCCCCTTCTTGTTCCCTATTTAAAACCATTTCTTTACCAAAATAAGTGGCCCCTTTAAAAAGAAACATATGCATCAGTAAGGAATACTGACCCCAAACCTTTTCCACCTTGCCCTGTGCAATCCCCACCAATCCATGATGAATCTCATTTGCCAAGTAAGATGCAAAATCAAAAATTATTTCCACACCAAAAGAAGAGATTTGGGTGATCATATACATGAAGCCCACCGGAATAAAATCTTCTTCGCCCTCTCCGAAGACTCTGCACAGGGTCCTATATATCTCCACTTCCCTGGCATTAAAACATGATTTCTTGAAGGGCTCTTTAGAAGATGATGTTATGGTTGGGAGGCCTCCAATCCGGCCTATGTGGGCTTTCAGTGCACCCTGTCTAACTACATCCCTCTTGGATATATATTCTTTTTCTAAATCTATCAGATTAATGGGCACATGATACATGGTGAGGGGTCCCAGACTGAAAACCTTCCTAATATCCTCGGGACTGATGGTAACTAAAGCCTCACCATCTATTCTCTTCACTACCTTAGTGGCTTGGTCATAGTTTTTTGCTATGGCTTCAAGCAGGTCAAAATCCATAAACACGCTGGGAACAACAAGCTTCCCAAGATCAAAATTCCAAATGTTGGCATGAGGGGCATATAACTTTCTCTCTGCAAACCATTTCTTGAATAAACTCAAACCAGTCTGAGCAGTTTGAGCATCCCGGACCCAATTACCCTTATCATACAATCCATCAGCTACCCTAAGCCTAGGATTGAGTGAGGTTAACCTCTTAACTTGCACCATTTCTACAGTGGACTTAGGAAGTAACTCAAGCAAATCATCATGCACATTTCTATCCAGGTAGTTTACTGCTCCTGTAAATCCCTTCTTAGGAGGCATCTTGGGCTATCCTTTTTAAAACTTAAAAGCTCACAAAGATGATGGCAGTTTTACTTACTTGAATTCTGTCTCAATTCTCCTTTGAATTCCTGCAAAATTTCAGCGAACAGATAACTTGACAATTCTTATCAACCTTGGCACGCTTTTCTTTCAGTAATAGCTTCTGCACAAGAATGGCTTCAAATCTTTTTTCGCGTGAAATGAAATTGATGCAATCTCTCTGTATTATACTCTATTTTTTCTCATGGACGAAGCTTTCTTGTTTAATTAATACAGAGAGTGGCACTACATTTTTTATTTAAAACTGCACCGTTGATCTTCAAAGATCCTACGATCATGCGGTACAAAGAGAACAACTAGGAGTTATACTTGCCATGTCAGTTATATTACCCAATGAGAGCTTGCCACGTACATAATTCTTTCTTTTGATGGTGCTTACCTTTAGACCCACTGATGACGGAGAACATGTGTCAGCATGTCGCTACTTCGTTATGCATAAAGAACTAGCACCTTGCCATAATGAGGCGGTGACAACCGTTGATCGGATCAAGAAATGATCGAAAGATACGCTACAGGACTTCTTAAGAAAGAAGGCGGTGGGCCCATCTCGCTATGTCGCTGTAATTATCTTCCTTGCAACTCTTCATAACAAGATAGCGAGCTCCGTTGATTCACTTCAAGCTGATGTTTCAGATTTCTTGTACATTTAGTCAGGTAGGTATTAATGAGAATCGGATCTCTGCATAGCTGGCACATGTCAAAATTATCATAGTCATCTGTCATTACACGTCATCATAGATCTTGCCGATCTTTTGCCATTTTACGGGGCCTCGCTAACTCGCTAACGGTGAAGCATCTGAATTTTCCGATAGCGAGGTAGCGAGCTTCGGCACTTAAAAGGATTCCGTGCCAGAAAATGTAAGGGGTACCCAGTAATTACTTCTGTTAATTAAAACTGATTCTGACAACGGCATTTATGACTAGTCATGCCACCTGGTGTAATTATGATACAAGCAAGATGCAATGTCATCATTTTTAGATTTTCATGTGGCCTCGCTACTTCGCTAACGGTGAAGTGCCTGAATTTTCCGATAGCGAGGTGGCGGAGCTTCCGGAAAAATCAACATTCTGGCTCTGATGTCAGATATTCTAGTGGGTCCTTCTCCCCCTTTTTATGGCGAATTGCAAAGTGTACCTGCACAATAAAGCAATTAATAAGCAAATCTCTGATCGCCGCACCTTCACTTCATGGTCCCACCGCTTACAAACTCAACACTCGCTATCTCGCTATACTTAATGAGCATGCAACTTTCAATAGCGAGGTAACGCTAGCGGTAGATCTAATCGGATCTGACGTTTGGGACAAATAGGAAAAAAGGTAACCCGGGAGAAAGGAAAAGGAATACGAAAGCATATTCACTTTTTTTAAAATTTGAAAATTTCGCGCCTAACCATTTATGAATAGGGATGAATATAGGGCTTATATGGCAAATATTTCTTATAGATGGTTTATCCAAAACCTTATACTTCACTTAGACATAGAATATCTGACTTTTCTATGGTTTAACTGAAAATTTTTCACTGCAGAAAAAGTCAGACCAACAGGGCCAAAAAATGGGAAATGAGAAAAGCTAGTACATACAACTATAGAGCACTTTGAGAGCTTTCCATAAATTTAAATGGTTTTTCAATTGGAGCTACGGTTCAAAAGTTATGCCTCTCGAAAGTTTGGTTACCTTTTCTGGATTCTTCTAATTTTGCGCCGACTTCCAACATGGCTTTTGGAGCCTTCTATTTGGTTGGTGGATGCCAACTAGCACTTTCTAGAATGTATTCCTCATCCTTAACCCTTTGGGCTCTATTTAAGGACATTTTTGGCATTGTAAAAGGCAGTTCGGAGTGGAGTTTGAGAGAAAGTACTAGGAGAAGAAATTATCTCCAGATTTATGCTATTGTAAGCCTACAGGGCATATTTTGGAGTCTATTTCTCTGCACTAAGTGTACTAGCATATTTTTATAGTTAGTAAAAATTTCCCTTTCCTATTGTGTCCATTCTATGCTTGGCTTGTGTCTCCATCAAGTGGTATTAGAGCCAATTTTTCTTGACTGTGTAGATAGAGTACTGACTGTGAGGCAGTTTGCACTAGGACTGTGTGGTTGTGGGTTTGAATTAAGAAGATGCCTCCACAAAGAGAGTGTGGTGGAAGGGCTGGAGCTATTAATCTTGAGGAGGTTAGATCCCTCCAAAGGTAGGTTCAACTGTTGCAGGAGGAGCTCCCTAGAGGAACAAATGTTACTGTAGGTGACGAAAGTGAGGATGGCAATGAAGAAGAAGAAATTGGACCAGAAGGGGAAGTTGAAGGGGAAGTTCTAAATTAGATAGAGGAGAGGTTTTTTAGGGCCATTACTAAGTTTAGGAAAAGACCTACGATTGATGTGGGTGTATTTTCAGGAAATCTAAAACTAGAAGAGTTGATCGACTGAATTAATGAGGTGGAAGAGTACTTTGAGTATGAGATATTAGGGATCCAGATAGGGTTAAGTTTGCAAAGGCCAAACTAAAAGGCCATGCCAAAATTTGGTGGCAAGAGGTTCAATTAGAGAGAAATAGAAGAGGAAAGGAGAAGATCACAAGGTGGGATAGCATGGTGGACAAACTAAAGAAGCAGTTCATTCCTATTGACTATGAGCTTGATTTGTTTAAGAAGATGCATGAGTTAAACCAAGCAAGAAAATAAATCCAAGAATATATAGAGAAGTTCTATCAACTTCTAATTAGAGTAGGGCATGCAAAAGAAAATAAGGAGAAGTTTTCTCATTATATCAATGGGTTACGACCTACCATCTAGGAGGAATTAAGTCTGGTAAGAATGATCGATGTTGAAGGGGCGTACTAGTTTGCCCTATGAGTTGAAGAGAAGCTAAATAAAAAGTTTGAAGGGAGACAAAGAGGGCATGATCAAGGAGGAAGGGGTAGTGGTAGGTCATCTGGAGGTTGAAATGAGACCCAAAGGAAAAATGAAGATGTGGGTACTAGCCGGAACTAGAGGAACAAGGATTTCAACCGCTCCTGTGATCAAAACTTTATAGATCAAAGAGGAAGAGGTAGAGGACATGGACAAGGTTTGAGAAGATGAGGTTTCCATGGTACCTATTTCCATTGCAATGAACAAGGTCATTGTGCCTTTGAATACCCTCAACAACAAGGAATAATAGATAGGAGGGTTGAGGGTCAAGCTAGGGTTGCTCATGTGGATGAGGATGCACAATCATCACATTTAGAGGATGCAGAAAGAGGAGAAACTTTAGTAAATGAAAGGGTTCTACTAATTGGGGAGATTGAACTAGGACAAAGGAGGAGTCTATTCTGTACCAGGTGCAAATGTGAGAATAAATGTTGTGATGTGATCATTGATGGTGGTAGCACTAACAACTTGGTGTCAGAAGAGATGGTCTCTAAGTTGAAGCTCAAGAGGGAGAAACACCCCTAGCTCTATTAGATCACTTGAGTGAAGGATGATCATAAGGTTCTGGTAAGTGAATAGTGTTTAGTGAAGTTCAAAATTGGGAGTTAACATGATGAAGTTCTCTGTGATATTATTCCAATGGATGTCTACCATCTATTGTTGGGAAGACCATGGGAGTTTGACAGGCATGTAGTACATGATGGTTATGCAAACACATACTCTCTAACAAAGGATGAATTTTGCCACAAATTGAAGCCCATGGTAAAGGAAGGTGAAAAGGTATGTAGCAGTGCTAGGATCTATCTTGTTGATGAAATAAAATTTTTAGATGGCATGAAAAATCAGCGTATATGCTATGCTTTAATTCCTAGAAAAGATAAGGAAGGTAGTAGTGAAATACCACTTGAAGTTTTAGATTTATTAAGTGAGTTTGGAGATATCATTTCTGATAATGTTCTAGAAGGACCTCCACTAGTAAGGAAAATCAGTCATTAGATAGATTTAATCCCTAGAGCTGGTTTGCCTAACAAGGTGGGTAATAGAATGACTCCTACTGAAACTGAGGAGCTAAACAAACAGGTTCAGGAGCTATTAAAGAAGGGTTTGATTCAAGAGAGCCTGAGTCCATGTGTAGTACTTGCAGTACTGGCACCAAAGAAGGATGGAGAGTGGAGAATGTGTACAGATTCTTGAGCTATAAATAGGATAACCATCAAGTATCAGTTTCCTTTGCCAAGAATGGATGATCTTATGGACTTCTTGAGTGGAGCTCAATACTTCACAAAGATATATCTCAAGAGTGGCTATCACTAGATATGGATTCGAGAAGGAGATGAGTGGAAAACTACCTTCAATACCAAGGAGGGTCTTTGTGAGTGGCTAGTCATGCCATTTGGATTAATGAATGCCCCAAGCACCTTCATGTGGCTTATGAATGAGGTACTTAAGAAGTTCTTGGGAAAATTTGTTATTGTCTATTTGGATGATATTTTGATTTTTAGCAAGACTTTGGAAGAACATTAATTGCATATTCGTAGTGTCCTTGAAAGGTTAAGGGAAGAGAAACTATTAATTAATCTGAAGAAGTGTAGCTTTGCTAAAAAAGAGTTAGTCTACCTGGGGTTTGTTGTATCACCTAAAGGTCTCAAAATGGATCTAGAGAAGGTAAAAGCCATCTTGGAATGGCCTACTCCAAGGTTTTCTACTGAGGTGAGATCATTTCATGGTCTGGTTAGTTTTTATAGGAAGTTAATTAAGAATTTCATTGGCATATGTGCACCCCTAACTAACACAATAAGAGGGGATAGAAAAGAGTTCAAATGGATTGTGGCAGCTGCCAGAAGTTTTGAATTGCTGAAGAAGAATGTGACAGAACAACCTATGTTGGCACTTCTTGATTTTAGCAAGGTGTTCCAGGTGGATTGTGATGCTAGTGGCAGCACTATTGGGGCTGTTTTAAGCCAAGAAGGTAAGCCTATTGCATATTTTAGTGAAAAATTGAATGATGTGAAAAAGAAGTATTATGTTTATGATCAAGAGGTCTATGCATAGTTCAAGCCTTAAAGAAATGGAGGCATTATTTATTGCCAAAGGAATTTGTTTTATATATTGATCACCAGGCATTACAGTATCTAAATAGCCAAGGTAAATTGAATCAGAGGCATATGAAGTGGGTAGAGTTCTTGTAGAGCTATACATTTGTGTTGAAGCATATAAGTGGAAAATCTAATAGGATTAAAGATGCATTAAGTAGGAGACAGTTGCTGCTTACAGTAATGCAGGTTGAAGTAGTTGGATTTGCTGAACTCAAGAATCTATACCATGAGGATCTTGATTTTTTTGAAGCATGGAAACCTTGTAAAGAACCTATTTTTGTAGACAGAACTAAGATGGTATGTTGTTCAAGGGTAGTCAATTATGTATTCCAAGGAGTTCCATGAGGGAAAATTTTATTAAGGAGAAACATAGTGGAGGGATGACATGATATTTTGGTTTAGATAAAACCATTGCCATTCTTAGAGAACATTATTTTTGGCCTCAAATTTCATAGGATGTGAAGAAGTTTGTACAGAGTTGTGAGATTTGTCAAGTGACCAAGGGATTTAGTCAAAATACTGGACTTTATCAGCCATTTCCTATTCCATCCAAGCCATGGGAGGACATAAGTATGGATTTTGTTCTTGGATTTCCGAGGACACAAAGGGGTAATGAATTAGTATTTGTGGTGGTTGATAGGTTCTTCAAAATGGCACATTTCATTCCATGCCATAAAACTCATGATGTTGTCCATATTGCAGACTTGTTTTTTAAAGAGGTGGTAAGACTACATGGCCTCCTAAAGAGTATAGTTTCTGATAGAGACACTAAATTTGTGGGGTATTTCTAGAGAACATTGTGGAAGAAGTTGAGAACAGACTTGAAATTTAGTTCCACACATCATCCGTAGACTGATGGCCAAACAGAAGTGATAAACAGAAGTCTAGGCAATTTGTTGAGATGTTTAGTTAGGGATAAGCCCAAAGGATGGGATTTGATTCTACCACAAGTGGAATTTTCTTACAATAACTCTATAAATAGGAGTACTGGTAAATCACCATTCCAAATTGTATATGGAAGTAGCCCAAGGACTACGCTAGAATTGAGGAAGATGGAGCAAGGGGAGAGGACAAGTGCTAAAGTAGAAGAGTTTTCTGAACATATCAAGTGCCAACATGAGGAGGTCTAGGCACACATTAGCAAGATGAATCAATAGTATAAAGCTAGGGCTGATCAAAGGAGAAGACATAAGAAGTTCCAAGTAGGGGATCTAGTCATGGTACACTTAAGAAAGGAGATATTTCCAGTAGGTACTTACAACAAGCTAAAGATGAAGAAATTTGGCCCCTACAAAATTATGAAGAAACATGACTCAGGAAATGCATATGAGGTGGAGTTTCCAGATGGAATTCACATTTCTCCTATCTTCAACATTGCAGACTTGATAGAGTATCATGATGATGGTGCAGATGAGGAGCTGATGTTAGAGCCATGTCCAATTCTTGCTTCTAAGAAGGAGGAGATAGAAAACATTCTGGATCATCGTGTGGGCAAGAGTATCAGAAATAGGTAGTATGAAGAGTATTTGGTTAGTTGTAAAGGCCAACTGATTAAGGACTCAGCTTGGATATTAGCAGCTGAGGTTTCCCATTTGGGATTTCCTCTACCATCCATAAAGTGATAGGGTCACTTTTCAATCTACCCTGGGTGTCTAATGCAGGAGCATCCAGACGTATAAGGGCAATCTTGTGTCACAAAAAAAAAAAAAAGTACTTAGACTTAAGTTTTGTTTCATGTGTTTTCATTTCTAGATACCCATTTGGTTCAAATAAAGGTTCCATCTCTCACAGTTCCACTATTAGTGTTCTAGGTTAGAGTATTTGAGCACCTTGGGATATGTGTAAATGTCAAAAAATAGGACTATGTAATTGAAGCATAATTATGGTGGATTAGAAGGTGTAAATTGGAGGGAGGATTAAAATTGTAATTTAGAATATTCCAGAGAAAGAATTAGGTCAAAAGGCTGCACGGTTTGAAAGTTATCGTAGTTTTTCAATTTCTGGAGAGCTCCTAAGAATATTTCAAAGTCAAGTTTAGGGCATTAAATGACCTTGTATAGGGCCAAAAAATGGGGGATGAGAAAATCTATTCCATAGGGCTATAGAGCAATTTGAGAGATTTTCAAAAATGTAAAGTGTTCATCAATCAGAGCTACGGTTCAAAAGTTATGCCTCCAAAAAATTTGGTTATCATTTTTGGATTCTTCTAATTTTGCGCCAACTTCTAACATGGCTTATGGAGCCTTCTATTTGGTCCATGGATGCCAACTAGCACTTTCTAGAATGTATTCCTAATCCTTAACCCTTTGGGGTCTATTTAAGGACATTTTTGGCATTGTAAAAGGCAGTTCAGAGTGGAGTTTGAGAGAAAGTACTAGGAGAAGAAATTATCTCCAGATTTATGCTATTGAAAGCCTGTAGGGCATGTTTTAGAGTCTGTTTCTCTACACTAAGTGTACTAGCATATTTTCATAGTTAATAAAATTTTCCCTTTCCTATTGTGTCCATTCTGTGCTTGGGTTGTGTCTCCATCAAAAATAGCTATTAAGCCAACTCTATTAAGAGATTTTAGATCACTGTTACAATAGTTAGAAAGTAACAATGAGATAACCGGATTCTTGATGCAACTAAATTTCTGATTATAGATCTCTATTCTAGATTGTACTTGATCCTTCTTGATTGAATGTATCTTTATAGCTCAACAAGGATATTCTACTTATCCTTCTAATTTTCTTCCTCTATGCATCATCAAATCTTCTATTTATTAGAAACATTCAATTCAAAATTAGACCTTATATTTATATCTTACATATTGTCAAGTCTGCTTGAATACAACTTAGAATACTTAATATTCATCTCCTTAGTCATCTAGAACCAAAAAACAAATCAATTGAACTCAATATGCCAAGACAAGAAAATCCTTTGTTAGTCAACCCTGCTTGATAGACAGTAACTCAAAAATGATTTTCCTGTGTTAACCAAGTGAACTCAGTTAACACAACATATTCAAAAAATTCCTTTGATAACTAAGTGAGCTCGGTTAACATTGGTTCCATACAAAATTTCCTTCATTAACCAAGTGAGCCCTGTTAACACTCAAAATTTTCAAACAATCCTTTGACGCTCGAGTGAACTTGATAAACACTATCTTCTAAACCTAGCAATCTCTAGAATGCTCAGTAAACACAAAAAACTATCTTCATCACTTGAGTGAGGTTAGCATACACTGACTAGAAATGATATGACATTTTGTGTAACATCAAAGACAATACATAATTAACCAATTGTTTTCAACAACTAAATGACTAATCAAAGAGGAGATTCAGTCACCAAGAAGAAAGGTTGATGAGATCAAAAGATATTTATCTACAAAGACAAACTTATCCTTCCAAGTTTCCAATCACATGAATATTGTGTTAAACCAACTTGATCTACATCCAAGTCTTACAAATTAAATCTTATCTCATAAGGATCATAATCACATTGATCCTATTAGTGTATTCTGAACTCTTTAAGATAGGGAAACCTTAGACCAACATTCTACACTAAAACAAACATCTTTTGTTAGAAAACTGTGGGGGGGTGGGGGAGGTGGGGGGTGAATCATTTATCATCATGTCCTTTAAAAAGTTCACAATACTTCTAAAAACTTGATCTTATCAGTAACTCAATTGGTAAGAAGACTAAACTTCATCCACCTTAAGTTTGTAAACATATTATAACTTTCTATTGAGTATCAAAACTTAACATCTTTATTGATATGATAAATATGAAAGAACATGAAAATATCCAATCACAAATTAACACCAATATTTTTAATGTCAAAACTTAATTAGCCTAAAAATCACATGGGAGTAGTCACTCGAAATAATTCACTCTTTTGAAGTGATTTTGGTTAAGAGCCAACAATGTGAAAGGTTACATACACATTTCTAGATGTAACCCTCTAAGGGGATTTGAACAAAAGATCATGCGTGACTACAAAAAGTTGGGTTGCAATTCTGTGAAAGTCAGATCCATGGAATTGTACTTCTAAAAAATGGGTACCTAATTTTTAAAAAATCGGGTACCCGTTTCTAAAATTAAGCTTCGAGCACTTGAGCTGAATTTCAAAAATTAGGTACCCGATATTCAAAAGAGGATTGGGTGCCCAAGGTGCTCAAATATCGAGCACCTGATTACTTTTAAAATTTGGGTACCTGATTTGGAAGACTTTATTTAACCCCATTATTTGGCATTTTTGAAGTCATTTTCATGACCTGAAAAATGAGAGCCCGATTAGAGACACATATGGGAGCCTGATTTTCAGCCCTACCGACCACCCCCTTGCTGCTAGTTTTTGATATACTAGGTATTTTAATATGTTTTGTACTATTTTACTTTATTTTTTTCAATTTTCAATTTAATATTTATGTTAATTTACTATTTTTTCATTTTTAATATACATAAAATTGTAAATTTACATTGTTAATGAGTAGATGTTTAAATTTTTGTATTTGTTAATTAAAATGTAGTTTTGTAAATGTTTATTTAAAAAATTATTATTTTAGATGTTTTGAAATGTATTTAATTTATGTATTTATTACAATGTTGAATGATTAGATTAGATGTAAATTCATTGTTTAAACATGTAATTTTACAAACAATTATAACCTCGACCTAGAACCATATAACCTCGACATAAATTCATTGTTTAAACTATAATCTCGACCTAACCATATAGTTATGTACAATAAAATCCTAAACATGTATAACTAAGTACTTAATCACATAACAACCCGCCAAGGGATCGAAAAAATAAACTTCTAGTATTTAAAATGATTTTACTTAAATTGTATTGTACTTTGTTTCATGGATCGAAAATGGATCATGTAAACTATTTTATAAATGTATAGTCTTTCAGCCTTTTATACCCTGTGACATGTATAGTTTATGATTGTGCATTCCAAATTAATTTTCCAAGTGGCATTTGGAACAAATGTATATAAATTATTTAAATGGATTGAACTGAAGTAGTTAATATTCTTTCATGTGGATGTGTTATTTATTTTACTTTTAGTAGTTATAATTATTTAAAAATGAAATGTATTTGTGCTCATTAAGGAATGCAATCTCTTATGTTCTTTATAAATGTAAATTATTGTATGTATGTTATTGCTTGCTTAGTAAAACTTTTGATTAGTTCTTTGGATCCCTTGGCTGGGCGTCATTTAGGATTAACTATAATGTTAATTTGTATTGAATTTAACTCTAATCATAACCCTTACTATCATCTTAACCTTAATCTTAATTTGCTAAAACCTACACCAGGTAATATATAAATAATTAAATAACTTTTCGATCTTACCTTGAGTACTAATTTTATAAATGTCAAACCCTAAAATTGTAACCTTATTTATTATTTAAACTAAATTATCCTAGAGGAGCATCATATCTACATCTACATGTCATGTACATGTGAATCTAAAAACTTTTGTACATATCTAATTACATCATTTATTGCATAGGAAGGATTTAAAATTTTCATTATATATATTAGCCATGCATATCATATCAAAAGAATCATATAGAGATATGTCATTTACGACATGTCCATCATAGATAATCAAGAAGGGTACTTAGGTAAATTTATATATATTTAACACTATATATTATAAGAAAATAAAAACACCATATATAGGAGCATCTCATGTACATAAACTAAAAAAAATTACCATGACACATGTAATGAGACCAATTAATATTTGTAAGATTCATCGCATATAAGTTATCAACATGTATAAGGGTGATATAATCAAAATATCAAAAAATGAGTGATATCAAAGCATTATATCTTAATATTTAACACTAAAATAAACTAACCCCTAGGTTAACCCTAAACCAAATTGAATATATCAAACTAGATTGAAAGGTAGCCCTGGCCCTTAACTAATTAATATTATACTTATAAACCAAATTGAATTAAACCATGATCATAAACCTAATTATATATCCCAACTTAATAGTAGAAACCTTGAATTTAACCTTAAATCCTTTCCCCAACCATTAAACAAATTGAACCATTACCCTAAGATTGAACCAAGTTAAACGTACCTTAATACTAAATCAAATCACCCTAAACTAGAACTCAACAATATATTCAACACTTTAAAACAAAATTCAAACCTAAATTTTTTGAATTAATGTTGGTTTTTAATCTAAAAGCTCTAACTATAACTCTATATCTAAAACCAAATTCATCACTTTAAAACTTAATTCAATTTATTAACTCTTGTCCTAATTGAAACCTAAGCATGTAAACCTAATCAAACAGTACAAACCAAATTGAACCCTAATCCTAAAACTAATTAAACATTGATACCAAGGTCTAAAAATGATACATCACAAAAAAATTATAAGAGACTTGAACGAATTAGGCATCTGATTAAGTAACCATCCCTCACAATCAAGAGGTGGAGGTGTCCACATCAGTGTGAGTAGGAGCTCGAAATACACCCTTGGATGCCTAAGAATATATCTAAAGAAGTGAATAGCATGTCTTTCCATTGGATGCCAAAACCTTTATATCCTAAGTGAGTATTCATCATGTAATATCTAATTAGGAGGGTATTCAAGCACTCTAACACCCCAATCCCTAACTAGATAATTATGTTAGGGTGGACTAATTTTTATTTATCTTGGGTTGGAAGTGCCTAAAAGTTCTTTTTGGAGACTGGAGATTCCCCTATTTGTTTCCTATTTTCCTGTATGGGTAGCCTAAATGTTTATTGCCTTTGCAGAATGGAAGGCCACATAACAAAATATTGCCTTATTCTATAAAAAGAAATACCCACCCCCTAGTGATATATAGTAAGATCTTTTTCCTAATTTTACTATCAATTTTTTTGGTTAGAAGATGATGATAGTTCAAAATGATTTAGAAGATAGGGATAAAATGAGAACCATCATTCCTAGCACAAAGGTGCATTGTTCCTTGATAAACCCATTTCTATCATAAATATGCTCCTCCATCCAAAAAATTAGTAATGAGAAATCCCTACATCAAGTAATCAATGGAGGGCTCATGAAATCCCTAGGTCAAGTAATCAATGGAGGGCTCATAAAATTGATCCCCAAGGGGAGATAAGAATCTCATTCAAAATTATCTCACAGGACACTCCTAAATACATATCATACAAAATTATTGCCAAGGTCTTAGCCTCTAGACTAGAAGATATCCTACCCAAGATCATTAACCCTACACAAAAGTGTTTTGTTAAAGATATTTATGCATATTGTAGAACTTGATAACCTATTGGAAGAATTTGAATTGGGAAACATTTCCAGGATAGAGTGTAGGCATGCTTAAGTAATTGATTATGAAAATATCTACAAAAGGGTGGAATGGAGTTTCATTATGATGATGTTGCAAGCCTAGGATTCCATCCAATATTATGTCAAATGGTGTCCTCTCTTATGATTGGTGTTAGGGTTTTAGTAAAGAAATTAATCAGGTTATATCATAATTTTTAGGACTCTCTAGATCAATTATGAAAGGGTTTCCTCTTGCATCCTCTTTTTTTATTATTATTATTGACTCATTACATTATCTCCTTAGAGATAACCAGTTGTCTCTAAAAGTTAGAGGATTTGCTCTCCAAATAATTAATAAGTATCTAACGTATAATTTTTTGATAATATTTGTATTCTTTTTAAGCTAGAAGAGTGCAAGACGAGTCATTTAATGATCAAATTATACCTCTTTTCTTTGTATCGGGTAGTAAGATTTATGTCTCTACATCTATCTTATTGGGGCTAAATATTGAGTCCCCTACCTTGTGTAGTAAATATGGTATTGGATGGAGATTTCATAATTAAGTGGTTAGGTACCTAGGGATTCCATTTGTAGTAAACCCTAACATATAAATGAAATGTATCTTTATATCAACAAGAAAATATTTGGAAAACTCAACAACTGGAACTCTAATTATCTCACTTTGGTTGGTAGAATTCAAGTATGTTAAAAGATTATCTCCTCATATTGGGTGTAAGTTTCTCTTCTTCCTACCCATTTTATTTAAATCAGTTTGGTCTTCTATATAAATATATTAGGAACATTTTGTGGTCACATAGAAAAGGAAATATGAAGAATCATGCTACCAAGAGTAGTTCACATAAAGAAAGGAGATTAGTAAGTTGGAATGAAAACTTTAAGAAAGTTCAGCGGATTACTTTGGAAATAAAATGGATAGCCAAAGCTTCATAAGGTAATGAATTATGGATTATGATTAGAATTAGGATTATTATATGGTTAGGGATAGGGTTCACATGTATTAGTTCATTACTTGACATGATCTACACTTATAGTTTGCATTAAAAAGAAGATAATATTGAGGTTTCAAACTACAATCATAAATATTTTGTAATCAAATCATAATTATATCTCTAAGCTTTCATTCTAATTGTAACCTTAACTCTCATCCTAATGCCATCTATTATATATCCTATAAACAATAGGACCATAATAAATATCCGAAACCTAAATATAATTCTAACTAAAACCATAATCCTAGGCAAGTTCCTTAACATTAAAGGACCATAATCATTATGATAATCTTAAGCTTAGCCATCATGAAAACCGTTAACATAACAAAATTGTAAACCATAACCTTGTCATAATCTTAACTTTGTTTCATCCTAAGATGAACATATAATCCATAATGAGTTCATACAATCCCCCTATGTCACAAAATAAGTGTACATGAAAGAAAAATTAGCTTGGTGGCTCCTATTTTAAGAAAAGAAACCTTGAACTAACCTAGATATATTTTTTTGGATTATTATTTTATGATTAGACTTAAAAATTTGGTATTTAATGTTTAATTTGACTTAAGTGTTTAACTTTATTTATTTAATTGATATGATTTTAATAAAGTTATGGGAATTTATATAGATCTAGCTGATAAATTTTAGATTTAAATTTTATTAAATAGTAATTTTGTCATGTTTTATGTTGTGATGTATTTTTGTCATGTTTTATGTTTTATGTTGTTTAAACACATATGCAGATTATATTTGATGGACCCACTGCCACCCCCTTCCCCTCCCATAACACTGCCTCTTCCCCCTCCATCTCCACCTCCACCTCCACCTCCACCCACACCTCCACCACCCATCACAGATGAGCTCCACAAGACCATGAGGTGTAACCTTAATGACCTTATGTGTGATATAGAGTCTATCCGACATGAGAGGCACCCACCCCTCACCTACTACATCTTGCAGATAGCATGAAAGATGTGATTGACTCCATCCATCATTTTGATTCAAACATTGATTCATTTAGATCATGGAGGGAAAGCATGCATGCCTTCTACTCCGATGGCTTATCATATAGAGAGGTTTATAACTTGCATATAGGTAAAGGGAATTTTCAACATTATTTTGTAAACCCTAAGACAGGTGAAGAAATTAGTGATAAGAAGCCTCACATTTCCATTAGGTGGTGTACACATCCACGTATAGCAGCACATTTTTGGGAGCGATGGTGGATGGTATTTGACCATCAACCACTTGCTAACCATGAGGTGCCCATATACTTCCTTAAGAATTTATGGGCTGAGTTTGAGTTGGGTTTGAAACCCAACTATTTTGATATGAAAGCATTTCAGGGGGTTGGTAGAGGGATGCCTCAGGATAGGCCTAGGGAAAACCATAGTGATAGAATGAGAAACCACAAGAAAGTTGAGCCCCTTGTACCTCTTCCTGTGCCTGTTGTGCCTTCTCCTCACCATCATCAAGCAGTTTCATCTTCTTTTATCCATTTGAGTGCCCTTTCAGGCAATTTAGTACAGCAGTGGATGTAGGTAGTACATGCTCCTCCACTTGGACATGTTTGTATTAGCTTTGGAGGCATATGCACAGGCCCTCGAAGTGATCCTGGTGCAGCACACAATGGCCATTATGCCAAGGGTGCAGATTTTGATGCTGATGTATATGCTACCCATGGTGATGGTAGTGACAAGATAGATGTGTCATCATTTGTTGACCTCATGTAGTAGGGAGAGCCTAGAGAGAGTCAAGAGCAGTAGGTAAAATTTTAATTTTAATATAAATATAAAATACACATAATTATTTACTTTCTACATACATGTTTAATTATATTAACTATATTAATTTGTACTTTTGAAATAACAGAGGATGGATGATACTTTTCCTCCTAGGAGGCAGTATAGTCTTTTTTCGAGACCTACAGACGTTGGCATCCCTTATACGATATGCACTTTGAATTATGCTATAAAAAAGTACATTCAAATTCAAATTTAATAACATGTACTCATATGTTCTTTTTATCTAATTTTGTAGGGATTGTCTGCATCTACACAGATTGATGTTAGTACAAGTCTGACTCCAGTTACCACTGAGGCACAGCCTCAAATACATGCGGTATGAACTTTTGACTGAATACAAATAATTTGTATTATTTTTATTTATGTAAATTATTATTAACTTATAATCTGAACAATTTTGACTCACATGTATATATATTTTATGGGTTTTGATTTTATGAATAGGAGCATATCATACTCATCAATATAGGCCTCGGTATAGTCTATTTTTGACTCCATCTTATGATTATTGTGCTAGCATACCTGTAGACACATCTGTGACATTGGCTACCACTCAGTTATGATATATATAATATATATACATGTTAAATTTATAGTGTATAAAAAATGTAGTGTACAAATTATGTACTTTGTAATTATTCATGTATATTTAATTTTGACTAAATATTTATGTATCCATAATTTTAGGACTACATCACCGCAAGTGTTTCTGAAAGCACAAGACTTAGCTAGATGGAGGTACCTACATCATCATTTGAGGTCAGTATTGTGATTTATGTACATAATGTATAGCTCATTATGCTCTAAAATCAAATTTAAAAAATGTATGTATTGTAAATTATAGGACCTCACCACTGCTACATTTGGTAGTTTTGATAGTGTGCCTCCTCCCATTACTGAGGGACACCCATCTCATGTGGTATTTATTTTATTATGTAGTGAATATTTAATTTATTTGTAAGATATATTTTGAGACCCATTTTAATTAGGCATGTACATGATGAGACGTGCCTCATGTTACACAAGGTGATCCATCTACCTCACAGGGTGTCCGACATGATGAGACGACTCATATTACACATGATGATCCATCTGAGTCCTCTTCACGAAGAGTAAAGATGACATTCGATCAGATATATTAGGTCTTGTTGGCACCTGTAGATTGTGTTCTTATGATGTATATTATTTATGATGTATACACTTTGTGTTAGGATAGTTAAAACTGTATGTTAGACCTTGTATTTTTTCACATCATAGATCATGTTATGATGTAATTTAGAGCATGTACTATTTTTTTATGACTTCTTATCATTCTTGTGTATGTAGTATATATTATTATGTTTCACCATGTTTTAAGTATATTCAAACCATTTTCTTTATTCTGACATATTTTATTCATGAACATATGACACATTTTTAAGTATATATGCAAGATGAACAATAATTTTAACTATCTATAGAGCATTATTGGATAAATATCACATCAAATTTATGCATTGAGATTCATACAAATAAAATTGACCTACTAGATCAAAAAATATATTGATAATGTATCTAACAATGTATTATAAGTGATCTTAATGTGTTGTTTGGTAATGTAAGACTCATTATCACCTAATAAGACCTATTATGTGGTAGTAAACATATGAATACCTATCATAACCTATAATAGACATAATGACCTATTAGGACTCTTATGTCCCCTTAAGACACACATGTATGGATAACGTACCTAACAATGTATCATAAGTGATCTTAATGTGTTGTTTGGTAATGTAAGACTCATTATCACCTAATAAGACCTATTATGTGGTAGTAAACATATGAATACCTATCATAACCTATAATAGACATAATGACCTATTAGGACTCCCATGTCCCCTTAAGACACACATGTATGGATAATGTACCTAACAATGTATCATAAGTGATCTTAATGTGTTGTTTGGTAATGTAAGACTCATTATCACCTAATAATACCTATTATGTACTAGTAAACATATTAAGACTTATCAAAATGTATAGAAATTATTATGACCTATTAGGACTCCCATGTCCCCTTAAGACACACATGTATGGATAACGTACCTAATAATGTATCATAAGTGATCTTAATGTGTTGTTTGGTAATGTAAGATATAATCAATAAAATGAATACAATGAGTAATGATCTTTAAATTATCATGTGCAAGTGACTTGTTTTTAATATTACAATCAATAGTAATTTGAAACTTCAAACAAACATTAATTTAAACATGCTTGAATGTAAAAGTAATGGAACAAAATAAGAGGTCATTACTTAAATTGACAATTAATTTATAATTTATCAAGTTCATCCCTTTAACTTTCAAATAGAAGTAAACTCTCATTTTTGAATTAGTTTGTACAACATATTTCACAATATATGTAAGACAATGTCAATGATATATTTATAGTTCAGTGAACTCAAAACATAAAATTGGTTCAACACATCTCTTCAAATGAGGTCCTATAAAATAAAAATGTAAAACAAAAATACACATGCCAATAAACAAAAATTAATATTCAAGGTATCTGAACTATGTAAATATATGTTTAATTTGTATGTACTTACTATGTCAAATTGCACAAGATGTTGATGTTTGATCCACTTTAACATTTAAATTTGCATAAATTGTAATTGAGACCTGAATAAGAGGTATATAAGTTCTCTAAATTGGTATTGACAACACAAACATACATGTAATTAAATTATATAAGTACATATATATGTAAATAATACAATAATGAAAAAGCTTACATGTGTTTGATTTAAATGTAGTCATCCCACTTTACCATCTACATCCTCTCTCTTTTGCAATGCATCTATGATTGTCGCGTGCTCATTCATTGAAATCATCCATAATACCTTATTGGTGGGTCTCCCTTTGTATCTTTCTAATTTTATATTTGTTGCCACAACCAAATGAGAATAGTGTAAAATCTTATTTTTGGTTTGGTAGTCTTCAAATGTTGGAAAACCATTTCTTCTTGTTAGGTATCTATGTAGCTAGGTGCCAGCTACAATGATAGACCCGATTGGATTCTCAAAACCATCATCGTCTACTTGATGACATGTCAGTTTTTTCTTAGGTTCCACACATCTAGCTAGCCAATACTCAGTTTGTTCATCATTATCACTAGGTGCAATAATAGCATAAACATGTCCTACAAGATTAGATAAAGTATAGAAACACTTTAATCACATGAGTTTACATATGAAAATTAAATAAAATGAAGCATGAGATCACAAAAAAATCTAATTAAATTGTGCATACCAGGTTCTATGAGGTATGAACTAGGATCATAGTCTTCCAATACAAAAGTAACATTCTGGCCTTCATTTACTATATCATCTTCAAAATTCATGTCATTAGGTGCTAATGATCTTTTTTACCAATCTTCAACCCATTCTATATTCTCACATTCTTCCCATTCACTTGCAAGACAAAATTGACAAAAACAAGCAAGCTCCCTAGTCCACATAGTCCAAGTGTTAGAATCTAAACTCCTAAATGAATGCCTTTTAGCTGACCCACTAATTTTATCACAATCATATCTTGAAGAGATATTATTTTCTTCAACTAGGTAGAAGAAATGTTTGATTGTAGAGTTCTAACTTGATCTCGTGTATGAATATTTGTTAGAATATTCGACAATCTCATGTGCATTTTTGAATTTAGCTTTTTCCTCAAATTTTAATTGCTCTCTACTAAGGGCTCTCTTCACACATGCACCAGCACCATCATGTTCTCCTTTACCATGTCCAGCCTAAAAAAAAACTCCACACATGTTGGATGTTAGTTTGCCTATGTGTCCTACTCAACCAATAGAACATTCTAGCATTCTTGAATTGTCCTGTACAATTATCTAACCATATCCAATGTTGTGTCATTTGAATTTGTCTCTCTTTTAAATTATCATAAAAGACCTTGAAACAATATTGGACAAACTCAAATGAATGGAGTTTATTATCACTTAAATAAAAATGGTACTCTCTCAAATTTTTTGATCCTCCTCTGTACTATTAGCTGCATGCCTATAAACTATATGAATATAAATTGTTACTTGCACTAAATTGTAATATTGTGGTTGTACCTCTTCTTACGGTGCAAGCATGTAGTTCTCTGCAAAGTCAACAACTAAAAGTATAGTACCAATTGGAAATGTATTCTTACATATGCAAAATTGTCCATCAAGCCATCTAGAATATTGAGAGTGTTTAACATATTTTGGTATGATCACACTCTTAAACTCATCCATAAATGCACAACAACTAACTTTATCTATAACTAGATCACACCTTCTTCCAATCTTCCCATCCTTCAATGGATATTCAATAGTTTTGAATCTTTTTACCTCAACTAATTGTTGTCCAAAAGTAGTCAAAGCATTTACATGCAAACATTCATCTAACAAAGAAAGATTTCCACACATATCACATGTACTAGAAAGACATGCATTGAAAAGAAAGTATTGATCATTAGGTGGCTTACAAAACAAACCTGATATGAAATATTTTATAGTTTGAGGTGGTATTTTATACCACATTCTTGTAACATTTCTTTAATATGCATGGTACCATGTATAGATTGAAATACATCATAATGGTAACAAAATTGAATATGATTTTTACAACATGTGATTCTTTCCTTGTTAATCCTTACATACCATGGTTTACACTTTTCAAAAGATCTTTGACTAATGGTAATATTTAATACCTTACCATCTACAAATTTTTTAAACAATTCAATTTGAGTCATGTCCAAAAGGTGTTTAGGATGTGGATCACGTATTTTTGACCCAATTCTCAATTTAAGAACATCTCTTGAATTAGGTGATACTCTTGTATTATCATGCCAAAAAAATTTAATCAAACTTTTGACTTCACTAGTAAGTTTCATATCACATCTCAGGAGTCTACCACTAGAAGTCCATAAAATATTTGTTGGATCACATTCAAAGTTAACCCTTCTCTTTAAATCTCTTTCTAAAGTCTTATGATTCATTAAGATATCCACTTATATTGGTAATCAATCTTTTGTCAGATGTTGATTTTTTAACTAAAGTTGTTGTTATTGCTCATCGTGCTGCATTCTTATCTTTAGACTAACTTCTCTTTCTGATAAAATCAAAGGCACTAGCAACAGTGGATACAACTTTTTTTAAAGACTCATTTTTATTCTTGGGATTTGCATACATTTCCAACCTTCTCATTACTTTTCACATTTTAGACATTTTAGTTAGTTGCAACATTAGCTGACGTTGAAACCCAAATTTATTTATATAAAATAAATGCCTATACAATCTATTAGCATGTGTCCTAATTTGTCTCCATGAAACCAATCCCTCAAGATTATCTAACACATCATTAGGTATATGAAATTTATGTTCAAACACTTTACTATCATCCTGACATATTTTTTCAGTAGTTGGTGTTTCTATGTCTACATTCATGCAATTTTTATTTTCAAACACTTTACTATTTTCATTGTTATTTGGGATTTGAATATCATTTTCAAATTTTCTTGGTATTTCTTTTGGGGTAGGCATTTCAATTGGAGTGTTTTGTGCATGATCATTTGACAATTGCTTCTCATGAAGAAAATCTAAATCGTTTAAATCATAACCTGCTTCTAAAAAATCACCAATTTCATCACAAGAGAAAATTTGAGGGTTTAGAGAGACACTTGTATTGAATGCATGATTAGAATGTGCACCTGAATTTTCTTGTATTGGGTTCTCTTCTTTGACCTCTTTATCCATCGTGGTATCCTTAATGTCTTTCTCCTTTGAAACATTGCTCAAGTCTCTAATTCTCTATCTTCTCTCTCGTTGATGTCGTGCTTCATTCTCTTTGTTTGCTGCAATCTCCTCATCTGTCAGAACTTTTGCTTTCTTCTTTCTTCATTGTTTTGATCCTATGTTTGCACCGATTTTGAATTTGAATCAGTAGCTTGAAAATTGTATAAGAGGACAAGAAAATAGAATAAGCATGATAGAATTCATTGTTGTAGATCAATATTTTTATTCAATCATTTTAATCATTGAAACTCAGTTTGTGGGATAGCTTTTGGGGCCCAACAGGTACATTAGAAATGGGTAACCGGTTGCTTAAAAATCAGGCACCCAATTCTTTAAAAATTAGGTACCCATTTATAACTCGGATACTCAATTTTAAAAAGAATTGGGTACCTATTTTATAAATAGTTGGGTACAACGGTTGAAAGCAATTGGGCACCCAATTTTTGAATTACAAATCGGGTGCTCGATTCTTGAGACATGAGCAGGAATTTGGTATGGCTCCCGACTTTTGCATGGGATTTTGTCTTAGGAAAAGGCATGGCATAGGCTTGGTCCCACCAAGCCATGGCTTTATGATCCTTTTTTTTTTCTAAGGCACTTAATTGACAATTTTTGGTATTGTCGTAATTTTTTATAGCCATTCCCATTAAATTTTTTGATGAGACAAAAACCCATTATAAGTCTTACTATTTTGATTTCAAAAATGTAAATTTCATAGTGTTATTAGTTTATTTTCTATTTTTTCATTATTTATTAATCAAAACTATCTCCTAAATGTTGAAAAGTGACATTCACTAAAACTTTAATAACTTTTTTATTTTATAATTTTTCTTAACTTAATTTATATGTCATCAATCTACATACAATTTTTTTGATGTTAAAAAAAATGAAAAAAGTGAGATTTTGATCAAATTATGTGATCCGTACACGAGAGGTTTTAAAATTTACCTTTATAGCCAATTAATAATTAATAATAATAAAATTATTCAATAAAAAATTAGGGAGAAATATTGTCATCAATCTTAGGTGTATTAGGTGGTAACTCCCTTTAAAAGGATTTGTGAAAATTCATTTATTTGTGTCAAATTATGGTGTATGTACACGAGCGTGGTATGGTCCTAAAATAGGCATTTTGAAAAAGTGGTTTTTAAAGATCCATACCAAAAAAATAATCTATCATATGGGTACACAAATAAATTTCATGTTCAAAAATTAGATTCCAAACACTAAAAAATTTATTTGTGGAGTTTTTTAATATTCAATCTCTAAATAACTCAAATTTTGACATCAATTGACAAAAAAATTTAAAAAATAGGAAAAACACTTACACTTTTTGGCCAAAAGTGAGACCCAACTTCTTGCACTGACCCTCATCTAGACCTTATCAGTCTTATATGAGGTCTCTATTTAAAGGTATTTAAAAAATTCAATGAAATGTCACCTTACAAAATGATTTACGAATATAACTATTAAGTCTACTAGGTTAAGATATTTTTTGCTACAATGGTTAAAGAGTAATAGTGAAATGATATAATAAATGTGCAACTACCTTCTCTTATTTAGATCCCCATTTGCACGTCTTTTCCTCAATAAATTTCCATCATAATAAAATTTTCAATCCAATTTACTTCTTACTATTGGGAATCTAATGGGGAAGTTAGATGCTAAGATGGGGGAGAATCATGATCTCTAAATTTTTTACCACTTCAAACATAAACTATATTCAAACTTAATTTACCACACATCTCAACCTTAACTTTAACCATGCATCATCATGTAACAACATGTAATGTTAGATCTAAAATCTACTTGCATGAATAAAACACTTAAATATTAATCAACACATAACCCAAGATTTAGTAATGCGAAAACCTGCCAATTAGAAGGTAAAACCTACAATGGGCATGACACATACAAAATCTTCACCACTATAGCAATAAAGTGCTTGTTTTTTTATCACTTTTGATGATATACCTTGTCAGGGGTACACTCTATTAAAATATTACAAGACTATTAAGTCTACCTTTATTAAAGTATTTATACATCACAATTAAGTGAGTACTCTTTTAAGAGATTTATAGTAGGCCTGCTATGACCACTCTATTAAGATATTCACCTGATACACTAGTTAGAATGTAATCAGTACCATGATCCTTCAGTTTGCACTTGATTTCTAATGACATATCTTCTCTTTCCAATATGTAATCACCTCAATGTGACTGATATTCAATATCTCTTCTTTGCATTGCTTGATCACCTTAATCCTTCAAGATCTAATTTTCCTTCAACTTCACAATCCTCTCACTAACAAATTCAACAACTAAAAATCTTGTTTTAAACCATTTCTTTATATCCATCTAAATAAGCTTGTAGATCTTGATCAATGATCTAGATTCATCCTTAGTGCTGATTAGTATTTCCTATTTTTTAATTGGTTAATCATAGCACATAGGGATTAATGATGTGTAATTGAAATCATAATTACATCCTTAATTCTCTCCTTAAACATAGAAACATGATTTAACTAGGAAAAAATGGTTTAGATACGATTTTATGTCATTCTAGATACAATTGAAAAAATTGTGTAACTCAGCACACACAACTTATGATGCTGAACTTTTCTTATTCTTCATGCTATTTTTCATCATGAACTAATCTTCTCTTCTTTGCTCAAGTTTTGTAGCATTTGGCATACACTATTCCTTCCATCTCTGTAACTTGGCTTTTGTGTTGTCATCTAATTACTCAACAAAAACTAGATTTCTTAGTGAATCTTATGTGCACTTGACAACTATATTTTCTCACAATGTACTAATCTTTTTTACTTCTTCATTTTTGTATCTCATCTTTTATGGTGGCTCGATCACAATGGAGATCAAGCAACTCTACCTAGTAATTGACTAAGTGTTTTGCACTCATGGACAATTTTCCTTTAGGGTAAAAAATCTCCCCCTTTGACATTAGTCAAAAAAACACTTGTCATGATAATAAAAGCATAAATACCAAATATTTAAAGTTGTAACTTCTCCTTAGGGTGTACTCCTATATACATTTACCTATTTCTTGGTATATTGGACCATATCAACATTTATCCCATGTGTTTCTCTATACAATATTTCCCTCTTATTTTTGTCATAGTTGGCCCATAGAAACATTAAGTTGGGGACTGGTAACTATACAAAACTTAGTAAAAAATGGTTGATGTGCCCTTATAATTATGGTCATTGTATTATCCCAACTTTTTTTTTTCTTCTCAAGAACTTGGTTTTTAATCTCCAATCTAGAAGTTAAATTCACCATATTATTTGCAATAGATGAATTCTAATTTCTTTGAATGAGATCCTTGGTAGTCTTCAAATGTCTTTGCATTACCTCCAAATGAGGTGTCAAAAAATCTTGTATTGTTGTGATCTATTCTCTTATTTTAAATTCCTCTTGCATTGTCTTAGACTATTTTTCGTTGTAAAAATCTTAACTCTGAAAAATGTAATAAAATTGGACTTGTACCCAAGCTGAGTGTATTACCACTCTATTATAAATCAACATCAATCTTGTCCATTTATTCTCTTATCTTGCTTATAAACTTGGTACTCGACATAACTTCATAAATAATATATTTACATTTAAAACTAACTTTTCCAAAACTTTTACAAGAGTAGAGAGTTCAACCTATTTTATTGCAATTTCTGTTGCAACCTTCTCCATCACCTTGTTTTCAAATTTCCTATTAGACCTCTACATTAATTTTTCCCTTCTATCTATATTAGGGTCATTTAACTTCTCCATAGTTTAAAGTAGTTGTTCAATGATAGGGGCAATTTCATTCAAGTTTTCTAAATCAATGATCTCAAGAAATATATCTTCAATTTCTTGAAGTACATGCTTCTGTTGATGCTCTCTTTCCAACTCCTCTTGATTGTTTCTTCTAGCTAGAAATTCACTAAGTATTTTCATCTGATCATAACTTAATTTTTTTTAATCCAAATTAGGAATTACAATCTCGTCATCAAGTGTAATAGTTTTACCTTCGACACCTTGTGGGTACTTCTTTGTCTTCTTCTTCAATCTTTTTCCTTTAGAATTTGGGGTGCTAGAGCTGGGCACCACCTACTATAGACCTCTAGTGTGTACGTCTAAGCTCAACTAGATGTTTCCTCATATTATTTGTGCTCCACAATTTTTCTTGCCTCCTCAATACCAACAATCTTATTCTCTTCTATATCAATAATTTTATGTCCAACCTCCTTAATTCCATCAGTCTGAGATCCTAAGGAACTCAATTTCTCACTGGTAGTGGATTAATCTAATTTTTCATTTGGATTCTTTTCTTTATGTTCACCTTCATTATTTACAAAGTATTTCCCTCTATGACATCATCTTATCATTCATACAATTGTGTATTTTGTCCTTCATTAGCCATCATACTCTATTTCTCAGAATGACCAACAATTGCTTCACCTTGTTCTTGGTATTGACTAATAGGAACAATATAAGTAACAGGTCTAGATTCTACCTATTGTGTTGACTCCTATGCACCAATATTGGGATAGTATTTAACTTTCACAACCATGGGATTTAAATCCATCAATGCCTGATAAGTTGACATTTGTACTCTCTTGGTCTACACATGACATTCACTTTGTCTCTCCAACTCAGATATGACATTCTCCTTATTCAACATATTTCTACTTGGGCTTATTTCTTTATCATCATGTATCACCACTATCTATGTCTTTTGTTCACTTTTTTCAACCATTTTATGAATTTTACCCACAAGCTATTCAATGTCATCATATATATCTTCTTTTTATTCCTATTCAACATTTTCAGCCTCACCTTTTCTTACTCATTTTTGTAGTCATCATGAGGAACGAATTTTAATATCTTCTTCCATTTTACTTTTCTTTCCTCTACAATTTTTTAAAACTTTTCTTTCCAAAAGTAAGAAATCTCTCATCTTAGGAATATGTCTATTATTATAGTTGTTTATAGGTTTAGAATTTTGTTTTTTATTCAATTCTAGTATCACTTGCACAAGAGTGCATTCCCTTATTTTTCTTTTAGTCATTAGTGAAAACTTCCATTTTTCATCTATTCTCCCATATAGCTCATCAGGTATCACATTTCCTAGCTCTAATGGACTATACTTGAAGTTTACCATCATATCAATTAATGCTTCTTCTACTTTATTCTTATCAACCTTATTCAATCTATTGAACTTGATAGAGTTAAATCTAGATAAGCCTACACACCCGCCCCCTAATGTTATCACATACTTCATCAATATTTTGGAGTTTCTTATGTACAACAATCTTGAACTAGATGATATCATTTGATTTAGTTCTTTCTTCTTTGTCATCATCCTTTGAAATTATGAGCCTTCTCCTTTTCTTTATTATAAGTTTTCTTAGCTAGACCTTGTCTATGGTATTCATACTCTTAGTTGAGCTCATTCCTTGTGATGGTTTTGTCACATAGACCACTCCCTTCTTGTGTAGCTTGGAAATTATAGCAATAGTTTCCCTTGTTCTATGTCTTGTGGCTACAACTATCTCTTTTCCTTTTCCTTCAACTTCCTCTTCTTTATTTCCTTCTTCTTCATAATCACTTGATATGTTTTCACCTATTTTTTGGGTGATCTCTAATGGTAGTTCATGTTCAACACCTTCTCCAAATTTTCTTTCAAAATTCTTTATCATACCTTTCCTTTTTCTCTCTAGATTTGGAACTTTTGTTTGCATCATAACTTTTACCTTTTTTGTCTCATATGTGTCAAATGGCTCAACATCCTTATCAATAGGCTCATCCAAAAATGTTTTAATAGTTGCTATATCTTTATCAATATTTATTTCATAACCTAGTTCTTTTAACTATGAATTCCTAGGGATAATCGATTGATTATAGCTCCTATCTATATCTTAAGAAATTAGATGTTGTCATAGTAGTTATCCATTAAATATTTAGGGATTCTTGACCTATTCTTCATTCTCTATTTTAGTTCCTCAAATTAACCATCTATTACTATATTGTCTCCTAATTGACTAATGATCTCATTAATATATTGTGTTACTATCTACTTCTTACTCCATGTATATCACATATGGTAGGAAAATATTTTTTTACATGAAAGGATATGCACACTTTTAGTGAACCAAACTTACACATTATTCTCTTTACTTTTTTGATGTTTTAAAAATTCTCATCCAATTGTGTCAATTATAGGTCAGCAAGGTCATAGGTATGAACCTTCTTTATAATCTTCAATGCAACATCTATGACCACACAAGGGACACTATCCAATTATCTAAATTGGTATTACTTATTATTAATAACCATCACTAAAAAGTCTATCTCGACATCTTTAATGATGGAAATAATCATTCTACGCTTATTCTATTGTGCCAAAGTGTTTGCGTAAATAACCCCTTTTCTTTGGCAATGAATTATCTGTAACATGGTATGTGGTAACTTGGTGAAAAATATATCTTGCAATATCAAATGGCCCACCTTCCATCCATAACTTCATCACATGTACTTAGCTCAAAATGATCTCTATCCACTCTATTTTGAAAGCCCTCAAAAAATCTACGGCACGCATGAGTCCTATCTTGACAATATGTTTATATACTTCCTTCAAATTCTCATTAATGAACAAATTTCCATATACACTCCTTAGTTAAAAATCATC
The DNA here is from genome assembly GCA_028749045.1 of Cupressus sempervirens. NCBI lineage: Eukaryota > Viridiplantae > Streptophyta > Pinopsida > Cupressales > Cupressaceae > Cupressus > Cupressus sempervirens. The sequence goes on along the minus strand of CM053786.1, from coordinate 618,631,323 downwards.
AACTTCACCAATCTTATACATATAACAAGACCTTACATCATGAATCAAAATTACCCTTAGTGGGATCAAAGATACAAGACCGAATGAATCTCCTTTCACCACAATCTCTAGATATGCCTTAAGCTTAGGTAGATTACATGCCTTATTTCTAATAAATTGCACATTACAAACCTTTTATGACTTTTCCTTTTCTATAATAGATGAACTATATGCAATTTTTCATGTTTAAGGTTTGAGTTTCAAAACTCTACTTCACTCAGTATCAACACAACTCCTTCAAATCACTTCCAATGCCAACAAAACACTATAAGATCTTCATACAATCACTCAACTTCACTCAAAAATTTCTCAAAATTTTTTATCTCTTGAAAAATTTAGTGCAAGATGCTCAAAATGATTTGTAAAATTTTCTATATAAGTCAAAAAATTGATTTAGGGCCTTGTTAATTCTCCATAAATGTAGTTGGTACAATACAAGTTATCTTGGCCATTATTGTAATGTTTAATTGTAACAATTCAAACTCCTTCAACTTGATTAGTACCCAACTTGTCTATATTGATAATTTTACTCAGCCACTTAATGTTTACAATCTTCAATACTAATAGTCAGTTGCTACTAACTTTTTAACTTGACATCTATACACATTACTCAGTTCAAACTTCAAGTTTGTCATTATGCATATAATCATATGCTCATTTGGAAATTTTTCACTTTCAATCTTTGGAATTGATGTATAGTTTAACAATTTGAAATATAGTTCTATACATATTTCTTTATTTAGTTATTGATAAAGAAATCACCTGATCCATTGGATTGTGTGATCAAAAAATCATTTGCACTACTGCCTCCTTCAGATTTCTTCTTCCAGATTTGATTCATTTGGCTTCTAACTTATTTAGCATTAACTTTATATTTTTCATTATTTTCTTTATTATTTGATGCTGATGCTTAGCTCCTACAATCTCTATTTAGGTGATTGACCTTTTGACAGTGAAATCATACTAGACCAAAGTTTCTCCAATTTTTTTATCTTCCTCTAAGATGTATCTTTTCACAATTTTCTACACTATTTCCAAAATTTTTGAATAACTAAGTGACCCAAGTATTGTTATCCCAATTTATTAAATTTCCTTGCCTAGTTATATTGTCTTGACCTTTGGGTGTCCAACTATGTTTTGCATTAGATCTACAATCTTGTGCCTTATCACCATAATTCATACATGTGTAGCAATTAAATTCAAATCTATATGTAATTCATTCCTTTTTATTCTTTGATCTAAACTCATGTGATTTATGTCCATAGTTGTTAAATTGAAACAAATACCATCAAATTTAGGCTTAGGATTAGACTTACCAATTTTTCTCATGCAAGCATTTGATGTATGACTTGGTTTCCATAGTGATAACATGTAGGCTTCTTGTTCTTTGGTTTTGTAGACACATTCCTTTATTCTACATGCTTTGATCACTCTCCTTTCTTGTTAGATTATATGAACTTGGTATAGCCTAATCTAGTACTAATATGAGGTCTCTTTTGTTCTTTCAACTTTTCATCAAGTTGTCTCATAGCCATTTTAGATATGTTCATTCTTTCAATGATTTCCTTTTTAGATCTCAACTCAATTTTCATTTGTTCATTCTCTGATCTCAATTTCACAATCACTTCCACCTTCCTACCAATTTCATGATTAGTAATTAATAATTAATTGATCATGTCAAATTCATTGTGATTCAACCTTTGTATTTTAGTGATCCTCTAACCAAATCTTGTAACCATTTGTCTTTTAGCTTTATCTATCATTGCTTTATATTCTTTAGCCTTTTTCAAGTTTGTTTAGTAACTTCACAGAGTCTTAGTGATTGTATTTCATGTTCTCTTTTTAATGCTCTTACTTCTTCATTTACGATTTTTTTCTTCTCTAATAGATTTTCTATTACTGCATCTCTTTTACTAGACTTTCCTTAATCATACATGTCTTCAATTATTTCTCCCTAGTATAGTGCATCATTTTGCTGAATCACCATCTCCTTTTTTATTTTCAAGGATTTATTCAATTCCTCCTTTGCATCCTTAAGTTGTTCAAATGCAAGGTGCAAAACAAGATTTTTATTCTCAATTACATTTTCTAGCTTGTAGACTTCTATTTCCAAGAACTTTCACTCTGAAGTGGTTGGACTTCCTTCTTAGAGTACTAGGCTCTGATACCAATTGTTTGAAATCTAATGGGAAAGTGAGATGTTGAGGGGGGGTCAAGATCTCCAAAAATTTTACCACTTCAAACATAAACCATATTGAAACTTAATTCACCACACATCTCAACCTTAACCATAACCATGCATCATCATGCAACAACATGTAATATCATATCTAAGATCTACTTGCATGAATAAAAAACTTATAGATGTAATAAACACATAACACAAGATTTGGTAATGCAAAAACCCTCCAATGAGAAGGTAAAAATATAGTGGGGATGTCCCCCACAAAATATTCACTATTGCAAAAATAAAGTGCCTATTAGGGCTATAATTTTGATCACATATGATGATCTACTCTATGAGGGGTCTGCTCTACTTGTCTACCTTGATCAAAGGAATTATACATCATAATAAGTGAGCACTCTATTAAGAGATTCATCTAATATAGTGGTTTGACCAAGGAAAACCCCCCATCCAAACAAAAAACCATTTTTCTTCTAGGTATAGGTACAAGACAATGAATTGAAGTGAAAATTTGGATACCCTTTTCAATGAATTTCCACGATTCCCAAATAGAATTTTCGTTAGAGTAGTGCTGGTCAAGGTCAAATTTTTGGGGTGTGATTGTGCCTTGAGGTAAGATTGTGCCCTGACATAAGATTGTCCCCACTATTTGGGTGAAGGCCGACCTACCCTCAGAAGGACAAACATTTTCCAGGTTTTCTGTCTCGGCATTTCTAGTCTAGAGTAGATTGTAAAATTCCCCAAAACTATGCACATACATCAAAACTCAACATTTTCTACATTTTCCCTACTTTGAGTTTAGTATTTGTCTTTTATTCATTCAATATTTCAAGTACTTACTTTAAATAGTAGATTATAGGATTTTCTCCTTTCTTCATATTCTCCATTGTTTGATTCATTTTTGCATTGATCACTTCTTTGTGATTGATCAATATAGATCTTTTATTTTTGGAATTTTGGTTAAGGATAGGTCATATATTCTCCCTCTTATATCATAGTCCACACATATTTTACCATATCATATTTTTCTTTCTATTCATTTTGGTGAACTCAACAGACTTACCCTCTTTTCTTTTGTGGAATTAGATGCCCTATTGTGTTTTATGTTATTAAATTTCCTTTTATATTATCTTGTTGGTGTTAGTTTTTTCTTTTATATTTAATCTTGCATGCTAATTATATTTCTTGCATCTATATTTAAAAAATACAAAAAAATTGCAAAATCTCTTTCAAAATACAAAAATATTCATGCTTTATGTTTTCTTAGTTTAGTTCACTTGCATTGTTTTAGTTTATGAGCCTTAATACTTCTAGTCCTACTTCTAATATTTTGGTTAGAAAAATTCATATACTTAAGGGTGCCTTTGATCCTGAGTCTTATTCTCCTTTCCTTAGGATCCTAGATGATAATTTGATTATTCATGATTGCTGTCCTATTATAAAGCAAAACTTGTCTCACTCATCTCATGATGAGGATAATGCTTTAAGAGTTCCTTCCAAAAAATTCCAAAAACTTCCAACTAAACCTGATAAAATGGGTAATTGGATCATTCAAGAAAATCATATTCAAGATTCTATTTAAGTTATAGAGGCTCTTAAGAAAGTTATTCATGATAGTGATCAAAATTTTAAACTATTGCATGGTATTACTAACCTTATGCATTCAAATGTTAAACCTTTAGCTCAAGAAGCTCAAGATTTAGGGTTGATTCCTCCTGTCACTAGTCTATAACCTTCTTATGTTCCTTTACCTAATGTTCCTACCTATACTTCTTCTTTGGTGACTGTGACTATTCCCTCTATTCCTATGTGTGTTCCTCTAGTTTTTTCTTATGTTCAAGTAGCTTCATACACTTTACCTAGTGTTTGTAATGTTTCTATTCCTCCTATTTCCTCTAATGATTCAAAAATTGTCAATTTGGCTCAAACTATGTCATCTTTACAATAACAACTTGCATCCTTGACTCAAAACAAGTTTAGTATTCCTACATGTGATATGGGACATCCTTTGTCTCAAGATATTATTCATACTCCCATTCCTCACCAAGCTGATATGCCTCATCTTGAGAATTACAATGGTAAGGGAGACCTTGTTCATCATGCTAAAACATTTCACATCCTTTGTAGTGATTATCCTCATGACCATAGAATTTTAGCCAAGTTGTTTGCTAGAACCTTTTGTGACAAGGCCTTACAATATATTTTTTTTGACTCCTTATTCCATTGATTCATTTCCACAACTTTACAATGCTTTTACTGAACAATTTCAAAACAACATTGGCCCACAAGTTTCTTTGACTGATTTGATTCAATGTAAATAAAGTGCTAAAGAAAAATTATTTGAATTTATTGGTAGATTTAAGAATTCAATGCTCATATTTCCTATCATGTTTCTAATATTGATATTAACATATATTTATTTCAAATTTGCAAAAGGATATTAGAGATAAGATTATGCTTACTGAATTTACCTCTTTTCAACAACTTTGGGAAGTGCTTCATCATTATCAATTACAAGTGAGTCAATTTGAGAGTAATAATCCAATGGATACTATTCCTATTGGTAAAAGTGATGCTACTCCTAATCCAGATAATTTTCAAAAATTCAACAACAATGTTAAGATAAACAAGCAAGTGCAGTTACTAATCAAGTTGATGTTGCATCTCACAATGTCACTTCTATATCCAATGCTTTTCAATTTAATTGTATGTTTCGTCCTCTTTCTAAATCTTTACATTCTGTTATGAATAGGTCGTGGTGCAAGAGCACCCACAATGAATGATGAATAACCAAGGTCCTAAGAACTCCTATATTAGTTAAGATATATCATTTAGACATCTATACCAAATTGTATGACCTAGTTCTAAGATTGACACTGTTATAAGCCCTTAGTCAACTATGGTCAAAGGGCCTAGAATATTAAAATTTTGGATTATTTCATGTTTATCATGTTTAGGACCTATCTAGGTCATTAGATTTAAGTTTTGATAACATTTTCTTTTAAAATGCAAAAAGTGCAAAATTGCTTGAAAAGTTGTCAAGCAACTTTTGCCAAACAAAGAAAAAAATTCCCCAACAGCCATAAAAAGTTTGAAATGTTTTTGTGACCATTTTAAGACCAATAATAAGCCCTTTTAGGTGGGTGATAGGTAGATATTATGTATTTCAAATTTCAAATCAATAAAATGTCATATTTTTACTACAAATAGCCTATTGTCCTATGTTGTATAGATCTGTACAAATCAATCTTGTGTTAAAAGGTACATTTTTTGATAGGTGGATGAAGTATATTTTCAATTTTTTTTTTTTTGAAGTATCCATCTATTTCCTAACTCAAGATATTCACATTTTTGTGTAGGTAGGTCCAAATTTCTTGCTAGCCTATGGTTTTGAGCAATTTCAACCATAGAGGGTGATTTCACCATGGGGATCTAATGACCTCTAGTGAAATCCTAATATTTGATATTTAATTTAAGATTAAAGTGGTATTAGGAATGTAATTGTAGGAATCCTTTATAAATTTGATGCCCTAGGCATGCAATTCCCATGTGCATGCTAGGAAAAGGATGCAACATCTTCCACAACTCCAACTAGACATGGCATCAAGGCTTGTAATCAAGTTTATAACTTGTCTAGGGTTTTCCTTACATTTTTCCATCATTACTTTCTAGTAAGGAGTCCTAGAACATGTACTCCCTCTGTATGAAGGCCTAATAGCCCTAGTTGCCTAAGCAAGAAAGTTAACAAAAGCCCATTTGTTTGTACCATCAAAACTTGGTGCTTTAATATTTTTTGTTAGTCCCAAAAGAGTGTCTAAAACTGAATTTTTGTCTCTAAGTTGTGTGGAGATATTTCCCTGAAAGTCTAATTTTCAACAAAAAAGGCTACTAGCCTTTCAGATGGCCTAACAAAACAACTATGTGGAAAAACTTGCATAGTTTGGGTTTAACCATTGTTTCAAGTTATTTCTGACCTAAATAGACTATTCCCATGTGTTGGAGTCTTCCTTGGTCATTTGAATAAGTTTAAGATTGTTTCACAAAATTGGTCAATTTTTTCATTATGAGAAACTTATGATAAGTTATCTTTATCATAAGGTTCCCTAGTGATCATGGTTTTCCTTATTTGGGTGTAGGGTTGTGATAATCTAGTATCATCCTTGTAGAACTTGTGATTGGTGCTTGCACATTTGATCAACTTCACCAAGAGATTTGGTTGAAGGACTTCATTGAAAAGGGTTTATGGACTAGTTGATCATTTATTGATCAATCCCTCTAGGCTCCATTGCATAAAGTGGTATCAGGACCATGGCTCTTATCAAAGAAGATGAATAAATCCCTATTAGGATAACAAATTTTGAATTAGCAAAAATAGTGAGAGAGCAAAGAGCAACCAATGGTACTCTTGCATAGAGGTTGAGAGAACTAGAAGGTAGGGTAGACAAGGAAAAAAGGGCACAATCTGATGATGAAGATTAGGATGTTAAGGATTTTGACCTTGAAGAAAAAGGTGAAGTACCTACTAAATAGAGAGCACTCTTAAATGCTGTCAAATTTATAGAGAAAAGAACCATGGAGGGGAAGTTGGAATTGCAGCCTTTTAATGGAAAAATGAATTTTGATGTAGCATTACATTGGATAGAAGACCTAACTAGTTTCTTTGAGTGTGAAGATATTCTAGAGAAGAAAATGGTATATATGGAAAAAGTCTAAGTTGAAAGGAGCATCCTTAACTTGGTGGAACTTCATCCAGATAGAGAGGTTGAAGTAAGTAAGAAGCATGATTTCTTCTTGGGATAGAATGATGGCACTAGTTAGGGAGACATATGTGCTTGAAGAATATGGGCTACAACTCCATAGGAGAAAAAAAAGTCTAAAGCAAAAGGATCTAGATGTTAGTTCCTATATAAAGGAGTTCTTAAAATTGTGTATGAAGACCAACATAGGAGAGGATGAGGAAGAAAAACTAGCAAGGTACATGAATGACCTTAAGTTACCCATCCAAGAAGAACTTAGCCTTCACATCCCTAGTTCTATGAACAGGTGCTATCAATTAGCACTCAAGGTGGAAGAAAAATGGAAGAGGAGGTAGGATAAAAAAAAAGGCAAGGGGAACAATAAAAACTTCAAGCCCAAGAAAAATTCTTGGAACAAGGGATGGAATAGTGGAAATAAACCTACTAATCAAAATAAGGATTAGGGAGGACAATGTTATAAGGAAAACTTAGAGGAGGAAAGTCTTTTAGAGGTAGAGGAAGAGGAAATGGTCTTTTCATATGCTACAATTGTAATCATGTAGGACACCATGTAGGAAAGTGCCCTGAAACGAGAAACAATAATCAAGGGGAAAGAAGAGCACAAATTGTGGAGGAAGAGAAATTTGATTGTAGAGAGCTTGAACCTAGGGAAGGAGGATGTTTAATGATAAGGAAATTATTTTTGTAGATCCTTCACACCCAAGAGCCAACCCAAAGAAATAATTTCTTCAGGACAATGATCAAGTGCTAAGGCAAGGTATGCAATTTTTTGATTGATTCAGGTTCTACCAAAAATCAAGTTTCCTTTGAAATGGTAGAAAATATTTAACTACCTAAGAAACCCCACCTATTTCCATATCATGTTTCTTGGCTAACAAAGGGTCAACAAACCTTAGTGACATAACAAGCATGGGTAGAATTTTCTTTAGCATATTTCAAAGATAAAGTACTTTTTGATGTTATATAAATGGATGCATCTCATATACTCCTAGGAAGACCCTAGCAATATGATATTGATGCCATCTACCATTGTAAGAAGAATACCTAATCTATAAATATGAATGGTGTAACTTTCACCATGAAGCCCATGTCTAATCCTAAAGTGGAACCTACTATTGTAACCATAGGGAATAAATAAATGATTAAAGACTTGAATGGACTTGATGCCCGAGGATTTATTTTGGTCTCTAAGCCAAAGGGAAAAAAAAACTTCTAAGGACAAGGACCCTATCCCTAAAGAAATATAAGATCTATTACAAAATTATAGTCAAGTTATTATTACTGATCTACCCACAAGCCTCACTCCCATTAAAGATATCAGTCACCAAATTGACCTTATACCTAGCTCTTCCCTACCTAACAAGGAACCCTATAAAATGACACATATTCAACATGTTGAAATTGCCAAGCAAGTAAATTATTTATTGGAAAAAGGCCTAATACAAAGGAGTTTAAGTCCTTGTGTTGTTCCATCTATCCTTGCTCCTAAAAAAGATGGAAAATGGAGGTTGTGTACTAATAGCAAGGCTATCAACAAGATTACCATAAGGTATAGATTGCCCATGCCCAGAATTGAGGATCTATTGGATCAACTAAGAGGAGCTTGCTATTTAACCAAGATAGATTTGAAGTCTAGCTACCATCAAATTAGAATAAAACTAGGTGATAAATGGAAGACATCATTCAAAAATATTGAAGGTTTGTTTGAATGGTTAGTAATGCCCTTTGGGTTTAGAAATGCCCCTAGTACTTTTATGAGGTTTATAAATGAAATATTCATTGATTCTATTGGAATTTTTTTGTTATTTACCTTGATGACATACTAATATTAATTCATATAAAGGAGGAGCATCTTGATCATGTGGAACAAGTACTAAGGAGGCTTCATCAGCACACGTTGGTGATCAACTTAGAAAAGTGCATGTTTATGAAGAAGAAACTTATGTTCCTAGGATTTGTGATCTCGTAAGGTACCCTCAAGATGGACCCTAAGAGAAGGTTGAGGCAATCATCAATTGGCCTCCACCAAATAACCTAGGTGATATAAGAAGCTTCCATGGTCTTGCCACTTTTTATGGGAAGTTTATCAAAAATTTCAATCATGTGTGTGCACCCCTGCTTGCCACCATCAAAGGAAAAAAGAAGACAAAATTTTCTTGGACAAAGGAAGCCAGTGATGCATTTTTGTACTTGTTGAATAGAGTCTCTCAATACCCAATCTTGGTTTTACCTTATTTCAATAAGGTTTTCATTGTGGAAAGTAATGCAAGCAATTTGGTGATAGGTGCAGTCCTACATTAGGAAGGTAAGGCAATAGTCTTATTTTCTAAGAAACTAAATAATGCTAAGAAAAAGTTTTCAACTTATGACTTGGAGCTTTCTTCCATGGTACAAGCCATCAAGAAATGGAGGCACTATCTAATCCCAAAGGATTTTTTAGTATACACTAATAACCATGATTTAATTTTCTTGAATTCTTAGGAAAAACTATCTATCAGACATCTAAAATGGATAGAGCAATTACAGGCTTATACTTTCAACATGAAACATAAGAAAGATGTTGAAAAAAAAGTTGTTGATTCCCTTAGAATAAGATTTTTTCTAGTTGAAGAAGGAAAAATGCAAAGTGTGGGAATCGACTCCCTCAAGAACTTACATGCTGATGATCTTGATTTTGTAGAGATTTTTCAAGTTTGCAAATAGATGGTTGGATGATACCATACAAGTTTCTCTGAATATCTGATTTAGAATGAACTCCTATTCAAAGGAGCTTAGTTATGAACTCCCAAATACTCAATGAGGAAAAATATCATTAGGGAAAAACATTGTGGTGATCTAGGATGGCATTTTGGCATTGACAAGACAAAAAATATGGTGAAAAGTAGCTATTATTAGACAAAGATGAACAATGAGCTAAAGAAGTTCATTGAGACTTGTCCCTTCTACCAATAAGCCAAAGGTGTTTCAACAAATCAGGGGTTATATGAACCCTTACCAATCCCCACAAGACCTTGGGAGTCAATATCAATGGATTTTGTTATGAGACTACCAAGAACTACACAAGGTTATGATAGTGTTTTTGTGGTAGTGGATAGATTCAGTAAAATGGTCCATTTTATACCTTGTAAACACACAAATGATGCTTCTCATATTGCACATATTTTCTTTAAGGAAGTAGCTAGGATCCATGGTTTACCACAAACTATTGTATCTGACACTTTTTAAGAAACTTGGTACTAACCTAACCTACAATTTTTCCTACCATCCACAAATTGATGGGTAGACTAAGGTGGAAAATAGATCTTTAGGAAATCTCCTAAGATGTCTCACAAAGAAGTATGCTTAGAGCTGGGATCTACTCTTGCCACAAGTAGAATTCGAATTTAATGACTCCATGAATAGATCAATAGGCAAGACTCCCTTCCAAGTAGTTATGGCCTTCATCCAAAAGGACCATTGGACCTTGTAGAAATACCATCTAATTTCAAAATTAGTGCTCAATGAAAAGACTTAGTAGAACTCATTACAAAGGTGTAGCATGAGGTCAAGGAAGCATTATAGAGATCAAAAATAAAATACAAAGAACATGTTGATAAGAAAAGAAGGTAAATACACTTCAAAGCTAGAGATAAGGTTTGGGCATATTTGAGAAAAGAGAGACTACCTAAGGGTAGATATTCCAAACTTTAGATGATGAAAGTTGTACCATGCAATATTCTCAATAAGATGGTTGAAAATGTATATGAGATCTCTCTTCCCCCTACCTTGTAAATTTCTTCAGTCTTCAATGTTGTAGACCTCACCCCATACAAAGGCATAGTAGATTCAACAAGTGAACAAGGTGAGAAAGAATACATCCATGATGAAGACTATGTAGCTAATTTCCCGCAAAGAAAAATAGTGGAGTTAGAAGAATTTTTGGACACCAAGTTGCTAAAGAAAACTAGAACCAAGAAGTACATGTAGTACTTAGTTAAGTGGAAAGGGATCCCCAACATAGATGTAACTTGGATGACAAAAGACTAGATCAAACAACATGGCACTTCTATGAAGTAATTGCCTCAAGTAAGAACTTGAGTTTTAAACACAAAGGGAGTATGGTGTAGGAGAACCCACAATGAATTATGAATTACCAAGGTCCTAAGAACTCCTAGATTAGTTTAGATATATCATTTAGACATCTAGACCAAATTGTATGACCTAGTTCATGATTGACATTGTTATAAGCCCTTGGTAAACTATGGTCAAAGATGTTCAAAGGGCCTATAATCTTAGTATTTAGGATTAATTCATGTTTTATAAAGTTTAGGACCTATTTTTCTCATCATATTTAATTTTACATAATATTTTCTTTTAAAATACAAAAAGTGCAAAATTGCAAAATTGCATGAAAAGTTGTCAAGCAACTTTAAAGCAACTTTTGCAAAACAAAGAAAAAGCTTCCCCAATGGCCATAAAAAGTTTGGAATGTTTTTTTGAGCATTGGAAAACCTATAATAAGCCATTTTAGGTGGGTGATAGCTACAGATTATGTATTTCAACTTTCAAATCAATAAAATACCCTATTTTTATTACAAATAGCCTATTGTCCTACATTGTACAAATTTTTTTGGTGTTGAAACATACCTTTTTTGATAGGTGTATGAATTATCTTTCCAATTCTTCTATTTTTAAGTCTCCTTCTATTTCCTAACTCAAGATATTCACATTTTTGTGTAAGTAGGTCTAGATTTCTTGCTAACCTGCGGTTTTGAAGCAGTTTCAAGCATATAGGGGAATTTCACCATGGGAATCTAACAACCTTTGGTGAAATCCTAATATTTTATATTTAATTTAAGATGCAAGTTGTTTTAGGAATTTACTTGCAAGAATCCTTTAGAAATTTGATGCCCAGGGCATGCAATTTCCATGTGAATGCTAGGAAAAGGATGCAACATCTTCCATAACTTCAACTAGACTTGGCATAAAGGCTTGTAATCAAATTTTTAGCTTTTTTATGGTAGTCCTCACATGTTACTATCATTATTTTTTAGGATGGATTCCTAGAATAGGTACTTCCTTTGTAAATGGAGGCCTAATTGCCCTAGTTGCCTAACCAAGAAAGTGAACAAAAACCCATTTGTTTATACCATCAAACCTTGGTGTCTTATTATGTTTTGTATGTCCCAAAAGGGTGTGTAAAAATAAATATTTTAATCTAAATTTGTGTGGAGATATTTAATTGAAAGGTTGATTTTCATTAAAAAAAAAGGGGCTACTAGCCTTTTGGATGGCTTAACAAAGAAACTATGTGGAAAAACTAGCATAGTTTGAGTTTAACCAATGTTTAATGTCATTTGTGACCTAAATATATTGTTCCCATATGTTGGATTCTTCCTTGGTCATTTGAAGAAGTTTAAGGTTGTTTTCACAAAATTGGTCAATTCATGCATTGCGAGCAACTTGTGATAAGTTATCTTGTTCATAGGGTTCCCTAGTGATTAGGGTTTTCCTTGTTTAGGTTTAGGGTTGTGATAACCTGGTATCATCCTTGTAGCACTTGTGATTGGTGCTTACACATTTGATCATCTTTACCAAGAGATTTTGTTGAAGGACTTTAGTGAAGAGGGTTTTTGGACTAGTTGATCATCTATTGATCAATCCCACTAGGCTCCATTGCATCAGGTTGTTAATTACTAATATGATTACTTTACCTCCTATTCTACCTCTTTTACTTTCTAGGATTGAATCTAAATCCTTTGATCATAAAGATTTTTGTCAATATCCTCATCAGAATGGTCATGATACTGAGAAATGTTATTCTTTAAAACATAATGTTTAAGACTTAATTAACTCTAATGCCTTATGTATTGATAATCTTGATGGTAGTGGGAACAAATTTGTTTATGCTCCTAATCAAAATCTTAAAATATATATGAATCCTTTACCTATACATGGTACTAATATCATTGCTCAGCCATCTTCTATGGATATTTTGTATGATTCAAAGATGGATGATCTTAATCACATTGTTAATCAAGTGGAGTTCAGTTTGTATCTCCACCTTAACCTCAACCTTAGCTTCAATCTCAAGTTCCATTTCAACCTCAACCAAAACTTAAGCCTAAATTGAAGATTTGACCTAAACATCAACAATAGCCTAAGAATAAAAGACTTCAAGAACTTTTGATTACCTTTGATGATTCTGAGACTATTAAAGACCATGATGGTTGCCTTTCTATTTATACCAAGATTTTGTAGATACCTTTTCATGGTTGTCTTATTGATCCTACATCCTTAGTCAATGTTAATACTGATAAAAATATATTTATGAAAGATTCCAACATGATTCTTATGATACATCTGATGTGTGGATTCAAACTTGCAATGGCTTTCTTTATCCATCATCTAGTTCTATTAATTTACCAGTTGAACTTTGTGGTAAAATTGTGAAAACTACCCTTGTTGTTGTTTCTACTTTTGATCAGTTTCAAGTTAAGCTTGGTTTTTCATGGTTAAATACAATGCATATTGTTGCTTCAACTATCCATAAATGTCTCCAATAGTGGTATGTTGTGATGGTTAAGTTGTTGAGTTGTTATGCTTGTCATCAAGGTTCAAATCTCATGAGGATGAGGTCCCCTATTTGTGGCCTCACTCATTCATAGCTCCAACTCAAAGTGCTTACCCCTCTTTAAAAAAAACTATCCATAAATGTATTAAATTTGTTCATGATGAAGAAGTGAAGATGGTTAATCATAGTTTATATCACCCTTCTAGGCCTAGAGATTGTGCTACCCTTGACTTCTTTTGGCCTTCATTACCTAATTCATATCCTTCTAGACTTGATAATTTTTTTGCTCATATGAAGCCTATAAACATTGTAAGATTCTTGAGTTAAGCTTACATCCTATGGATCTTAATCATGGTCTATTTCCTACACCTTCCATACCTCCTTTATCTATGCCTTCTACATATATTAATCAAGCTCCTACTATGGCTTGTTCATCTGTTGATATTCCTATTAATCCTCCTATAAGACCTATGAAGGATCCATTAATTTCTCCTCCTAAATCTCAACACATTTCAAACAAGAAAAAATGTAATCAATTTGCTAATGAATGTCATATGAAGCATCATGCTCAAGATAAAGCTCATAATTCTATCCTTCAAAAATCTTTACCTTCTTTGGATTCAACTATGCATCATGTTTTAGAAGAATTTGTTGCAAATAATGATGTTAATATGCATGATTATGATGATTCCATTCATATCTTAGATCCTATTTTGATTAATCTGGATGAAGAAGATACTCTTGATGATGTTAATGATGAATATGAAACCAATGAAATTGACATTGATTTACCTAATATGCTTATCTTATAATTAACCATTATACCTAGTATTGAACATTGTGATTCTCAAAAGGATCCTTGTTTAGAACTGGCTATCATTCCTACTATGTCAGATATAGTCCTTTATAGTAGCTTTGTTGTGTATTTTCCTATTGTATTGTGCTTATCCTATGATGTGTTTTCTAAATGTTGTTAGATTCTTTTATATAACTATTGGTGTAAGGTGATAAAGGAATTGAACCTATGGTATAATTCTTCTATATGTATCTCTATTCTTCCATATGTTATTTCATGTTATGTTGTACTTGTGCTATTGTTCATAAATGTTTCTTTTTGTAACCTTATTGGATCCACAACTTGGTAGCACTAATTATTTTTGGTCTATAGGTCATGGTCCAAAAGATTCTTCTTTGTATTTCTTATCTAGCCTTTCCTCCTTTGTGATTCTAGTTATACTTTCTTTGGGGAATTATGTCAACTCATTTGCAATAATATCATATATATTATCTTATGATCATACTGACCACATGATAGGTAGATCCCTTTTGTGTTCTCTGTATGTTTATGTGGTATTTCCCTTGATTTGTCTTTTTCTAGGGGCATTTCGTACTAGAAACATAATCATCAGATTTTCCATTAAAGCCATTTCTCATGTTAAAGTGTTAGTAATAACTTTAACATGGGGCATATGCTCTACTCACATATTACACACATTTTGTTACAAACTCATATTTTTTTTCAGAATTCCTTTTCTCCCTTTTTGGATTAGTGACTAATCCTTAAAGCATGGATTTATATTTTAGGATCTCTTGATCCCTCTAGTTTCAAAATATTTTGATCCATTAAGGTTGAAGCTGTCCTTAAGATTGGATATCTTTTTCTTTTTAGTTTTACTCTTATGGAATAGAATACTCTTGAGGGTGAATCCTTAATGGGTTGACTAGTGAGTAGCCATATTCTCTAGGTAGTTTAATTCCCTCTTTCTAGTTGTGATGTTTCCTTGTGTGGTTCACAATGGGACATAAGTTATCATTAGGAAAGATAATTGCACACTCTCTCTCTTTCTCTTTTCTTGGAGATGTCTCTCTTATTGTGATCTTGGGTTTGATGAAGACTTGAGTCCCTAGGGGCTTTAGGATCTCTTTTTCCCTATGATTTTAATAAAATTATATTTTCATTATGATCTCCTTTACCAAGAATTTTCATCAAGTCCATACTCTTCCTAAAGTGGGGCTTAAAATGAAAGCACTTCCATGATAATAATGTTTAGCCCTCTGAGTAAGTGGTCCGGGGTTATGTCAAGCACCTTGAATACTTTTTTGTGTGGATCTATCTATTTTCCCTCTGTTATGCTTCTCTCCCTCTATTTCTAGCATCTTTTTGACAACTTTTTCTGAGAAACTGAAGACTTTGACTTTTTGGGTCAATGATGACCTAATGAGTCAAGGTTGACCTTGAACCTAACCTAGATCAAGGATGAACTAGAATTTGAGCTAGAGTAGAGTCGACCTTGACCCTAACCCTAGGTCCAAATTTCAAGTTCCAGAGGTTTTAGGATATTGGGCTTCATAAAGTTCCATTTTCCTACTTCTGAGTCAGTTGTTTTAGATTTTAGAATGGTAAACTCTTAAATTGCATTTAATCTAGGTCTATTTTTGGGGGTTAAGGTTAATTGAGATTTAATTCTCCATTGTCGGCCTCTCTAGAATTTTGTGCCCTAGATCACTATACAAGGAAGCATTCCTCTCTCATTTTCACATCTAGTATCTATTATTGCATGATCATGTAATCAAGTTTTATCCCAAGAAAATTCAATCAAGAAAGAAGGAAAAAGAAAGCATTCAAACATTCAACCATTAAAGATCCAATTCATCAAGGAGATCCATTGTTAGCCATTGAAGGATTAATCTCTATGGAGCCTTCTTGATGAATATTTCTCCATTTATATTCATTCAAGCCTCTTCCTATGCTAAGATCCATTCAAGATTGGTTTTGAAGATCTAATGCCATTAATTTGATACACCCTACATTCATTTCTACAATCATTTGGAGCATCCCTACTTGTGGATTCAAGGATTTGAATCCTCCACAAGGATTTCAACATAAGAAAGGTGAATAGTTTTGTTTACTTTATTTATACATATTGCAGTTTCAATTACATTTCAAGGTTGATTCCAAACTAGGGTTTGAAGTGCATATTTGGATACAATTTTTGCCAAACTTCTAGGATCTACAAATAGAATTTTTTTCAGAGTAGTATAGGTCAAGGTCAACTTTTTTAGGTAAGATTGTTCCCTGTGGTAAGATTGTGCCCTACTTTCTAGGTCAAGGTTGACCTAGCCTTGAAAGGACAATTTTTTTTTGGGTTTTCTTTGTCTTGACATTTCTAGTATGGAGCAGATTGTAGAATTCTCCAAAATTATACATAGACATTAGAAATCATCATTTTCTAGATTTTCCCTACTTTGAGATTACTATTTATCTTTTATTCATTCAATATTTCAAGTACTTATTTTATATAGTAGATTATAGGATTTCCTCCTTTGTTCATATTCTCCATTGTTTGATTCATTTGTATATTGATCGCTTATTTGTGATTGATCAATTTGGATCTTTTCTTTTGGGAATTTAGGTTAAGGATAGGTCCTATATTCTCCCTCTTATTTACTATCCCACACATATTTTACCATATCATATTTTCTTTCTATTCAAAAAAATGATTTAGCTTCGAAAAATGGTTTATATATGATTTTCTACCATTTAGTACCATATGAAAAAACTATATAATTCAACACACGTAGCTTCTTATGCTTGACTTTACTCGTTCTTCATTATTTTCCTTGGTATGAACTTGTTTAGTGGTAAAATGTGAGCACTTTAATAAGATGTAGGTCTCCACTTTATGGGGTCACTAAACCATTCAAATATGTGTGTGATGGAAAGAGGTGAATTTCCAAATATGACTCCACTTATGATTCAAATTAGATTAACTAGGACTCAAAGGAAGAAGGGAGCTAATACTAAATTCATAATATAATGAGGAATGAAACAAAAGGAAATGTACTCTCTTTGGCCCTTAATAGGATAATGTGAATGTGAAATTGAACTATTTACTTAAATAATGTAAATATGGATGCCATTTAAAGACAATTATCCCAATAAAGATGTAAATCTAGGGTAAATATATTAAATAAAATAGAATATTGAAATACATAGAAGAAGATGTATTTTTGCTCCAAAACTTATAGATCCAAACTATATCTGAATATCCATTCATGGATCTTGGAATGAAATTATGAAAGGAATAAAACCTAGAAATCTCCCTAGAATCTAAGACTAGAGGACTAGGTCAACTTGGGAAGATGTCTTACAACTAGGTTGACATAGTGTGGTGATCTATAACTAAAAACTCCAAAAATATTGTGAACAATAGGTTCCTTATCGGTAATTATTTTTTATCCCAACCTAGAAATCAACACAAAAAATAATGGTTTGGGGGTTAGGGTTTGATGAGGGCTTCCCTTGGCCAATCCCTAGGTTAAGGAATTAACCTTAATTGAGAAATATAAATGTAAATGACTAAAAGAAAAGATACCTGTTAGGATTCACCTTGCTTGTATGTATGTAAATGTGTTGTGGATGTTGAATTAGGAATGTAGGGAATCTCCACACTTTGCAATTGATCTACCATAATTTGATCATGGTGTCATGGATATAAAAGTGCATTAATGAAGAAGATGATGACTTCTTTAATGTAGATCTCCTCCCTTGATGGTTAATAATAAGCTAGATATCTTAAGAGGAAATTCTCACAAAGGATGCTTCAATACTAGATAGAAATCTCCTTGCTTAAATGCTTAAAAAAAATTAATACTTAAACTCCTTGAATGCAAAAGTAAAAAATATTCACTTGAGAGAAAGATCTTGTGTGCATAAGATGATTAAGAATGAATTATATAAAAAAATTAATGTGGACATGAAAATGGTGAAAAAACTAATTAAACTCCAGAGACCTTTTGGGCCCTAAGCTCCAAAACTATTGGGGACTAGGTCAATCTAGGAGGACAAGGTTGATTGAGTTGACCTGGTCTTGGTTGTCAAGTCTTGGGTGCTATAGAAAGAAGGGTAGGTTTTAGAAGGAATAGAGTGGAAAGAGGAAGAAGATATGAGGAAAAAGAGATCAAGAATAGACATATTCATGGTCCATAAAGGGAATTATAAAGAGGGATCTAAAAGGTTTATAAAGGCAAATGTATCCATTTTAAGATAGTACATTTAGTCCTCACTTTAGTACTATAAGTTGCCTCAAACTCATGATAAAGAAGATCAAAAGCTAAATATGATCTTATCAAAACCTAGGAGACAAATAAATCATCAAGATAGGAAGAATCCATATAATTTAAGATAACCTAGAAATCATACCAAGCCAAAAAGGCTAAAGTACTCTAATCCATACTCAAAATCTATATTTGTCCTTAAGAAACATGAGTATTTATCAAATCCAAATATCAAAATAAGAGAGATATTACTAAAAATAAAGAGAGATAATGGGGTGTGATCAAATTTCACAATAAAAATTATGTTCCTTCTTGTGAATCACACAAAAGGGGATAGGATTGAATGGTCTAACGGGTTTGTGTACTTGATAGTCAATCCAACATTTTTTCTCTACACTTTAATGATATAGTACTCCTATATTATGAAAATGGTTTGTGTATGCACTTGGATAGGTCAAATGGTCTAGCAAGTGTGTTTGTCATGCTAGTCAACCAATCCAAGGCATGTATAAAGGGAGAGAGTAGTTGGCCCTAGCAAGTTGTGTCATGCAAGTGTAGTCTATATGAATTTCTTTAAAAAATAAAAACAAGGACCATGTAAACCACCCCCCCCCCCCCCCCCACCTTAAAATAGAAAAATATTTTTTTATGTTTCCATCTTAAGGAAGTGATGAAGAAGGATAAAGAAATTTCAGCATCAAGATAGTATCCACAAGAAACACCCAACCCAAACCAAATAGGTCACAACTGCTTTGAGGTCATAGAAGAAAAGAATGCAAAGACACCATGCAAAAACTTAAAAATAAAATCCTTAAAAAAGAAGATTAACTATTATGAGCCTCCAAGGTAAGTGATCTATCTATCATGAAAACCCACTTGTTAATAATATAAGATAGGGTATGGCATTATAAAAAAACAACACTCAAATGAAGAAAATAGTGAATCTTTGTAAAAGTGAAAAAGAAGGAAAATTTTCCCTTTCCCCCCAAGTATAGGAATAATAGAAGAGAATACAAACCTATTATTCTACTCAAAAAGAAAATAAAATGTGAGAATGATCTCCCAAAAAGAAGGATAACATGTCATGGATAAACATAATAGGGACCTACTTTGATAGCTAAAGTGATGGTGCCTAATTATTTTTTAGAAATGTTATCAAAGCCATTAATAGAGGCACTATTGGGTTTGATATTTTAAAGATCAACATTAATATCTTTGAGCATATTCATGCTACACATTAAGTCCTAATCTATTATCAACCAAAGTTTGGCAAATAAGGTTACCATTGACTATAATAGCTACCATAAGAGTGTCAAAATGATCTTGAATATCCTTAGGAGGTAAATAATCATGAGTAAACACAATTAGAGGTGGACCAAGTGTAAAATTCATAATTAAAAAAAGGAATTAATGTTATCTTGACTAGGATATGGCATTGGAAGAGTGGATAAAGCTTGTTTAAAGGCTTCATGATATGTAGGAGATGTTTGAAGAAGTTACCAAAGAGAAACCTTGGTAGGGTTGTTACATAATTTTAATACCAAATCATAATCTAACCCAATATTTTTAGAAAGATGATGTGGAGGGGGAAGATTAGGTTGACTATTATGCCTTGTACAATAGGGGTTAGGGACCATTTGATAATACATAGAATGACTATGTTCCCCTTTAAGAGTTATATGAGGACAACCCTTAAGGGAAATGAGAGGTTTATTTGATGAAGGATATCCCTTATGAATTAAAATAGGTTGAGAAACATTAATTTTATTAACATATCTTTCTTCTGTAGGTAAATCACTAGAAGAGAGTGTTGGAAATATAAGGTAGGCTAGGTTACTGAGAGGGAAGGAGTGAATCGAGAACCATTAAAATCTTTAACTTAACCAATTAATCCTTCACATATTATTATGTTCTAATTGAATTCATGAAAGAATGAAAGAAACAAAACATTCATAACACTTTGACACAATATATGGTGACCTAGAAACCTTTTAATCAAAAATTAAAACTAAGGTGTGGGTGATACCCAAAAGCTTTAGTACTATAGTATAAAGTTAACCTATTAAGGCTTACAATTGATCACTTTTGATGAATTTCCCTATTAGGAGCAAGAAGGACTATGAGGTCCACCTTGTTAAAGGATTTACAAAAATATAGTGAAATATGCACTTAGTTAAGAGATTTAGAGAAAGGACTTTTAAGTCCACCTGGTTAAAGGATTTAACTGATACACCTGTTAGAATGAATCAGTGGCTATTCTCTAATCTAAAACTTTGATTTGTTGAATGAAAGTCCTTGAATTGTAATAATCACCTTGTTGTGAAAGATAAATCTCTTTTTTCTCTTATGCTACTTGTAACCTTCTTCAATTTGCAATCATACACTTCATAATAATTATCATTGACACACTTGGATATGATACAATGAGTTACATATATATAAATCCAAATAATTACTTAATAGAGTCAGCTACAATACCAAATTCATCATAGTTCACAAAGTTGTCCTAACTATTGTAACTTAGTTTTTGAAGACAACCTCGGTGATTTTCTGAGACTTGATAAACATTGTCAATACTCAGCAAACTCTCACACTTAGTTTAAGTTGAAGCTCAATCCATATTGATCTCTTTGAGTAACTCAAACTCAATCAGTGCTATCTGACTTGATGAACACTGAGAAAATTGGTAGATATAGAATCACTCGGTTGACACTACATGACTCGGTCAACACTATATTCACTTTTTTAACATTGTGAGCTTGGTGAACACTGTAGAACTTGGTTAACACTATAGAGCTTAGTTAACACTAAGACCTTCATCTCTTCTATTGGATAGCTCAGTAGACATTTCTATGCTCAAGCTATACTATAAACTATCTCAACTTCTTAGTAAACACTATGTAGCTTGACATCAACTAAATATGACTACTTAGCTTGGTAGCAACTAAAACACTTGGTTAACAATATTGGATAAATGATAAGCTTGGTAGAAACTATAGAGCTTGGTAACAATGTAACCAACTAACTAAGTGTTCAATCACTAATAGACAAATTGACCTTAATGTCAATAGAGAGAATATTAAGGATATTTCCATTATCCTCTTTTTCAAGGAAGCCTTACAATTGTGATTATATATGTCCATTAATAATGCATCACTTCTAGAAGTGCCAAATGAAGGCAAGGTCACATTGATAAAAGTATAAGTAATGTATTTCTCTTTCTCTAGATTATCACTAAGAGAAGGATATATATTAGGAGAAGGTATCAATCATGTTAAATCTTTTGTGAGGAAAAGAATAGTCAATATTAGCATAAAGAGGTTCATCAAAATAGTGTAATTATCAATGAAAGGAACACAACTATAAATTAAGAATACCATAAAGGAATGATCATGCATTGAAGTGAGGTGTAATACCCTATCTAGAGATCCTTGGAACATAAGGATAAAACATCAACTAAATAATTTATTTTCTTAAGTTAAGTTACATAATGATAGTATAAAGTAACCAAGTGCAATAAAGAAACACCAGGACAAGGTGATGAGAATAGGGAACATGGCAAGACTCACATGTTCACTTACACCAAAAAAAGTCTTATAACTACTTTCAAAGATCTCCAAGCTCAAAATCACAATTCACAAACCAAGAGCACATGAATCATGAGAATATACCAAGGGGATGTTCTCTTTGAAACCCCAAGTAAAGGCTCCTAGTATGGTTATACTTACAAGTCCATATCCATAAAAAATATCATAATCAAGAATCATTAGTAGAGACCAAAAATGATCATGTGGAAGATGATGAATCGAAGGCAACACCACTCATCTACCAAACACCATTCTGAAAGATAAATGCTAACTCCTAAAATTTGGCTAAGCCTAAATTCTTGAAGCCTTGAAAATTGGCTAAGTTTGAATTTATGAAGCCCTGAAATTTCCTAGAATCTTTATCTTAACTTGGAGAGGTCTGGAACCTATCAAAAATGAATTGTTGCATATATTAAAATATATTTTAGGTATAATAAATTATTATACTTAAACAATCTATTTTAAATCTCATAGAAAGACTATTTTAAACTAGAAATGTGTGAAATCCAATAAGGTGTCCAAAACCAACTTTCAAAGTTTCTATATGGTTTTATAATAGATGAAAATAATCACACCATTATCTCTTCCAAGGATACTATATCTATTATTAAGGCTACCTATTCCATCATAAAATACACTTGAATTGTTAACCTAGGGACATAGGACTTGAAATGGGTTCACACGGTATGTGCACTAAGTTTATTTAATAGCGTTAAAACCTAGGTTGTAGGAAATTAAAATGCATGAAAATAATCTATACTACTATTACAAAATAGTAAACACACCTGGGCTAACAACATATAGCTATAGAAAGCTTTGGAAAATGAACCTAAACTAGTTAACAACTCAAAACATCCACCATGATCATTTTTTGTTGGACTAATACAGTAAATCTATCTTGAAACTAGGAAATTGCAAAGAATGAATCTACTCTACCTAAATCTATTCCACCTCCCAAGTGGACCCCCTTGGGTGGTTTCAAATAACTATGAACACAACAAGTATTCACAAATCACTCTTTCATTAAAATCCTTCTTTAATTACATCAACTAAATAATTCATGAAAAAAAAAAAGGAGTAACTTCTAAATCTTAAACCACCATTGTCTATTTTCTCATTAGCTTACTATGATGATCCAAATCTATTATATAGAGGATTGGATACTTATTAAAAACATGACATAAAAGTCTTGGACAAACATTGCCAGAAAAGAAGGCGAAAGATCAGCTATGACACAGTACATTTATTATTAAGCAACAAAATAATAACTGGTAGGAAATATAAGAAGTTGTGTCTCCTAGATTTTCTATAATAGTAAGTCCTCTATAGGCACAAATTATCCATAGGAACTAAACTACGCTTTCCTTGCCACGATTGGTCTTCATCATCCTCTTCATTTAATGTAGTAATCACCACCCTTTGATCCACTCTTCATCTTCCTAAAAGTTAGAAACATCTATAGAACATATATGCAAGATAACATTCCTACTCTTATTCAGATATTAGAACATAGCTTAAGATATTTATATGAAAAGCTACATTCTATGTATAATATTAAGAAAAGTATGTCATACACACTACCCATAGGTTTAGTAAGTTCTAGCTATCTCTAGCATAAGTTCACAAGATATTTATACGAATGTTTTGGAAATGTTTTTGACAAAGCACAAAGAGTAAGTCCAAAATATGAAAATTATATTAAAATTAAGACATTAATATGCCTCATCATCTGCTCCCCACTATTCAAATGCTTGTCCTCAAGCATTATACTTCCTTTCCATAGCTCTAAAGTCTCCAATTGTAGTTTTCCCTTTCTTCCCACTTCTATAAGTGTAGAAGAATCCTTTGGTGCACTTCCAATGTTCACCCATGTGTTCCTCAACCAATGGATTTGGTCTGGTAGCATCATTACCATAAGGAGGCCAAAGAAGGGAAGGAAGCTAAAAAGTCAATGACATCCATAGCTCTTTTTTGACTTCTCTTCCCAGTTATATATACTTGGCAACCCTATTATTGGCTGCATCATAATTGATAGGGCTATGCCATTCTATCTTTTTGAAAGCTTTTGGCAGTTGGTTCCATCAGTTCCTAAGCCTTGTAATAGCTCTTTGTTGTGTAAAGTTTGGAAGTGTTTGGTAATCTCTATAAACCTTTTCCCTTTCTATAAACACTTTCTCCCTGATCTCTAGTTTTAGTTTCCCATAGGTTAGTTTGAAATAGTCTCTTAGAAGGTCATCGAGCTTGCGTGATTTAGCCTATAGTGGTAATAGTTTAGGTTTCTCAAGATATCTATAGGCATTTAACTGCTTATGATAGTTTTTCTCATTGTGCATCCAAGACATTAAAGCTCTGAGGTGAACATCCCCTTTGGAAAGTAGAGGGCTCCACTCTATCTCATATTGAATTATGAAATTATGTAAATAAAGTTCACACAACAAATTCTTCTACCATGAAGGGAAAGTTTGATACACATTGTAGAAATCTTGAGTATTTTTAAAGTCACAATCAACATCCCTTATTGTCATCATTAGTTGAAATAGAAAAAATTCCTCCTTTAGAAAAATGGAATACACCCTTGGTGGTAACCTGTAGGCCATTACTTGGTTAGCTAACTTTAAGGCCTTATTAATTTGTTATTTCTCTTTCTCAAGTTTCTCTTTTAGTGACTCAATTTCCTCATCTTTGTCAAATATTAATTTTTGCATTTGGTCTTTTTCTTTCCTCCACAAGGCTTTTTGAAAAATGAAGTGATTGTACAAATCAAATAATATAGATTGAATTGTAGATGAAGGTAATTTTTTAGCCATAGATTTCTTCTTTTTTTCCTTAGCAACTTGCTGCAAGTAATGGGTATACCACGAGGATCTATAAGGCATGATAGAAACATTAGAATATATAGAGACTAGTGGCGAAGTAGGTTGATCATTTTTAGGGTCTTTCTCTGAGACAACAACAAGGTTCAACTTACACATTTCTTAATTTCCCTGTGGCATTTCATTAATAGGATCCTTTTCATTTGATTCCATGTTTTGGGTTCCAACTGTATAGGAGAGCCATCTGGAATGTTCTCAACCATTGAATCTATAGGAGATTTTGAAATTGAAGCACTTAGGTTTTTAGCGGAAACTGGGGATACTTGACCTTGCATAAAAGGGCCTCAATGTACGAAACCTCTTTAAGCTCTACTATTTTGTGGGTCTCCTTTGGTTTAGGTGCTAGAGGGATAGATGCTATATGAGTGGTTGTTGCAAGAATAGACATTTTTCTCTTTATCACTTTAACAAAAGGGTTTTGGGCTTCCTTTTCAAGATTAGGGCTCTCTTTAATAACCTTATGCTTGCCTTTGTCTTTGGAAGAGCTAGTTATATCACCCTCTAAAATAGGCTCAACAAGTGTATTAGGAGAGGGTACTGCTAATTCTTTTTCTATTTTAGCTAGATTCTAACTAGGCTCTGCAATTTCTTCCCCATTCCCTAAATTTTTTAGAACAAGGTTAGCTTGAGGCTGCAAAGTTTTAAATTCAACAAATTTTTCCCACAATACATGGGAGGAATCCCTAAGAGACCTTTCAACTAAAATTTTGATGAGGGCATGATGAGAAATAGAATTTTAATTTCCTTTCTAAGTTTCTTTAATGCTTATACACAACATATTATAAAGGAAATTGGGGACATTAACTTGAATGTTATGTCTTACACAACTGAGTAGTTTAAAATGGTGAGCATGCAAGTTTGAAAACCTACCTTCATAGGTCAAATACCTAATGATATGGGTTGATAATTATGGATAAAAAGATGGGAGAGAGAGTCTTTTATACCCTTTCTTTGAAATTTCCAATAGAGGGTCACTCAACCGAGAGAACTGTGCATGTGATGACCTAGCATCATGTTCATTCAAATAATGCTCCCTATTAGCTCATAGTATTGTGACTTCTGATATCTACTCCTCAGTAGAAATTACTATTAATCCCCATACTATGGCTTCCCCTTTCATCAAATGTCCTCATAAACTCCATTGCTACTTCTTCATTGAGCTCAATTAACTATAGGAAGTAACCAAGCCATCCATAGGCATTAAATCATCAAACTGCTTCCATGTCTGCAAGTAGAATACTATGAACAACTGGCTCATGGCTTAGCAACTATCCTCCCATCTTCCAAATTTCTGGCCTCAAATTTCTCTATTTTCACCACCCTAAAAAGTTTTACCCCTTTAACACTTCTACAAATAGCCTCTTCTCAGAATTTCAAATTGATCTTTATGAGAAATGCTGATAGCACATTCTCTTAACAAGACTCCATTATGTTTGGCATGTAAAATAATGATGCAATTAATTATGAAGGAAATAAAACTTTAACTAGAAGTGTTCTCATAATAAATAATAGTTTTTTCAATCATGCCAAACATAGGAGATATTTCCCAAAATTGCAATAAAATGGTACTATAGATACAAAAGGATTTTAAAATTAAAATCAGACCGTTGCCAAAGTACAACATATAATGTGGAGATGACATTTGGAAATTAATACACTTTCTCAGCCCCCCACTAAATTCTAACAAGTGTCCACACTTAATAAGTTTGGCATAGGAATGAGAAACTAACTTAAGGCCTATATGATACATTTAATGTAGTATTATATATAAATATCAAAACCTATATGTTAAAAATGAATAAAGTTTAAAAATGTTGTACCTAAAAATTTTAGAACATACTTATGCATGCAAATTGATGAGGTGGAAAATTCTATGACCACAGAAAAGGTGCTGATGGTATATTTTATTGAAAGTAGTAAGAACAAAATTTGTGGGTGATGTGGAGTGTGAGTGGATGATAGATAAAGAAATGAGATGAGTTGATATGAAGAAAAAAAATGAATGAAAGAATGGACCTTAGAATAAATGAGGTTCTATTATAAGTGCTCGAGGAAGGTTTGTTATGGTACAACTATAGGAAGAAGGTTTGCACCTTCCTTTTCTGATATTCTAAAGATATCATCTCCTCTTGGATCATTCTCCTTACGATACTCTTTTTGTTTCTCTAGAAATAGACTTTTCATTTCATCCTAGGTACCCATTGCATTGGCTCCTAAGCCCATGAACCATCATAAGGATGATTCTTCCACTATGGCTAGAAAAAACTTGAGCTTATGGACATTAATGTTATAGTCAAAGCTATGACAGAGGATGTCAAAATCAAATAAAAAAAGTATTAGGATCCTCAGTTACAAGGCCATAAAACTTTGGAAGACTAGTTGTGCAAATATTTTTGAGATTAGCATTAGTTATGAGGCTTGAGAGAGGAAATGGAAAAGTAAGTTGTGCCATCACTAGAGGTATTTGATTATGGGGTTGTTGTTGAAAGGGATTGTTGGCTACAAAATTGTTAATAATAGGTTGATTTGGACCAAAACTATCAAGAAAGCTGGCCAAAATTTCAGCAAAAGGCTAAAGACCACTTGTGTCCAAGGTTTCTACTCTAGAGAAAGATCCTATAGGAAAATTAGTGCTTACATCCTCAAAAGGCAACTCAACTTATTCTTCAATTTCTTCGTTCAAATTAATAGACTCCTATGGAAGAAATCTTCCATATTCATCTCATTGTCTTCATTTTTTATGCATGCAATTGAATTGGTGACATATTAATCGAGTGAACAACTTTGTGGTTTTTAGGTAACAAAGTAATTTCAAAATAAAGGACTCATGAAGGTTCCTAGTTTGACACCATTCCCAACAACGATGCCAAAAATGTATGATTTCATAATAGATGAAGATAATCACACCATTGTCTCTCTCAAGGATACTATATCTATTCTAAATACTACATATTCCATCAAGAAATACACTTGAATTGTCAACCCAAGGATAGAGAACTTGAAATGGGTCAGCACAATATGTGCACTAAGTTCCTTTAAGAGTCTTAAGACCTATGCTGCAGGAAAGTAAAATGCATGAAAAGAATCTATACTCCTATTAAAAATAGTAAACACACTTGGGCTAACAAAATATAATTGTAGAAAGCTTTGGAAAATTAACCTAAATTAGTTAACAACTCAAAACATCCACCATGATCATTTTTTGTAAGTGTTGTAGGAACTTTCATAGTAACAATGCTATAGGACTAATATAGTAATTCTATCTTGAAAATAGGAAATTGCAAAGAATGAATCTACTCTACCTAAATCTATTCCACCTCCCAAGTGGGACCCCTTGGTTGGTTTTAAATAACCATGAACACAAGAAGTATTCAAAAATCACCCATTCATTAAAATCCTTCATTGATTACATCAACTGAATAATTCATGAAGAATAGAAAAAGAGTAACCTCTAAATCTTAAGCCAACACTGCTTATTTTCTCATTAGCTTACTAAGACAATCCAAATCCATTATATAGAGGATTGGATACTTATTAAAAACATGACATAAAATTCTTGAACAAACATCAACAGAAAAGAAGGTGAAAGATCAACCATGACATAGTACATTTATTACTAAGCAACAAAATAATAATTTGCAACAAATATAGTAAGTTTTCCCTCCTAAATTTTCTAGGGTAGTAATATTTCTGTAGGTATAGCTTATTCATAGGAACTAAACTATGTTTTCCTTGCCATGATTGGTCTCCATCATCCTCTTCCTTTAATGCAATAATCACCACCCTTTACATCACTCTTCATTTTCCAAAAAGTTAGAAACCTCCAAAAAATTTATGCAAGATAACATTCCTACTCATATTCAAATATTAGAACATAGCTTAAGATATTTATATGAAATACTATAGCCTATCTAAAATATTGAGCAAAGTGTGTCATACTCACTACCCATAGATTTAGTAAGTTCTAGCTATCTATGGCATAAGTTCACAAGATATTTACACAAATGTCTTGGAAATGTTTTTGATAGAGCACAAAGAGTAAGTCCAAACTATGAAAACTATATCAAAATTAAGACATTAATATGCCTCATCATCTACTAGCCACTATTCAAATGACATTAATCAAGAATTATACTTCCTTTCCATAGCTCTAAAGTCTCCCACTATAGTCTTCCCTTTCTTCCCACTTTTGAAAGTGTAGAAGAATCCTTTGTTGTGGTTCCAATGTTCACCAATGTGTTCCTCAACTAATGGATCTAGTCTAGAAGCATCATCACCACAAAGAGACCAAAGAAGGGTAGGAGGCTGAAAAGTCAATGGCATCCATAATTGCTTTCTAATTTATCTTCCCAGTTGTATATACTTGGCTAACCTATTAACAGCTACCTCATAATTGATAGGGCTATGCGGTTTTGTCTTTTTGAAAGCTTCTAGCAATCGGTTCCATTAGTTCCTAAGCCCTGCAATAGCTCTTTGTTGTGTAAAGTTTGGAAGCATTTGGTAATCTCCATAAACCTTTTCTCTTTCTATAAACACTTTCTCTTTGATTTTTGGTTTTGATTTCTCATAGGTTAGTCTAAAGTAGTCTCTTAGAAGGTCATTAGGCTTGCATGATTCAACCCGTAGGGGTAATGGTTCAGATTTCTCAAGATCTCTATAGGCATTTAATTCCCTATCATAGTTTGTCTTATTGTACATCCAAGACATCAAATCTCTAAGGTGAACATCCCCTATGTAAAGTAGAGGGTTCCACTCTAACTCACATGGAATTATGAAATTATGTAAGTAAAGCTCACACAAAAAATTCTTCTACCATGAATGCAAAGTCTAATACACATTGTAGAAATCTTGAGCATTTTTAAATTCAAAATCAACATCTATTATTATCATCATCAGTTGAAATAGAAAAAACTAATCCTTTAGACAAATGGAATACACCCTTGGTGGTGGCCTACAAACCATTACTTTGTTAGCTAACTTTAAATCCTTATTCATTCATTGTTTCTATTTCTGAAGTTGTTGTTTCAATGAATCAATTTCCTCATCTTTGTCAAATATTACTTTCTACATTTGGTGTTTTTATTTCCTCAATAAGGCCTTTTAAAAAATGAAGTTATTGTATAGACCAAATAGTATAGATTGTATTGTAGATGAAGGGAATTCTTGAGCCATATATTTCCTCTTTTGTTCCTTATCAACTTGTTGGAAGTAATAGTACACTAGGAGGATCTATAAGGCATGATAGAAACATTAAAATATACATGGAGTGGTGGTGAAGTAGGTTGATCATTTTTACGGGCTTTTTCTAAGACAATAGTAGGGTTCAACTCACACATTTCATAATTTTCCAATGGTATTTCATTAATAGGCTCATTTTCATTTGCTTCCACATTTTGGCATTCCAACCATATAGGAAAGTCATTTGAAATATTCTCAACCACTAATTCTATATAAAAATTTTAAATTGAAGCATTTAGGTTTTCATTGGAAACTAGGGATACTTGACCTTGCATACGAGGGCTTTGACACATAGGAACCTCTTTAACTTCTATTGTTTTCTAGGTCTACTTTGGTTTTGGTGCTACCAGGGTAGACCTCGCAGAAGTGGATGCTATAGGAACAAACTTTTTCTCCTTTTTACTTTAACAAAAGGGTTTTGGGATTTCTTTTCAATATTAGGGCTCTCTTTACCAACCTTACGCTTTCCTTTGTCTCTAGAAGAGCTAGGTACATCACCCTTTGAAATAGGCTCAACAAGTTTATCAGGAGAGGGTAATGCTGATTCTTTTTCTATTTTAGTTGGATTCTGACTAGGCTCTACAATTTCTTCCTCATTCCCTAAATTTTTTGGAAAGTGGTTGGCTTGAGGCTATAAAGTTTTAAATTCAACAAATTCTACCCATGTTATAGGGGAGGAATCCCTTTTTCATTTTCTTTAGCACTAATACATAATTTATTATAAAGGAAATTGGGGACATTAACTTGAATGTTATGTCTTACGCATTTGAGCAACTTAAAATGGTGAGCGTGTAAGTTTGAAAACTTGCCTTCACAAGTCAAATACCTGATGATATGGGTTGCCAATTTTGGATACAAAGCTGGGAGAGAGAGTCTTTTACATCCTTGCTTTGAAATTTTTAGTAGAGGGTCACTCGACTGAGATAACTATGCCTTGCTTTGAATTTTCCATAGAAATTGAACTGCAGTTTCCTTGCCACGATCGGTCTCCATCATCCTCTTCCTTTAATGCATTAATCACCACCCTTTGTGTCACTCTTCATTTTTTTGAAAGTTAGAAACATCCAAAACATATATGCAAGATAGCATTCCTACTTTTGTTCAAATATTAGAAGATAGCTTAAGACATTGATATGAAATATTGCATTCTATGTATAATATTAAGCAAAGTATGTCATATACACTACCCATAGGTTTAGTAAGTTCTAGTTGTCTTTGGCATAAGTTCACAAGATATTTTCAAAAATGTTTTGGAAATATTTTTAACAAAGCACAAAGAGTAAGTCCAAACTATGAAAACTATATCAAAATTAAGACATTAATATGCCTCATCAATTTCTTTAGCCAATCTTAAATGCCCCCTATTTCTCACGTGAGGAAGTGCGCTAGTCTCCAGTTTCATGTGAGGAAATGCATCACTGCACATGAGGAAGTGCACTACTATTGGAAATAATAGCTCACCAATATAACTAAGAGAGAGGGTGTGTGAATCAGTTATATAATTATTTAAAACATTTATTATCTTTAAACAATCTTGGCCATTCAACCAAAGTAAATAACAACTATAAAGAGATGCACATAAATAATTAGACTAGATATGTTGACTAGGGAAACCCTTGATTAGAGGGAAAATCCTAGTGGGAATGATGCCCAAAAAATGGTGTACTAATATGAATATTCCTTGTTAGAGGATGGACCATGTTAGGAGTCATATTACAACATTTAGTACAAAGAGTCCCTATTAGGAGACTTTGAATCCCTCTTAGGAGATTTTAACCCTATTAGGAGTTGTGGAAGGTAGTTGAACCCACTATCCAAATAGCTTCAAGATTAGATCAATGAAACCACTATCCAATTGACCTCTACTATTCCTTTTAGAATAATAAATGTGAAACAAGGTTTACTTTTTCTTCTATCTAGTACGTTAGACTTCTTCTCCTTTAGACCATGCAATTGGATCTAGAACTCTATACTTAGCAATAATAACCCTTAAGGTTACTTACATGCATTAGTAAATTACTCTACTCTACTACTTAATAATTCACAAGTCTCATCTCCATATGTAAAAATAATAATGTATTGAACACAAAAACATCTTTCCTTATACCATGTCAATAATAAATCCTTGAGTGAACTACTATTTCTAACAATTGGTATTAGAGAGAAAACCTCAGTGGGAATGATGCCCATAAGATGATGTACTAATATGAATATTCCTTGTTAGAGGATGGACCTTGTGGAGTCTTATTATGACATTTAGTACAAAGAGTCCCTATTAGGAGACTTTGAATCCTTATTAGGAGATTCCAACCTTGTTAGGAGTTGCAAAAGGTAGCTAAATCCACTGTCCAAACGACTTTAGGATCAAATCAATGAGCCCACTGTCCAATTGATCTCAGTATTATTCGTTTCAGAATAATAGATGTGAAACAAGGTTTACTTTTTCCTCTATCTAGTATGTCAAATTTCTTCTCCTTTATACCATGCAATCAAATCTAGAACTCTATACTTAGCAATAATAACCCTATGGTTACTTACATGTGTTAGTAAGTTACTCTGCTCTACTACTTAATAATTTGCAGGTCTCATCTCCATATGTAAAAAAAAATGATGTATTGAACACAAAAACATCTTTCATACCATGCTTAATAATAAATCATCGAGTTAGCTTCCCACTTAATTATAACATGTTAACTAAATGAATACACATTTAATTAATCCTATCAGCTCATAGTTATGAACAAACTTCCACACATGCGACCTTCGTACATGAGCACTCTCTAATGTCATCAATAGCTAGTATACTATCTCTAGTTAATTGTGCAAGCCTTCACAATATTTGTGATGAATTGTAGCAATCAAACAATTGGAACTATTTTCCTAATACTCTATTTCTATATGGTTCTCCATAGATAGACCATATCTTTTGTACATTGTCAAATTAGGTTTTGCACACTTGCCCTTGTAACAAATGCACATTATAGTATGCGCTAGAAACTGCACATCATCAGATAAGTAATATAATGCTCTCAATACAAAAATCATAGTTTTCTTCTCTGATAGTCTTTTACAAACTTATTACTATGTTGTCATCAATGACAAACATAGTTATGAATACATCATATCAATGTTTTGTAATGCTTCCCTGTAGCATCAACATTCATGCTAACAACTACTCCTCATGAGGATCCACATCACACCATGTGAGGAAGTACACACACTAAATAAGGAAGTACATTCTCATGTGAGGGAGAATGTATGTCTACATAAGAATATACATTCTCTTGTGAGGAAGTACCTTTCACATGTGAAGATTTCTAACAATGTGAAAAAAAAGCAAGATTAAAAAGCATAAAAACATAAAACCTCCACAATGGGGAGTATTGGATCCATGTAAATCAAGGAATGATCACTTGAGAGCATAAAATAAAAGGCATCATCCAATAGGAAGGAGAAATTTTTTATCCATCTAATCCATAATAGCATATGAAGGAACATGTGGAAGCAACATCGCAATGAACATAGATAGTTCATAAGCCAAACATCATATGAAGGAAAACATAAGCACCTAAGCACCAACACAACCAAAACTTATGCACTATTCCTCACAACCATAATAGCATAATGAGACCTTAGAGGCCCTAGCCATCCCCTGCACATAACATCACAAACTTCCAACTAGATAGTCAGAGCTATCTTATGAGGGCATCACTACTAAAATGTAATAACATCATAAGAACAAGGAAATCTAACATGCTAAACCATCAAAGCATAGATACTCTAAATAGTAGTGAACCACATCATCTAACCATATGATACAACATCATAATAAAGGAATGCACCAATGAAACTAACATCATCTAAATGTAATATCCATACACTCTGATAAAAGCATGAATCACAAGAAAACATACTCTAGAAACCTGAAGTACTAAGTGAAACATCAAGCATTGGTCTCAACTAGAAATAGACCATCTCTGTACACTGGTCCCCTAGTATAGCTAGCTACACCTTCCAACCACATGGATTCCATAGGTCCACTCTCATCATGCTAATGGAGATAATGATCCAACAACAAAAACACATAAAGAAAATGTCCATGGTAAAAAATTATGCCAAATATTAAAGATGACTGAAACCAAGATCATGAGATAATGCAAGTATAATAGGTCTTGGTCAAACATTCAATGGGTAACAATGTAGGGGCTATAGTGAAGAGTAATGTTCCTAGTACTCCCAAGCTAAATATAGTGTAGAAAAATTCTCAAGGTACTCACTTGGATGACATCACTAAGTGTCCTTAGAATCAAACCATAAGACATCACATTTTATTATCTAATTTATTTCACTAGTTATCACTTGTTTAGAGAACTTCTTCATGCCAACCTGGGAAATAGTCACTGAGGTTACAAGAGAAGCCCCTCCACTACCTACCCTACATATCTATGCTTATCCCATGATGAGTGCCAGGAGGTATACATATTCCCAACCCAACCCAGTGAACATAACTCCATCGAAATAAAATTAAGAGTTTTGTGCTCAAAAATCACCTAACAAATGCATGCACACATGTGCTTGTGTGTGAGCACACCAAAATCATGAAGATCATAACACAATGGATAGATGAGAACACAAGAAAAATAACACTCAACTAAATACAAGATCGGGAGTAAATATTCTACGTGAATCCCAAAGGACAATAAAACCATACATCATGAACTCATTCAACTAACCTCAATCTAGGAGTATGGATTCTACAAAAATCCCAATGATGTAATAATACCAAATATCATGAAATCACTCAACTGGCCTTAAATCAGGGAGTATGGATTCTATAGGAATCCTAGTGACCATGAAATAACAACAAAGGTTCAATTAGAACAATAACACTATGTATAAAGTCACTCAACCAAACATAGGGTCGAGAGTATGGATGTAAAACAAATCCCAATGCAAACATAAATATGCAACAATGGTCAGATTAACATCTTATAGATAATATAAATTCATGTCCAATGTCATGTGAAGAAAACCAGTGAAAATTGGGTGATACACAAATCAAGGTAAAAATCCCAAAACTCAAAAAAATGAAATTAAAACACATTTGGTCTTAGGGCACAAAATCCATGAATATCAAATAAAATCTAGGTTTGGAATCCATATGAAAAATTGAATACTATAATGGTGCAAAACCCCACACCTCCATCCAAAAAAATAGGAAAATACTAATACCTGCCAAACTAGGTAGAGCTAGCATACATAAATGGAAGGGAACACTAGTTCTTAGCTCCTAACACATGACTACCAAAAACAAAAGTAGAAATAGAGCCAAAACATTAAAATGGGAGAGACCTACCTTGTAGCCAAAAGGAGCAAAATGGGAATCTAAACCATAAAATAAAAATCCTTTAGAAGTAGCCAAAAATCACAACAATCCAAGGTCTCCCTGAGCTAGATCCAACGAGACCAATCTCATGATTATCCCACACTTGTAGCTTCCACAATGAATGTAACAAAATTTCCTCTTGGAGAGGATTTTGGGTTTCACTCTCAAACTTTCTAACTCAAAAGTTAGAAGTGAGGAATAAATTTCCTCTTTGGATACTTATTCACTTTTCGAGTGAATAAAAAATTAGTGTAAATAACTAGATAACCTAGTTAAACTCTAATTTAACCCTAAAAAAAAAGGTTATTCCATGTAATTTGAATTCAACTAAAACAAAGTTGCTAGGCATTAAATTAAAATAAGATAAAGCCCAAATTCCCTTAAACCAAAATCATAGAAATCCTTAATAACTTTCATGACAATTGTGAACCTCTAAATGCACAGACACATTCATAGGTCTAATCACATAATGCAAATGAGTCTAGATTTATCAAATCACCAAAAGGTTTAATTTAAAAAATTAAATTGGATACATCGATCCATACAGGTACACGATTGGTTAAGTATGAACAATTGAATCACTAACTCCATGTGTCACTGCTAGGGACATAAATCCTACACACTAAACCACATAGTCAAGTGCAATTGCATATAATAGTATAGCCAAATTGATAAATGCATTAAATAACTATTTATTAATTATATTAAAATAATCCATTTACATCACTCACTTTTGCATAAATCATCACAAAGCAAGAATGAAGTAAATACCATAGCATTAAATTACCAAAATGAACAAGGTGAATATTCGTAGCACATTGTAATGCCCCACCTAAAGATCCTTGGAACAAGGATGAAATACAAACCAAGATAATTAAATTTTTTACAAGTAAGAGTGTACACAACACTATCATACAGGGATCACAAAGATCACAATAGAAGACTTAACCACAATCCCAATACCCAATGAATCTCCAAATGCCACTACTCGAACTGACACACACACAAATAGAAATGGAAACCCAAAATGAAAATAGCACAAAGAATATAAGATCTATCAAAGAATGGAAAATCAAGTAAACCTAAAGGGTACTTAAAACACCAAAATTTGATTGCCAAAAACTAGTGGAGATGCCCCCTATTTTATGCTTGAGGACCAATAGCTGATAGAAATCTTGGGCGAGGAATTATAGTAAGCCATGCAAGAACATACCTTTTTCATGGGGAAGTGCAACAAATGATGTGAGGAAATACTTGGCCTAGTAGTCAAAGTACCCTAACATTGGTGTGGGGTTTCACCTGAGAAAGTGCAAAAAGCCATGTGAGAAAACCTAGCACAACATGCGAACTTTCGCATTCTCATGCGACAATGTACATTTTTTCATGAGAATCCAAAATAGCATGCCAAAACACAAAAAGGTAAAAAGATAACAATGAAGTTCCTCTACATGAGGAGTACTGGATCCATATTTTGAGGCATAAACACTCAAAAATAATAATTGAAAGATGGAAAGATGAATACTTAATCTAAACATCTAGCAAAGTAGTGAAGGGTAATAATTAAAGAAACATTGCAATGAACTGAAACAACATCGCAATGAACTAAACAACCAACTAAGTATGTGGTTCCTCCCAACTATAATAGCATCATAAGACCATCATGGGCCTTAGCCATCCCCCATGTGTAACATTCTGAACTACTGACTAGATCATCAAAGCTATCTTATGAGGATGCCACTACTAAAAGGTGCTACAACATAGGAACTAGAAAATCTAACATGATAGAAGTAAAGCATATGACAATCCTACAAATCAAACTCATCATGTAACATATGCTAAACATCATAATAAGAAAATGCATCAATACTAACATCATCTAAACATGATATACAAGCATTCCAATGAAAGCATAAATCATAAGAAATCATACTCTACAACCCAATGTACCAGGTGAAAATATCTAGCAAAAGTCACACTGGGAGAGTAGACTATCTTTGTACATTAGTTCTTAGTAGTAGTGAAGGTAGCTATGCCTCCCAACCACATGGAACATGTAGATCCATTCCCGTTGTGCTGATGGACATAGTGACCTAACCACAAACACACAAAAGAAAATGTCCATGACTAACACTCATGCTAGACAGTATGATGACTGAAACTAAGAACATAGAAAATGCATAAACTATAGGTTTGGTTCAAACACTCAATGGGCTACTAAGTAGGGGCTAACATCATGGAGAATCACTTGGCATCAACAAGACAAAGATCAAATCATGTAGCTCAACTTCTGAATGGATTGCTCTCACACATACATTTTATTATCTTAAGTTTTATTACCACCAATATTTTATTTAGTTATCACTTGATTACAAATTCTATATGCCAACCCTTAGGAAATAGACACCAGACTATGGAAAAGAAGCCCCCTCTACATGCTACCCTACCCTACCCATGCTCATCAATTGATGAGTGCTCGTAGGCATGCACATTTCCAACCCAACCCTAATGCCAAAATCACTCAATCAAAAATAAACTTAGGAGGATGGATGTGGTATGCATCCCAATGCAACATAAAAGTACAATAGTGGTCCAACTAATATCCAATTGGATGATCTAGGTCCATGACCTAACTCATGCCAAGAAAACTTGAGAAAACAAGGTGGCATGCAAAATGAGATAAAAACCCCAAAAGTTGTAAAACTTTGAAATTAAAACCCATTTGGCATTTTGGCACAAAAACTCTAAAAATCCAATAAAATTTGGGTTCAGGCACCATATGCAAAATCAGCCAGCATAATGGCACAAAACCTTAAACCCCCATTCTAAAAATAGAGAAAATGTTCATACCCAACCAACTAGGTAGAAACAACAACCAAAAATGGAGGGGAATTCTAGTTCTCAGCCTCCTAACAAATTGCTACCAGAAACAAAAGCTAAAATTAAGTAGAATAAACAAAATGGGAAAGCCCTACCTAATAGAAAAAGGTGTCGAAACTATAAACAACACAATAAAAGAAATTGCCTACTGAAACTATCTGAAATCGTCGCAAAGCAAGGTCTACCTGAGTCGAATCCAATGAGACTCACCTTGTAAAGATTTCACACTCATAACTTTCACAATGAATAGAAAAATGATCCTCCAGAAGAGGATTCTCAAAAAAAAATCTCAAAGTTGTATTTTGCAAAAGTGAGAAGTGAGAAAATAAATCCCATTTTCAATGCTTATTCACTTTTTGAGTGAATAATTGATTAGGGACAATAGCTAGTTAGACTAGCTAAAATCTGAATCGACCCAAACAAAAAATAGATAATCCCTTGTAATAGGAATTCACGTAAGGAAAAGCTTCCAAAAATTAAATTCAATAAAATTTAAAGCCTAAAAACTCAAAATCATAGAAATTAACTTAACAACTTTTGGGACAATGCGAACCTCTATATTATATCACATAATGCAAATGAGTTCAGATTTAATAATCACTGAAAGGTTTAATTTAAATAATTAAATAAGGATACGCAGACAATGCAAGGATGACATTGGTAAAATATGAATTGTTGAATCACTAACTCCATGTGCCACTGCTAGGGATACAAATCCTACACACTAAAACACATGATCAAGTGAAATTGTATATAATAACATAGTTGAAGCAATAAATGCATTAACTAACTAATTTAACCATTTATTCAATTATACCTAAATAATTCATTTACATCACTCATGTTCACATAAAGCATAAAGAGACAAGAATGAAGAAAATAAACATAGCATAAGATTTATCACATAATGTAATAAAAAAAAAATGTCCAAATACCAGAATTAGATATCATCATAGACCTACTGTTATCTCAGAATGGCATCAACATGCAAATACAATAAATTGAACAACATAGAAATAAAGCATCTATGGTACTAAAATCAAAGTATAACATCCAACCCTTAGGTCATCACAAAGTACAATAATAAGAGTATCAAGTATCTATTGAATCAAAATGAACAAGGTACAGATTACAAATATGAGAGGCACTACACACATAACCAATGAATCCAACATGGACAATTCATTTCTAGTTATTTAAGAATTGAATAATAATTTTTTAGACAACATAAAAAGTTAGTTAAAACACATAAGTGAACATGGTCAAATACATGACTAACCACTACTATAGGAACCTAGTCCAATGTAGCAAGATAATAATACAATCTATGTACATGTTTTAGGGTAATCATGAAATAACCTCATGATACAACTGTTGGATAATGTTGTCCTTGATGTCACACAAATGCCATATCAGTCATTAGTCTCAAGTTCACCAAGCTCAGAGAGTCTGCAATGAAATCTATAGTGCCAACCGAGCTCACTCGATCATCGAAGGAAATGTGGAAGACAGTGTTAACCGAGCTAACTCGGTCAACAAAAGAAAGGTGAAAGATAGTGTTCATCAAGCTCACTCGGTCAATGAAGCAAATGTGGAAGTCAGTGTTAATCGAGCTTCACTCAGTCTCCAAAGGGTAGTTTCCACCGAGCTCACTCAGTCATCAAAGGAATCATGGAGAAGTTAGTGTTAACCGAGCTTCACTCAGTCTCCAAAGGGTAGTTTCCATCGAGCTCACTTGGTTATCTCAGGAAATTCAGTACTTACCAAG
Source organism: Cupressus sempervirens (assembly GCA_028749045.1). NCBI lineage: Eukaryota > Viridiplantae > Streptophyta > Pinopsida > Cupressales > Cupressaceae > Cupressus > Cupressus sempervirens. The sequence continues at coordinate 618,591,002 of CM053786.1, read as the reverse complement.
TTCTCCCGGCGATTGAAGGATTGTCAAAAGTTTTCTGTATTAACTGAGCTCAGTCGATTAACACAAGAATTATTTTCTAAACAAAGTTCACCGTGCAGGGTTGGTCAGTATAGGGATTTGCTAATTAATTACTTCTAGCCGACTGTTGTAATTGTTTGTTTAGTCAGTGATTCGATCTGACTAAGATAATCTGAAAGGTATATATGGTCATTCAAGTTATGAATTAAAGGGTGTCTAATTGTGAGAAAAGAAGTTATGAATGCGAATTACAGTATGAAATGAAAAGGCGAATGTTGAGAAAAGTCTGATGAAGGATCAGATGTGTTGAAGGAGCTGTAAAGTTGCATTTGATCAGTAAGGATCCAGTCAAGCATAACAGAGATCTGTAATCAGAAAAGATAAGTTGTACATTATATCTAGTCACTTCATTGTTTCTTTCTAACCATTGTAATAGTGAATTCAAAATCTCTTAACAGAGTTGGTTTAATAGCCATTCAATAAATCCTCTAAGAAGGTGATAGTTCAGTTGAATTTTTCTAAAGACCTCTAGCAAGGCCACTCCTAACAGGGTGATTAAATCCTTTAATAGGGTCACACCTAACAATGTGTTTTTGTAACCTTTAATAGGGTTGGCTCCTAACAGGGCCCACTTCAGAAGAGTGAAAAATAGTATCTAGTTACATTGGTGGTTTTTCCCATATTGGGTTTCCACGTTAAAACTGGTGTCTCTTGTGTTCTTGATTGCTGAATTTCTTTGTGCATGATAACATATCAGTTCTTAATATTTATCATTTGTTGCATTATCAAGTTTCAGCATTTTATATTAATTAGTTCAAGGGTATATTCAGACATCTTAGGGATTGTGGAAAGTTTTGTAGTAACTGATTCACCCCCTCCCCCTCTCAGTTACTCTATTCTCATTTCCAACAATTGGTATCAGAGCTTTTGGTGCTTGCAAGAAAAGATTTCAAGGATCTAAGCCAAAGATCAAGATGTCTTACAAAAGAGAAATTCCAAAACTCAACAGAGATAACTTCTCCACATGGAAAGGATTGATGAGACTTCATCTAGCTACTGTTGGTGATACTGGACTAAAATACCTTGAAGAAAAATATGAAGAACCTCTTGGCACATTGTCTCTCAATGACATTGCTGAAAAGAAGACTCACAACAATATGATGATAGACATAGCATCCGCTCTTAGTTATGAAGAATTTGACAACATTAAGGACTGTAAAACTGCCTTTGAGATGTGGAACAAGCTAAAAGAGATCTATGGAGGAGATGATAATGTGAGAAGAGCAAAAGCAGAAAGTCTAAGAGGACAATTTGATCAAATGAGGATGAGAGAGGATGAAAACATTGCAAAGTATGTTGAAAGACTTAAAGCATGTGTGAGTGAAATCAGAGCATCTGGAGGTGATATCAAAGGAGAAACAGTTATAGGAAAAGTTCTCAAAACCCCGCTTCTCGTTTATGCAATCAGAGTTTTTGCAATTCAGGAAAGAATGTGTGAAGAAAATCATCAGATAAATCTTGAGGCCATAGTTAGAAGACTAACTGCATTTGAACTAGATAACTTTGACAACTATGTTCCAGCCTCCAAGAACATTGAATCAGCATTTCAAGATAAGCTCTCACTCAAGGAGAAAAACAAAAAGGGGAAGGAATCTCAGTCAGAAAGTGAAAATGAATCAAGCCAAAGTTCAGACAGTGACCTCGAAGTGATTGAAGCTCTACTAGCAAAGAAATATTCTAGAGGCAGAGGAAAATACAAAGGTAAAGTTCCTCTAATCTATTTTTCTTGTGAAGAAATTGGTCATATTGCAGCAAGGTGTCCAAACAAGCAAAACAATGATTAAAAGAAAGATTACAAATGGAATGGCAAGAAAGACTTCAAATCATCCAAGAACAAAGGTAAGAAATCATGCTTCATGGTTGAAAATTCTAAAAATTCTGATAATAGTGAGGATGAAATTGTTTATATTGCCATTAAAGATGATTCTAACAGTGATGAGGAAGATAAAATGGCACTTGTTTCTCATATAAGTAAGAATGATACATGGATTATAGACAGTGGTTGCTCACATCATATGACTGGTGATAAAACTAAGTTTGATCAGTTTGAAGACTATGATGGTGGCAGTGTGAGGTTTGGTAATAATGAACCTTGTCTCATAAAAGGAAGAGGAAGAATCTATCTAACCAAAGAACATGTATGTAATAATGCCTATTGGGTTGAAGGTCTTAAACATAATTTTATAAGTGTGGCACAGTTACTCAATACTGGATTCAAGGTGGAATTCATGCATGGAAAGGAAAGATTTTTGAATGAGAAAGGAAAGCTGATAGGATCTGGCACCCAAACTAAAGGTAACTTGTTTTATCTAGAATTTGGTGAATGCTCATGTTTTATTGCTCAAATTGAAGAAAGTTGGTTATGGCATAAAAGGTTGTGTCATGTCAATTTTGATAACCTAGTAAAAATAAGAAAATTCAAGAAAGTAAGAGGCATTCCTAACATTAAGAAACCTAAGGTTGGTCTATGCAAGAATTGTCAGATTGGTAAAATGGGAAAGACTAGTTTTAAAAGTAAGAACTATCAGTTTGAAGATATATTAGAAATTGTGCATACTGATTTATGTGGACCCATTGGAATAGAAAGCTCTACTAGAGAAAATTTTTTCATTCTTTTTGTTGATGACTACTCAAGAATGATGACTGTCATGTATCTAAGGAATAAATCAGAAGCATTTGAGAAATTCAAATGGTATTTGGCAAGAGTAGAAAAAGAAATAGGAAAAAAGACTAAAATGCTTAAGGTCAGATGGAGGTGGTGAATTCATCTCACATGAATTCAACAACTTCTACATTGAAAAAGGTATTAAAAGATAGGTCTCAGCACTAGGAACTCCTGAACAAAATGGAATAGCTAAAAGAAGAAACAGATCCATCATGGATTGTGCAAGAACCCTGATGATAGAAAAGAACATTGCTATCAAATACTGGAAGGAAGCCATCAGCACTGCAGTTCATACCTTAAACCGAGTACAATTGAAGAAGGACTCATTCAAAACTCCCTATGAATTATGGTATGGCTACGAACCCAATGTAAGTTATCTGAAAGTATTTGGAAGCAAATGTTATATTTTGAAAGAATCTAGAAAAGGAAAATTTGATGTAAAAAGTGATGAAGGAATATTTTTAGGATATTCTTGCAAAAGCAAAGCATATAGATGTTTAAATCTATCCGCTCACAAAGTCACAGAAAGTGCACATGTAAAAGTTGATGAGTTTGCAGACAAATCTGAAGAAGAAAGAAAAAAGGTACCTAAAGATTATAGAAGATTTGTTTACATTGAACTAGATACTATACCAAGCATACCATTCACTCAAGAATCCTCAACTCCTGAGTCATCAATAACCGAGTTGCAAAAAGTTCAAACCGAGCCACAACAACATTCAGACACTACCGAGCAAGCATCTACTGAGTCTGAAGTGCCCGAGCCAATTCTTACTGAGCTAGAATAGCCTAAACATGAAATTGAAGCACAAGGAGATAGCAATGAAACTCATTCAAGAGGCAAAGGACCTGTATTAGCTAAATATGTCAGAAGACATCATGCACCAGATCAGATCATTGGAGACAAGTCTAAAGGAACCTTGACAAGAAGCAAGCTGAAAAATACTTGTTTACTTGCTGATTTTGAACCTAGAAGCATTAAAGATGCATTGCAAAATGATAGTTGGATTGAGGCAATGAATGAGGAAATAGAACAAATAGAGAAGAACAAGACATGGACTCTTGTACCAGGCCTAAAAATAAGAATCTAATTGATATTGTTTTTACAGGGCATGATGATCTTTGCAAAGAATTTTCAGAACAAATGAACAAGGAATTTGAAATGTCTATGTTTGGTGAAATAAAATTCTTTGTTGGTCTTCAAATTCAACAAAATAAAAATGGCATCTACATCACTCAATCAAAATACATCAAGGAGATATTGAAAAAGTTTGGTATGGAGGACTGTAAACCTATTGGAACTCCTATGTGTACTAGATTGAAACTTACCAAAGATGATCAATCCAAAGAGGTAGATCAAACATTGTATAGATCTATGATTGGAAAATTGCAATACGTAGTTCATACCAGGCCAGATATTGCCCTTGCAGTTGGTATTGTTGCAAGATTTTCAGCAAAGCCAAGAGAAACTCACCTGATGGCAATCAAAAGAATAATGAGATATTTGAAAGGAACTGAAGATTATGGCTTATGGTAAAAATTTGGAGGTAATTTGAATTTGAAAGTGTTTACTTATGCTGATTGGGTAGGAAACCTTGATGACAGAAAAAGCACAAGTGGAGGAGCATTCTTTCTTGGAAAAAGATTGGTTTCTTGGACAAGCAAAGAGAAGAATTATACATCCCAATCTATAGCAGAGGCAGAGTATGTTGATGCAGTAGTAAACTGTTCAAATATTGTTTGGTTTAAGTAGTTATTGCAAGGAATGAAGATGGAAATCAAAGAACCAGTTGTCATGTTATGTGAAAATACTAGTGCAATCAATATATCTAAGAATCTAGTGATGCATTCCAAGACCAAGCATATTGCAATAAAATATCATTTTGTCAGAGAATTGGTACAAGACAAGGAGATTAGATTGGAATATTTCCATAAAAAGGAACAAATTTTTGACATATTCACAAAGCCTTTACCTAAGGATGCATTTTTGTATCTCAGAGGTAAGTTAGGGGTTATTCCCCTATCTGAAGTCCACTAAAAATAAGTTCTAGTTGATGCAGTTTAATCAGAAATCATTGCATATGAATCAGAACTAAAGGTACATTACAATTCACTGAACTTTTGTTGTCTTTGGCATGTGTTGTCAAAGAGGGAGAGATTTACTGTCATATCCTTCTAAAATTTGTGAGATTTGAAAAGTTTTCCATGAAGTCCCTTAACAGAGGGAGATTATTGAAGTAGGGAGAAGTCTATTATCTTGTTGGGCTTTTTTTCAAAATTTCATTCTATTATGACATGTTGTGTTGCCATCAATTCCAAAGAGGGAGATTGTTGGATAATGTTGTCCTTGATGTCACACAAATGTCATATCAGTCATTAGTCTCAAGTTCACCGAGCTCAAAGAGTCTGCAATGCAATCTACAGTGCCAACTGAGCTCACTCAATCATGGAAGGAAATGTGGAAGACAGTGTTAACCGAGCTAACTCGATCAACAAAGGAAAGGTGAAAGATAGTGTTCACTAAGCTCACTCGGTCAATGAAGGAAATGTGGAAGTCAATTTTAACCGAGCTTCACTCGATCTCCAAAGAGTAGTTTCCACTAAGCTCACTCAGTCATCAAAGGAATCATGGAGAAGTCAGTGTTAATCAAGCTTCACTCGGTCTCCAAAGGGTAGTTTCCACCGAGCTCACTCGGTTATCTCAGGAAACTCAGTACTTACCGAGTTCTCCTGGTGATTGAAGGATTTTCATGAAGTTTGTTATATTAACTGAGCTCAGTCAGTTAACACAAGAATTATTTTCTAAACAAAGTTCATCATGCAGGGTCGGCCAGTATAGGGATTTTCTAATTAATTACTTCTAGCCAACTGTTGTAATTGTTTGTTTAGTCAGTGATTTGAATCGACTAAGATAATTTGAAAGGTATATATGGTCATTCAAGTTATGAATTAAAGGGTGTGTGATTGTGAGAAAAGAAGTTATGAATGCAAATTATAGTATGAAATGAAAAGGTAAATTTTGAGAAAAGTCTGATGAAGGATCATATGTGTTGAAGGAGCTATAAAGTTGCATTTGATCAGTAAGGATCCAGTCAAGCATAACAGAGATCTGTAATCAGCAAAGATAAGTTGTACATTATATCTAGTCACTTCATTGTTGTTTTCTAACCATTGTAACAATGAATTCAAAATCTCTTAATAGAGTTGGTTTAACAGCCATTCCATAAATCCTCTAACAAGGTGACAGTTTAGTTGAATTGTTCTAAAGACCTCTAGCAAGGCCACTCCTAACAGGGTGATTAAATCCTTTAACAAGGTCACACCTAACAGTGTGTTTTTGTAACCTTTAACAGGGTTGGCTCCTAACAAGGCTCACTTCAAAAGAGTGAAAAATAGTATCTAGTTACATTGGTGGTTTTTCCCATATTGGGTTTCCACGTTAAAATTGGTGTCTCTTGTGTTCTTGATTGCTGAATTTCTTTGTGCATGATAACATATCAGTTCTTAATATTTATCATTTTCTGCATTATCAAGTTTTAGCATTTTATATTAATCAGTTCAAGGGTATATTCAAACAGCTTAGGGACTGTGGAAAGTTTTGTAGTAACTAATTCACCCCCTCCCCCTCTTAGTTAATCTATTCTCATTTCCAACAACAACATCAATCCAGGTAACCATTGCTACAAACCTTAGTGAAACCATTGAACACATCATAATCTCATAAATCATCCATAAGAATAATCAGAGCAACTAATATAGTAACATAAATCTAATCACCTCAAGGGTATAGACCTCATGGTCCCAATCATGACCACTTCACAAGGAATGATAAACATGGTTGCATCGAATGAGATGACTTACATAAATAAAATGGGAGAGGCCCTACATTAGGTTCGTTAAGGGGGGAGGATTAAAAGAAGGTATAGGACTTTCCTCAATCGATGCATCCTCATAATCAATGTGTACATTAGGAGAAGGGCCAATATCAATCTACCACTCATCTCCATATGATATATCTAAGATCATAGGAGGGTGATGTTTAATGTCCAAGATAAGAAAATAATGTTTGGAAAAATATTTGTGTAATATGAGAAAAAGATAAGTGAATATAGAGTAGATCCCACTAATCATTGATTCATTAAAATGTATTCAAGATCCCATAAACATTTGAACAATAAACTATGAAAAGTACATAATGATTTTTTCAAAATCTATGAAAAGGAGTTCTAAATGCAAAGAGGGAAATAAGGGATATCAAAGATTCTAACCCTAAAATCTAGAAGAAGCCAATGAAAAAGAAGGTGAATGCCAAAAATAAGAAATCTAACTATCTAACTCCAAAGATTGAAAAGAAGGGTGAAAGAGTCAGGTTCACCAAAATATTTACTGGAAAAATGGAAGAACTTTAATAAGATGTAGGTCTCCACTTTATGAGGTCACTAAACCATTCAAATAGGTGTGTAAGGGAAAGAGGGGAATTTTTGAATATGATTCTCCTTGTGATTCAAATTAGATTAGCTAGGACCTAAAGGAAGAAGTGAAATAATGCTAACTTCAAATTATAAGGAGGAAAGAAATACAAGGAAATGTATTTTCTTTGGCCTTTAATAGGATAATGTGAATGGGAAATCGAACTAATTTCTTAAATAATGTAAATCTAGATGCTATGTAAATACAAATAGCAAAGTTCAAATGTAAATCTAGGGTAAAGATATGAAAGGAAATAAAATATAAGTGACTCACCTTAAAATATGTAGAGGAATATGTATTTTTCTCAAAACTCTTAGATCTAAACTATATTTGAATATATATTTGTGGGTCTCCATATAAAATGATCAAAGGAATTAAACTTAGAAATGTCCTCAAAATTTGAGATAGAAGGATTAGGTCAACTTGGGAAAACATCTACCAATTAGGTTGATGTAGTTCATAGATTTGTAACTGATAACTCTAGGAATCTTTCAAGCAATAGTTTCCCAATCTATGATTCTTTTCACTCCCAACATGCAAATCAACATAGAAAAGAAAGGTTTGGGGGTAGGGGTTTGATGAGGGCTTGCCTTGGTCTTGCCCTAGGTTAAGGAATTAACCCTAATTGACAAATAAAAATATAAATAATTGAAAGACAAGATAAATTTTAGGATTCCCCTTGCTTGTATGTATGTAAATGTATTATAGATCTTGAATTAGTAATGTAGGGTATCTCCACTCTTTGCAATAGATCTACCCTAATCCCATTATGTCGCATGGATATAAAAGTGCATCAATGAAGAAGATGATCAATTATTCAATTTAGATACCCTCCTTGATGGCCAATAATAAGCTAGGTCTTGAAGAGAAAATTTTCACAAAGGATCCTTCAATGCTAGATAGAAATCACCTTGCTTAAATGCTTGAAAAAATTGAATACTTGAACTCCTTGAATGCAAAAGGTAGAAATATTCACTTGAAAGAAAAAGCTTGAGTTCTTGTGATTTTTGAGAATGTATGATATAAAAATGAATATTCCAATTCTCCTTATATATGAGCTTTTAGGCAGGAAAAGAATATAGGTTGACTAGGTGATGATAAAAACTAATTAAACCCCCAAGACCTTTTAGTTCCTAATCTCCAAAATATTCAAGCACTGGGTCAACTAGGGTCAACCAAGTCTAGACAAGGTCAACTTGATTTTACCTAGATTTGGAGGTCAAGTCTTGGGTGTCACAGAAAGAAGGAATTATGAAGGCACATACATATCCATGACCCATAGAGGGAATTATGAAGAGGGAGATAAAATGTCTTAAAAGGAAAGTGCATCAATTTTAGGATGGTACATCAATTTTTGTGTGTGATGCTTTGCTTGGCTCATATAGCATTTGACATACACTATTCCTTCCTCCTAGATAACTCAACTTGTGTGTTTCCCTCTAAATTTCTCTAAAATAACTAGATTTCTCATCGACACTTATGTGCACTCAGAAATTATTATCTTCTCAATACATTTATTACGCATGACATATATATATATATATATATATAAGTTTTATATATATATATGTCATGCGTAATAAATCTTTGCATGTATACACACACACACACACACACACACACATATATATACATTTTTATATATATACATATGTGTGTGTGTGTATATATATATATATATAATTGAAAGTACGAATGATATATCGCAGTGAGAATATATAAAATCACATCGCGATTTGTATTGAAACAGTGTTTGAAAAATGTTATTGAAATAGTATTTAAAAGATATATATAAATTTATTTGTAGGGGCAAGTTATACCCCGTACCCACCCCCCTTTCCACTATTATTAATGAGGAAGGGTCACAGGGTACCTGCAAAAGCAAGGTACCCATGACTGACGTGACTGATGTGACTCACGTCGTGATTGGGAAATGTAGGGCCATAAATAAGAAAAGCAACCACCATCGCATAAGTCTTAACATTGGTAGTCGGGACCATTTGGTCTAGCTTTAAAAGCCCCCACGGCTCTGCTGAGTCATACAGCAACAATGGTCGCAGAGGTGGTACCATGTATCGCAGGGCGGGTGACATATGAGTTAAGTTTTATGTATTATGAATCGGATTTTGCAATTTGATTTTTATATTTTGTTTTATTGTCAATATATATATATATATATTATTAGTTATAAATAATTATTATATTTCAAAGATAAATGATCTAAAGTATTAATAATAGCTTGTCAAATATTATTAAAAGTGGAAAGATATTAATAATTAGCTTAATTAAACTTAGTTTAATTAAGGTTAATCATTAGAATGTGTTATAAATCAAAGTTTCGAATTATGTAATTATTGGGTTCATTAGAATTGTTAATTGATTATTGGAACTCGATAGGGGTCTTTTTTAAAAAAACATTTATATAAACAATAGAACAATTAGAAAATTGAGTCTAATGGTTTTGGGAGAGAAACTTTTGTCTATCAAACAAATACATGAGTTAGGAAAAATGTACTAAATGTTCCTCCACTTAATATTTAAATTTGGAAACGAAAAATGAGACCTCCACACTCTATTCAAGGATGTAATTTTAGCAAAACCAAAACAGGTGCTTGCATTGTGTATTCTTTATGTTTCTATTTTGGGTTTTGGGTTGACTAGTGTTGACCAATTATAGGACATCTACCAGAGGCTCAAGGGTTATGATTGTGATGTCATGATGATGTCTTATTTTTGATCTTTATAAATTGAACCATGGTTATGTGATGGAACGCTCTATGAAATGGTTGTATTTATTGAATTCTATTCTTATGTATGAGACACTTGACCTAATCATTTTTGAGTCATTGATCAGTTATCCTTGGTTTATTTTCTAGTCACCATAATGGGATTGAAATGTTATTTTATGATGTCATGTTGTGACATGTTTTACTCAACCATTTTGGAGTCTTCAATCAGTATGATTTTAAGATATATTTTTGTTATTGAGAACCAATGGATACTTTTGATTATTAGGGATACCTTCAGTTGCCAATAGAGAACTATTGTGGTCATGATTATCTATTATGCTTTTTAGTTGAATCATGGAGAATTGATGTTTATATTGTGGATTATCTTTTGTGATTTTGAGATTTATGATTCCATGAGCTTAGGGTAGGTTATCTACTGCTAGTGTAAGGAAGTGGCTTGCAATGGGGGTTGGGGCCCTAAGAGGCTGCCAGGGTAACTCATTGTAAGTTGTTTTAATAAGTGAAAACATTCACACCTAATACTAACTAAATGAACCTAAAAAGATAATTGTTTTGTCCTTGCCCATGCCTCGAGTGCTTGTACAGACTAGGATGGGAGTAGAGAGAACGCTTGGTTTTGACCTTGCATTCCATAGTATGCCTTGTCAATATGAGAGGATACTAGTGGCTGCATGAGGATCAATAGGGACCTATGGAGTATAGCTAATTGCCAGGGTAACTTCTACATGATATATGCGATGACACTTTCCCACTTGCATAGTAGGTTTCCTACATGTCTTTGTGTGCCTCTGGGAATTAGATGTCCGTTTTATGTTAGAACCTTTGAGTTAGTATACTTTTAGGATTCCTATACTTAGAGAGTATTTTTATGCTATGTGATTTTGATAACCTATTTGGGACTTGAGATTATCTCCTCAGCACAGTGGGAGTGGACCACTTAGGTTCCATATGGTTAGGTGGTAGTGTTTTTCCACTCTTATCATTTGAGATCCATTGAGACATCGTGGCTGATGCATCCTTCATGATGGTGGATATGTATCCTTTCATTGATGATTAGCATATATTAGATGATGTTATTTTATTCTTTACTTTGCATGTTAGATTTCTTTCTGCATATGATGTAGTATGGGTTATGTGTGACATTCCTACTATGTTAATACCGATGATCTCTTCAGTGATTTGGAATGTTGTGCACAGAGGGTTGGCTAGGACCCACGATGGTCTAATGATTCTATTTATGGTTGGGAGGAACCGTGCACTTAATTTATTATGTTTGATCTTTATGATGGATGTATATATCTTCTATGATGATGTATCATGTGTATCATATGGTTATCTTTACTTTTATGTATCATGAATTAGAATAGGATGATGTACCTTATTCCACATATGTATATTCTTTTAAGCTTTTCATACCCTGTGACATGTACAGTGGATGATTGAGCATTTAGAAATGTAATGTATAAATATTGGACTTATCATTATTATTTCATGTGGTTGTTGTATTAGATGGATTCAATAATGTTAGTTGATTTAGATGTAATTCAACGTTAAGGGATCCTTAAAGAATGTAACCTGTTATGTTTACTTTTAGATGGACATTACTATTGCTTATGTTATTGTGTATAAGTTATAAGTGGTATTTACTTTCATGTTTTAAAATTTAAAAAAATATAATAATAATAATAATAATAAATGCTTCCAAACTTAGTGAAATTCTAGGTTAATTCTTTGGATCCCTTGGCGGGGCATTACATTTGGTATCAGAGCCCGAGTTTCTACATTGGGAGCTCTATGTATTTTGGAACAACTAGAACTTTAAACTATTAAGTGTATCTTTTCAAACTTGAAACTAGGTGAATTGAAATAGAACTTGAACTGCTACTTGTATATTTTTCATACTTCAACACTTAGTCTATTGCAAACATGTGTCTTTTGATTGTAATAGTACCTTGTATTTTTATAGGAGGCCATGGTAGAGGCCGTGGTCATGGTAGAGCTATTAGTGTCCATGAGTCTACCCATGGGGGATCTTCCCATGAAGAGAGCAAAGGAGAGCATGCTAGTAAGCAGTAGGAAGAGAGCCATAGAGAGGACCAAGCTAAGTCTAAAGAGGTTGATTTGAGACAGATGATGCAGACTATTCTTGACCATCTACCTCCTATTCAAGATTAGCCTAAAGCACATCAGATAGAACAAGAGCATAGACCTAGGTCTAGGAGCCCTTGAAAGGATCATCAAAGGTCCATTGTGTCTACTCAGATGAAGGATCTTTCAAGATCCAAGGTCAAGCCTTTCAATGGGCAAGGTTGTAGTTATGTGGCCGAATAGTGGCTTATTTCCCTCGACATGATTTTTTCCATGCAGGATTTCGATAGCAATGTTAAGGCAAGATTTGTGATTACTAATTTGGAGAATTTTGGGGCCACTTGGTGGACAATTGAGGAAAAGAAGCTGGGTATTGATATGAGCAATGTCACTTGGGAACTATTCTTAGAGAGTTTTTGCAAATGATTCCTACCAAAGGAATGGAAGCAACAAAGGGTAGATGAGTTTCATAATCTTAGGCAGTATACTATGTCAGTGACCGAGTATGAGCATAAGTTTTATGAGTTCATGACTTTTTTAAGATTCAGTGAAAATTTAGCTCAATTGACACAGCATTTTATTGGAGGTTTGAACAACCGTATAATTGGGGGTGTCAAGATATTTGAGCCAAAAACCCTCAAGGATGTGGTACGTCAAGCTATCCTTGTTGAGAAAAGTGTCAACCTTGGTCAAGGAGATTTTGTAGGAGCACTAGCAACATTAGGATCTAAAGGCAACTACAATTCAGGTGGTAACATGAAGCTTTCTTTTTCTAAGGGGAAATAGTATCAGTAGCAATCTCAGTAGACATAGCAATAGAAGGGAACAAATAATTGGGCTCAAGGTGGTGGAAAAGGTTCTAACTCCAAGAACAACCACAATACTCAGTGCAATAAACAAAATCAGCCCAATTAGCCAGCTCAGAGTAGTTAGTCTTTTGTTAGCAAGAACTACCATCAGTAATCAAATGCACCACCTATGGCTAAAGGATCTAGCAAAAATACAGAATGTTTTTCATGTGGTCAGATTGGACATTATGCAGCTCAATGTCCATAGTGAGCACCTCAGTTTTTAGGACCTAGGCCTATAGTTTCAGAGCCTCCAGTTGGTGATGCAGGTAGAGCTCATAGGGTGTTTGTAGCAATAGATCACTATTAGGCAGATCATCAAGGAACAATGGTTGAGACCATGGGTGCTATTCAAGGTATATATCTTTCAGTATTGTTTGATTTAGGAGCTAAAGATTCATTTATTTCACCATCTATGGTTTCTAAGTGTAAGCTAGATGCGGTTAAGCAAGATCATAGTTGGCAAGTGGAACTAGCCTCAAGTATTAAGGTCTCCATAGATTCTATAGTTCATAAGTGTGGGCTTAGCTTAGGAAGCTTTGATACTATAGTGGATCTTTGAGTCATACCCCTTGGTTCCTATGATGTGGTTTTGGGTATGGACTGGCTTGGATCTCATAGAGCCAGTATAGATTGTAGGAAGAAGATTATAATGTGCCAAGATGACCAAGGGAATGATGTGAAGATAGTTGGGATACCAAGGCCTATATCTCTGCAGATGATTATGTGATGCAAATGAAGCAGATTTTCCATAAGGGATGTCAGATATTTGCTATTATGGAAAATGATCTTGATGAGGAAGATCCTGTGAGGAAGACTTTAGATCACCCTATTCTACAAGAGTATGTAGATGTTTTTCCAAGTGAGATTCTAGGCATGCCTCTGAAGAGGGACATCAATTTTAGTATTGATCTAATTCTTAGATAAAATCCTATCTCTAAAGATCCTTATCATATGACTATGCAAGAATTGAGAGAGTTACGTCTTCAACTAGAAGAACTTTTGGCCAAGGGGAGAATTTGACCTAGTGTATCACCATGGGAAGCTCCAGTGCTCTTTGTGAAGAAGAAAGATGCTTCTTTGCACCTTTGTATTGATTATAGACAGTTGAATAAGGTGAATATTAAGAATAGGTATCCTCTACCTAGGATTGATGACTTATTTGATCAAATCAAGGGAGCTATAGTATTCTCCAAGATTGACCTTAAGTTAGGATACCACCAACTTTGCATTAAAGAGGTTGACATTCACAAGACCATTTTTTGAACTTGCTATAGGCATTATGAGTTCATAGTGGTACATTTTGGGTTGACTAATGCTCCATTAGTTTTCATGAGTTTGATGAATGGAGTGTTTCAATCTTATCTTGATAGGTTTGTACTTGTGTTTCTTGATAACATATTGATATATTCTAAGTATTAGAAGGATCATGAGGAACACTTGTGATTGGTTTTACAGTGTTTAAGAGACAATCAACTTTATGCCAATGTAGCTAAGTGTGAATTCTTCAAATCAGAGATTTAGTATTTAGGGCATGTCATTTTAGGTGATGGTATTTCAGTAGACCTTGCAAAGATTCAAGCGATAGTAGATTGGCCTACACTGACTAATGTGTTAGAGATTCATAGTTTCATGGGCCTAGCTGGTTATTATCATAGATTTTTCCAAAACTTCTCTAGGATAGCACATCCTATCACTTCTCTTCAGAGGAAAGGAAAGAAGTTTGTATGGATGGAGAAATGTGAGGAAGCTTTTCAGAAACTCAAGGAGCTTTTGACTAGTGCACCAATTTTAGCCGTACCTGATCCAAATGGAGATTTCATGGTGTGCACAGATGCTTCTCTTGAAGGGATTGGAGCAGTTTTGATGTAGAATGGATGGGTGATTGCGTATGAATCACACAAGCTCAAGGATCATTAGCTAAATTATTCTACACATGATCTTGAGTTAGTAGTAGTAGTTCATGCTTTGACAAGGTGGAGACATTTCTTGTTGGGGTATAGATTCAAGCTACATAGTGATCATCGCAATCTTCAATACATTTTCACTTAGCCTAATTTGAATGCTCCCCAGAGGCGATGGATGGAATTTCTATGCGAGTATGATTTTGAGGTAAAGTACATTCAAGGAAACAAGAATGTGGTGGCAGATGCTTTGAGCCACAAAAGACATGTGGTATCATCTACGACTCTTAGTTTGGATTTGAGGAGTCAGATTCTTCAGGCACTTCCTACAGATTCTTGGTATTAGGAGGTGTACAAAGAATTAGATTCAGGAAGACCTTTGGAGGGTAAGTTTGCAGGCTACATCTGAGAGTCAGATGGTCTTTTGAGACATTTGGGGAGGATATATGTGCCTTTATTGGATGAGCTTCACACCTTGATTCTAGTAGAAGCCCATCGTACACCTTACTTGGAACATCTAGGTGTCAAGAAGATGCATGCTGATTTGAGACGTTTGTTATTTTGGTCTGGGATGAAGCAAGATGTTGCTGATTATCTGGCTAGGTGTCTTGAGTGTCAGAGAGTCAAGGCAGAACACCAGCACCTGGCAGTAATTTTGTAGCCAAATCTCATTGCTTCTTGGAAGTGGGATATCATCTCTATGGACTTCATTTTAGGATTACCTATGACTATTCGTCGTCATGATGCTATCATGGTCACTATTGATCAGTTGACTAAGGTGGCACATTTTTCACCAATCAGGTTTTCCTACATAGTAGCTTCTGTAGCTAATGTCTTCATGCATGACATTGTGAGATTACATGGCATTCCTAGAAAGATCATTTCTGACAGGGATCTTGTATTCACATCTACATTCTGGACATCGCTACAGCATGAGCTTGGAGTGCAATTAAATTTCAGTTCGGCATGTCATCCAAAGACAGATGGTTAGACAAAGAGGGTGAATCAAGTTTTGGAAGACATGTTACAAATGTATGTGATGGATAGGCAGACAAATTGGGAGGACTATCTTTGCCTAGTCGAGTTTGCTTACAACAATGGGTATCTTAGTTCTATTGGCATGGTACCATTTCAAGCTTTATATGGACCTCCTTGTTGTACACCCTTGAGTTGGGATAGTCTTGAGGATCGCATCCTGTTGGGTCCTGAGATGCTTTGTGATATGGAGCAATAGGTAGTGTGTATCAGTGAGCACTTGACTACGGCACAGGATAGGCAAAACAAGTATGCTAATGCTCATAGGACAGATAAGTAGTTTGCTGTGGGATATAAGGTTTTCTTGAGAGTGCATCCATGAAAGAATCCGATCTGATATAGAAAGGGTTCAAAGCTAGCACCTTGCTTTATGGGACCATTCGAGATTCTAGAGAGGATTAGCCTATTTGCTTACCGCCTTGCTCTACCACCCAGCCTAGCTCGCATTCATGATGTTTTTCATGTTTTAGTACTTAGGAAGTATATCCCTGATGTTGTACATGTTCTTGATTGGAATGCATTGCAGGTAGAGGATGGGCAACTAGCTTTGGAGCCAGTTCATATTCTAGAGTGATAGGAGTTGACCCTTAGGGGTCAAACCATCGAGCAGGTAAGAGTCCAATGGGACCCTACTGATGATTCTTCAGCTACATGGGAGGATGTAGCTAGATCACGAGAGTTATATCCCTACTTGTTTGTAGGCTTCCAGGAGTAAGCCTAACCCAAGGGGGGGTGGATGTAGTGCTGGACACATTGTTGCTATTATTATCAGACTATGTTAGACTAGATTTATGTTGATGGATTAGTGGTATTGTTTTGAGACTATTAGATATTATGTTATGAATTTATTTGATATAAGATGAGATCATTTAGACTTTACATTTCATGTATGCATGATGATCATTACATTGCTTTCAGTTATTGATGATGATTAGTTACATGGTTTATTATCTCATGTGTTTTATTATGGATACTTACCCCATACTTGCATGTGTATGGTGTGAGTGTTTGTTCTTATTGTATGGCATTTCTGATGTGGTTAAGGAAGGGAGTCGTAGTCACCTGCTAGTCGAGATCTACAGAATACACCACTTCCTGCCATTGCCTGTTTAGCTTAGTATTAAATATATTGTATGTACATGCATGGTTACAGGTACTGGGTATCGACTTCCCTGAATTGCCAGGATGAGCGTACCTTATTATATTATCTCAATGATAAGAGAAGGGAGGTAAATTCTCAAGTCCAAATCCCAAACCCTTAAAACCATTGTCCTAGAGAGATAGGACAAGTATCTGGATATTTTACCTTCTAAATGTGTTGGATGACATAATTCATGATTTATAACCCTTTAGACTGATTTTGTATGAATTGTTCTATGATGGGTTTTTATATTTTATCTTGGAGGTCTATGGTGAATTTTTTTATTAATCAAGTCTTAATAAATAGATTTAATTAATAAATTAATTATTTGGAGAAAATTCATATATTATCATGATCTTTGATATTTTGACTATAATTAATTAAATGAGAATTAATTGAGAAAAAAGAATTAAATAAAAGAAAATTAGAAATTAAAATTAATAATAATTATAGAATAATAATAAAGTAATAAATAAGTAATAATAATAAAATTTATAAAAATTAAAATTAAAGTTATAAAAAAATTAAATAAGAGTTATAAGCTTGCCTAGGGGTAAACACACCTTTTTATTTCTCATATGTCAACAACACGGGGGTTAGTGCACCAATTAAGCACATGGTGTCTATAACCTTATGACTCATCTAGAAGGTTGGCAAAAGCTCATGCTTACTGTCTACACCTTCTAGTTGTTTCTAGAGACATTCTAGGTGCTTCCTGAGAGTCCTTTATATTCGGGCACTCCTAGAGGCTTAGGGAGAGCGTTTTGGAGCATTGGAGGAATTGAGAACTTTGGAGAAAGGAGGAGCTTGCTCTGCGGGTTTTCTGAGGAAAAGTGAATTAGCATCAAAATCCGAGTAGACTCTTGTGATTTTGCTTATGTTATTTCTGCATCTTGCACTTCCTTTCTTCTTTATGTCTTCCATAAGTTTTCTGAAAGGTTTTTCCTATTTTTGGTTGTATGCTTTCTCAATATGGGTCGTTAAAATTTATTTGAGAAAAGTTTATATGCGTAGATCTGAGAATCCTATGGACTAGGATTAAAATTTATAGCCAAATCCATTAGAAAATTTATTGAGTAAATTTGGAGAACAAATATTTTATGGATATCTTAAAATTGAAAGCCTTTAAAATTGTGTACATACGTACATGTTAATTTAGATCTGCATACATGCACACACACACACACACACATATATGTCATCCTTAATAAATCTGTGTGTGTATATATATATATACACATATATACATTTATGTATATATACATATGTATATATATATACATATGTGTGTATATATAAATTTATATATGTATATATATATATATAATTGAAAGTACAAACGATATATCACAGTGAGAATATATAAAATTGCATTGTGATTTGTATTGAAACAACGTTTGAAAAATGTTATTGAAATCATATTTAAAATATATATATAAATTTATTTGGAGGGGCAGGTTATATCCCATACCCCCCCCCCCTTTCCACTATTATTAATGATGAAGGGTCGTAGGGTACCTACAAAAGCAGGGTACTTGCGACTGATACGACTGACGTGACTGATGCAAATCATGTCATGATTGGCAAACACAGGGCCAAAAATAAGAAAATCAACCACCGTTAGATGGGTCTTAACATTGGTGGCTGAGACCATTTGGTCGGGCTTTAAAAGCCCCCACGGCTCTACCGAGTCATACAGTGACAATGGTCGCAGAGGTCGTACCATGTACCCTAGGGCGGGTGACATATGATTTAAGTTTTATGTATTATGAATTGGATTTTGTGATTCGATTTTTATATTTCATTTTATTGTCAATATATATATATATATATATATATATGTAGATATATATATATATATAGATATATTTATATATGTATGTATATATATATGTATATATTTATGTATGTGTGTGTGTGTGTGTGTATATATGTATGTATATGTATATGTATATGTATATAAGTATATATTTATATATATTATTAGTTATAAATAATTATTATATTTAAAAGATAAATGATCTAAAGTATTAATAATTGCTTGTCAAATATTATTAAAAGTCAAAAGATATTAATAATTAACTTAATTAAACTTAGTTTAATTAAAGTTAATCATTAGAATGTGTTATAAAATGAAGTTTTGAATTATGTAATTATTGGGTTCATTAGAATTGTTTATTGATTATTGGAACTTGATAGGGGTCTTTTTTAAACAACATTTATATAAACAATAAAACAATTAGAAAATTGAGTCTAATGGTTTTGGGAGAGAAACTTTTGTCTATCAAACAAATACCTGTGTTAGGAAAAATGTACTAAATGTTCCTCCATTTAATATTTAAATTTGGAAACGAAAACTAAGGCCTCCACACTCTATTCAAGGATGTAATTTTAGCAAAACCAAAATAGGTGCTTGCATTGTGTATTATTTATGTTTTTGTTTTGGGTTTTGGGTTGACTAGTGTTGACTAGTTATAGGACGTCTACCAGAGGCTCAGGGGTTATGATTGTGATGTCATGATGATGTCTTATTTTCGATCTTTATAAACCCAACCATAGTTATGTGATGGAATGCTCTATGAAATACTTGTATTTATTGAATGTTATTCTTATGTATGAGACAATTGACCTAATCATTTTTGAGTCATTGATCAGTTATCCTTGGTTTATTTTCTAGTTGCCATAATGGGATTGAAATGTTATTTTATGATATCATGTTGTGACATGTTTGACTCAACCATTTTGGAGTCTTCAATAAATATGATTTTGAGATATATTTTGGTTATTGAGAACCAATGGATACTTTTGATTATCAGGGATACCTTCAGTTGGCAATAGAGAACTATTATGGTCATGATTATCTATTATGCTTTTCAGTTGACTCATGGAGAATTGATGTTTATATTGTGGATTATCTTTTGTGAATTTAAGATTTATGATTCCATGAGCTTAGGGTAGGTTATTTTCTTGTAGTGTCAGGAAGTGGGTTGCAATGGGGGGCAGGGCCCTAAGAGGCTGCCAGGGTAACTCATTGTAAGTTGTTTTAATAAGTGAAAATATTCACACCTAATACTAACTAAATGAACCTAAAAAGATAATTGTTTTGTTCTCACCCATGCCTCGAGTGCTTGTATAGACTAGGATGGGAGTAGAGAGAATTCTTGGTTGCAGCCTTGCATTCCATAGTATGCCTTGTTAGTATGAGAGGATACTAGTGGCCACATGAGGATCAGTAGGGACTTGTGGAGTATAGCTAACTGCCAAGGTAACTTCTACATGATATATGCGATGGCACTTTACTACTTACATAGTAGGTTTCCTACATTTCTTTGTGTACCTCTAGGAATTAGATGTCGGTTTTGTGTTGGAACCTTTGAGTTAGTATACTTTTAGGATTCCTATACTTAGAGAGCATTTTTATGCTATGTTATTTTGATAACCTATTTCAGACTTGAGATTATCTCCTCAGCATGGTGGGAGTGGGCCACTTAGGTTTTACGCGGTCGGGTGGTAGTGTTTTTATGCTCTTATCATTTGAGATCCATTGAGACATCATGGCTGATGCGTCCTTCATGATGGTTGATATGTATCCTTTCATTGATGATTAGCATATGTTAGATGATGTTATTTTATGCTTTACTTTGCATGCTAGATTTCTTTATGCATATGATGTAGTATGGTTTAGGTGTGAAATTCTTACTATATTAATACCGATGATCTCTTTGGTGATTTGGAATGTTACACATGGAGGGATGGCTAGGACCCACGATGGTCTAATGATGCTATTTACAGTTGGGAGGAATTGTGCACTTAGTTTATTATGTTTGATCTTTATGATGGATGTATGTATCTTCTATGATGATGTATCATGGATTAAAATAGGATGATGTACCTTATTTGACATATGTATATTATTTTAAGCTTTTCATACCCTGTGACATGTACAGTGGATGATTGAGCACTTAGAAATGTAATGTATAAACATTGGACTTATCATTATTATTTGATGTGGTTGTTGTATTAGATGGATTCAATAATGTTAGTTGATTTAGATGTAATTCAACATTAAGGGATCCTTAAAGAATATAACCTGTTATGTTTACTTTTAAATGGACATTACTATTGCTTCCGTTATTGTGTATAAGTTATAAGTGGTATTTACTTTCATGTTTTAGGAAAAATAAAATAAAATAAAATGCTTCCAAACTTAGTGAAATTCTAGGTTAATTCTTTGGATCCCTTGGTGGGGCATTACAATATCATTTTTAGAATTTTATGTTGTTTGGAATTGCATATCCTATGATTTTTCTTGACCTCTTTTTCTCTATGGTGTTGCATTTTTTTAATGAAAATTCTTGTTTGATTTAGGGTGTTTTATTTTATACATGGCTAGACTATGCTTTCTTCTTACAGTTCATCTTTATATCTTACAATATTTTAATATATATAATCCACTATATGCTTCTCTTTATTCCCTAAAGCTTGGGAGTAAATATTGTTGTACATTCTTTATCTCCCTTTGTCTAAGGATCTACTTTCCTTTGTATAGTGACATATTTTTATCATGTGACATAATAATTTTTTGGTCATGACTCTCTCTTACATACAATAGGTCCATGTCCCTAGTCATCATCTCTTTTTTATTTGAAAAGCTGTGTGATTCTAAATATTTTCCCTTTGGTTTTCCAAATCTTATCATTCTTAAACCAGGGATCCCTATTCCACCTATACAAAGGGCGATGAATAGGTGCACTATTTTTCTTCTTCCCCTCTTTTGTCTTGAATTTTTTGTCCTTTTTCAAACACTCCTCTTGAAGGTAGATGCCTTGTTAACAAGATCTCTTCCTTTCAAGGGTATCTTCTCATAAGTGACATATCCTTTTGATAGTTATCTATTTTCTTATCTTACAAAGTGAACATTCTTTACTAAGTTTGTAAGACACATTACCACTTAAAGTATATCTCCTTGGTGCTAGAAGTATTTATTCTAAAATCTCTTATTGATAATTGTTAGAGTAAATAATTAATTTATTAATTATTTATTCTATTTACTTAAGTTTACTTAGGTAAATGCATTTTATTTATTAATTTTAGCCTAGGAGTTTGTTATAAGTTGTTGACAATATGGGAGTTTGTTCTCTCTAAGTCATACTTATCCTCTCACCTTGTTCGAGGACTTTCCACCTCATGTGGATGTATGCTTAGTTGTCACACTTATCTCCTAGCATCTTCTAGCTTCTTCTAGGAGATTCCTGGAGCTCTTTATATTTGGGCTCCCTCATTGTATCACTTTTAGCATATTGTAAATACATATTTTCTTGTGTTTGCATATCTAGTTGTCTCTCATGTCTGTTTAGGGTGTTTCCCTTACTCCACACTCTTCTCTCCATGGCTTCCCTTTGACAAGATTTTTCATGCAAGTGATCTTGGGCTTCTTCGGAGTTTGATTTCATCAACTCCAACATGGTATCAGAGCCTCCCTACTACTGCTTCATTGAAAAAATTTTGAAGCTATGATTTGGAGTCACATACCCTAGTTTGTTTGTGCATTTTTTCTTCAAATTGAGGGAATAACAAATTTTTGGAGCATTTTTAGCCCAAATAGACGCTGCCATTAGATCCAGAAGGCCATTTGCAATCAAAATTCATATAAAACTTTTCATTTTTCGAGACAAAGCTCTGGGAGGCAAATTTTTTTTGTTGCAGGCCCCTTCCGTATAGTTGTACAGACATTTTCGGCATCAATTTTTTTTTTTTAAAAATTAATAAGTTGCACCACTAGGCACCCACCACCGTGCCACCACAAAGCCATTGCCACACCTCTCGCAATGGGCTTAGCTAGCTATGCTACCATGGCAGCACCGCGGCCCAACCTCCGCCAACGAGCCACCCAATCGCCACCCCCTGCATTGCTCAACCTAGTGTCTACACCTATTCCCTCCAGTCCAAGACCTCTCCACTCCACCCACACCTAGACAGTGCCACTTCGAGATCACCCAGCCAACTCAGCATTGTCCACAGGTTTTGCAGCTCAGTTTGTAGCTTGTGGGGGTGACACGTGGCATGGGTGACACATGGAACTTTGCCACGTGGACCCTACCACATCACCTACCACATCACTCCTCTACCATGTGGCACTTTTTTTCCTGTAATGATCGTTTAGCCATCAATTTTAATGCAGTAAAATGCTGAAGTTAGCATGACATCATCCTGCATCATCAACATTGCTTGCACATCTCCAAGGTCAGTTTTGGACCTACTTGCAATTTTTTGGCCATAACTTGAGCATACAGAGGTATTTTTTTTATTTGAAAGAAATACCAAAAATTTGGTTTGGAGATGAAGACATTGGTGCAGGTATTTCTAGGTTTTGATGCATTTTTGTCTCCTATTTTTTTAGTTGAAGTCTAAAGTTCTATTTTTGACTCCAGCTTGCATATCTTTTGCATCCCATGTTAGTTTTTTGAAAACTTTATATTTTTGGAAACCTGGTTCTGTGACCTTTTTAGAAATATGGTCCTTTTCCTTCAGATTTTTCCCCATGCTATTTCTATCATATTTTTGGCAATTTTTCTATATGGTGGATATCTTGGGTTTTTTAGGTTTGACGATCATTTTCTTAGCATGGTTTCCTTTTTTTTAGGTTGTACTATGTTTTGTTGTAGCTTGTTTTCAGTTTTGATCATTCTAGCTATCATTTTGAAGCACTTTTATGTATCACACTGAGATAAGGTGCTACTCTTGCATTTTGGGGGTCATGAATGTTATTTTTGAGTCACTTGTAGATGCACTATTTTCATAAAGCACCATGGGGGGGATAGTTGTTTTTTGTTTTAAGCATTCTCCCTTTGTCAAGTGAGTGTCCCTTCCATGACATTAGCCCCATGTAGCGTCAATGTGACCATGTCTTTATAGGTGTCTATACCTCTTCCTCTCTCATCATTCTTAGTTTGTTTGCATGAGACTTTGGCCCACCTTCTCAATTACCTATCATCTCACCCCATCTACATTAAGGGGTAGTTATGTTATTGTTCTAATGCATCCATGGTTCAATGGTTCGATAGTGTGACCTATGTATTTAGTGGTTGATCCTATCAATGAGATGGATCATCTACCATATAGACATGCTCGATTCATGCCTTATTCTTCCATGGAGGTTCTTTAGATCAGAAATTTTATTTTTGATGGTAGATTTGTAGCTTCTTCATGCTTCAGTGATGCTCTTCCTAATCACTCCTTGTTCTTGTTTTAGGGAACATTCCTCTAGTTGGAGGCTTCTTCAGTTCTTCACTAGGTTCTTAACTCTTTTTGAGGGAGGGTTTTTCCCATGTGGTTTTCTCTCTTTCCCCATTTTTAGACGTTGCATCTTTTGCATTTGTACATGGGTACCTAACATGGCCTTGTTGCCAGGACCCATTTTGCATTTCTTAGTTTTGTGAGCTTAAGGAATTTCCCTAAGTTGCACTTAAGGGGGGGTGTTAGAGTAAATAATTAATTTATTAATTATTTATTCTATTTACTTAATCTTACTTAAGTAAATGCATTTTATTTATTAATTGTAGCCTAGGATTTTGTTATAAATTATTGACAATACGGGAGTTTGTTCTCTCTAAGTCATACTTATCCTCTCACCTTGTTCAAGGACTTTCCATCTCACGTGGATGTATTCTTAGTTGTCACACTTATCTCCTAGCACGTTCTAGCTTCTTCTAAGAGATTCCTGGAGCTCTTTATATTTGGGCTCCCTCATTGTATCACTTTTAGCATATTGTAAATACATATTTTCTTGTGTTTTCATATCTGGTTGTCTCTCATGTCCATTTAGATTTTTTCCCTTGCTCCACGCTCTTCTCTCCTTGGCTTCCATTTGGTAGGTTTTCACATGTAAGTGATCTTGGGCATCTTCGGAGTTGGATTTCATTAACTCCAATTAAAGGATATCTCCTTGGTGCTAGAAGTATTTATTCTTAAATCTCTTACTGATAATTTCTTTAGATACATATTCATCATAAGGAAGGGGCATAAATACACCTCCTTGTACTATAGTTTAATTTTTATATAGTTTTTCTTTTACTTTTTATATGCCACTTCTTGATATATATTAGTTACACCTCTCTATCCTAGAGAAAAACATTTACATTTTACATTTTTTTGATTTCTAATGGGAATCACTAATACTTCTCCATCCCATGGAAATTGAAACATGCATTTTCTCTATGGATAATGGACCATTTTTCATCCACATAGAGTATTGACACATTTATGCTCTATGGTGATACTAAGAAATTGATACATGGATGAACACACTTAGAAACTTGTGAAAAAGTTATCAATAGGTGTACGAGATAGACTACTAGGAACACATATCCACTAGACCATTTGATCCTTCCTTTTTAATTTTTTTAATTCATAGTAAGGAACACAATCCTCTTTGAAAATTCCAATTGTTCATATAAACCACTTCTTGAAGGAGAAGGGAAAATGAACTTCAATCAACTGAAATAAATATTTAAAGAGTATAGTTAGAAACTAGAAATAAAATGACAAAAATCACTAGTTTACATCATTTCCAAATTCTTTATGGATTTTTGGTATTACACATCCAAAAGTGAATCTTTATTAAGTATTTTTTTCAATATCAAAGTTGGCCAAAAAGAAGAAACCAATATTGTTGATGTTTACTTCAAGCATGACAAAAAATTTTTGGGTCACTATTCATATGGATTGTAAGTGTTCCTTGTGTGGTAAGATGATTAAAATTAATACTTATCTTTGATTGGTATTGATTCATTAATTTTCATCCATTTGATGGGATTAAAAAGGAGATGTTGATATGAAAACCATTTGAGCACACCTTAGAATCCAAGTCATTGATTAAGATCCATCTAGTAGGATCCAAGCCATTTATGAGTCCTTGCATTCAATCTCAAGAATAGAGGTAATAGTCAAGTTTAAGTAAGTTAAGTAGATAGGAGTTGAAAATCATAAAATAATATTTTCATTGCAGATTGAAAAGTCATATCATTAGCTATGCAATATTAAATCTTGAGAAATAGTGTAAGTGTTAGCATGAATACTGATGATATTCCCATAGGGGAGTATCCTAGAAATTTTGGAGCATTGGAAAGATTGTTAGCATGGTTGTGTGTTGCATTTATCACTATTTTTTTCATTGATGTCAACATATTAAGAATATTGGCAACAAAGATAAAAACCCTACTATTCAAGGATTCAATATGAAATCAACCAAAGTTGAGGACATGTTCTAGAGAGTATCATGATAAAATGACTAAGATTGCATGAAAAAAGTCAAAGATTAGTAGCGATTATTCAAGATTTATAGAAGACAATTTATAGACAGAGTTCTTGAGAAGTGGTTTCTGGTAATTGGTTTATATCTCCTAATACATATGTAATCTGGTTGAGCTTAGTTAGATAGAGATATAAGACATCCTGGTAATGATGTCAATGAGTGCATGAAGTCTAAGGTTTCACATGTGAAATATTTGTAATGACTGTGAGCCGATAGTGTTATGTAATTATGAAAAGATGTAATGTAGTGTGTTATCTTAATGAGGTCCTATTGTAATTTTAATTGGAAAAGCCTCAAGGTTGACTCAATGAATTATTTTGAGGACTTGTTATAAAGGAATATTATTTTCCTTGTGATGAAGTGTGGATTTAAGTATGAGATGTTTTTGAAATCAACGGGATTATTGTGATGCAAGTTTGTAGATCTGGTATTGAGACATGAGGAGTATTTGGTGTGGTAGAGGCACAATGAAAATGTTTAGCAAAGAGTGCTAGTCAAAAGGTGATCAATTTCTATTATTATGAAAGGAATAATATAGAGACTAGTTGGATAGTGAGTTTGATGGTCTTTCCCTTGTAATTTTTTGGACAATGGATCGTTCTTCCTTCTACAACTCCTAACAAGGTTGTAATCTCCTCACAAAGATTCAAACTCTCCTAATATGGACCAATATGTACTAAATATATTTCATTGGCTCCTAGTAGAGTCCATCCTCTTACAAGGAACTTATATATTAGTACATCATTTTGTGGGTACCATCCCTAATAGGGTTTTCCCTTTGATAAAATGGTTTCCCTAGTTAAAATTTCTAGTGTTATTATGTATATGTATCTTTTCATAGTTATTTGTGTTGGTCGCGTGTTTGAGAATTAATAAGGTTAATAAATGTTGTATTGATCAGATAACTAGTTAACCCCCCACCCCCTCTTAGTTATCTCGATTGACCTTACTTTCTAAGAATTGGCATCAAAGAATTAGATTCATGAAGAAAAATCTTAACAACTTAAGGATATCAATGATGGGTCATTTCAGAAAGGAAATTCCTAAGTCTAATGGAGTTAGCTATGACATATAGAAAGAGTGGAGGAAGACACATATTCTATGAATGAGTCCAAGATATTAGCTGATGACTAAGAATGGAAATATCATTGTTGAACAAAACAAACTTGAAGAATGGACTAAAGATGAAAGATATTTTTTCATGTGTAACATGCTTGCCAAAGAAGCATTTTTGTCAGCTCTTCCTGAAAATGAGTACAATCAGGTAAAATCTTTGAGGTTATCTAGTGAAATTTGGAAAGTTTTGGAATCTACTTTTGAAGGTGATAAACATGCTAAAAGCATTAGATTACAAAATTAGACATGTCTATTTCAAGAAGATAAAATGATGGAATATGAATATGTAGGAAGTTACATAGGTAGAATATCAAAAATTGTTGCAAGAATCAAGCCTTGCGAAGGAACTAAAGAAGAAGATGAGATCATATGGAAAATCTTGAAACATTTGACACCACCATTCAAGCATACATCATAGATGATTGAGCAAGTAATTTCATGTATAGAGAAGTTTTCTAGTGTCATGTCGAAAAAAATTAGGGAAAAAATGTACAAACAATTTTTTTTAAAAGGTAATGACAACTATATTAGCACCCATACTAACATAAATGTATACCATCATTTAGTGCACTATGGAAGGATGATAACATTGTATAGTTACTTTCAAGTTAAAGCGTCTAGGTACAAAGTTGAGTTTAGATTAAATTACATGAGGATGTAGAGTCAGTATTCTAACACACTGCATGGGTTTGAAATCCTAAATCCTAAAGCTATAGGAACACTTAGTTTGGGTTGAATGAGTTGATTGATTAAAAATTAAGTTCAAATTACAAAGGTATGACATCAAGTTTAAAACACCTTTTAGGGTTTTCAAGTTCTTAAGTCGACTATGACACTATCCCTTATTACAATATACTAGGTCAATCTTTAGGAGAATCTAATTTTGCATTTAAGAGTTAATCTATCATAACATACTAATACTCAATTCCAAATATTATCATAACCTATTTAAAACTAATAAAAAACATTAAATATTTACCTTTAAACTATTTATGGCATCTGACTCCTCTTCTAACATAACCTGACTTGTCTTATGAAATTATTTAATCAACTTCACTTATAATACTTTCAAACATTCTCATCTTCTGTCACTATTAAATTTTTGGAAAATAAATTACCATGTGACTAAAGCTTTTAGTCACATGACTAAAAGTGATCAAACTCAAAAATTTTATAATTTATAAGTGACTAAATAAATGACTAATTTAGTCATCAGATAAAATTAGAATGTTAGACAAAGATAAGTGACTAAAAAAAATCAAATAGATAACTAAATAATTGGTCAACCAAACAAATGATTATATAAATTATTGATGGATTTTTAATTATATTAATACATTATAATTAATACTATTTATTTATTATAATTTTCAAGTATAAATGACTATTACTCATATATTATTTTTTATTTCAAATTTGATCATAATGCATAGAGCTTAAGCCCCCTCGTGGCAACCCAACTTATATAGGTCATTGGACACCTAAGTTTCTTAGCTCAAGAAAGTACCTTATACTCAATGATGAACTGAAAATGACACCACCTAATGATAAACTAAAAAAGACACCAATTGACAAACCTCAAAAAGGAATCTATTGATGAAAAATAATTTCAAAAATGATTTGTGAATCCCCTCTACTATTGCAAAAGAACAAAAGTCATCTCCCTCAATTAAGTAATCAGCTCATCTTTTCCATTAATTCCTCCAATGTGCCTCAATAAATAAAATACATGTCAATTCTCCTTCAAAACATAAATATACATTTTCTATTTTTTATTGTAAAAGTTAATGTTTATCAATTAATTTATAACACATCAATTGTTAAATAATAATTACAACATGGTAATGGAAAATATAATTTTATCATATTTAATGTTTATTAAATAATCTATAAAAACTAATTAATAAATATAAACCTTTATTTATATTTACTAAGTAATTAACTTAATAATGCCTAATAAATATAAATCAAATTATAATATTTTTATCATTTCTAAAATAATAAATAATAAATACTTTTAGTATGTAGAAAAAGAAAATAACTCTACCAATTCAAGAGTTCTAGGTCTAAAATCTAACTCCTTGTACAAAAATACTTTAACTCCACATGACCCTAAGATGTGGAATTTGAACTCAAGACTCCTGCACTTTAAAAAAAAAATCATTGTAAATTTTAGCAAGCTAACAATATTAATACTCATTTAAACACATGTTTTTATATATAATATTTATAAATGATAAAATTTATTAATACTCAGAATATTAATATAAGGCAAATATTAACTTATACTATATATTATCATTTTTAAATAAATTATTATAAAAAAGTTCTAATAGATATGGTATAATATTTTGAATGAAACTATAATATATAATATAATTTAGTTGGTAAGTTGTTTGTGGGAGCTTTTCTTCCTAAGAAATATTTATTTAATGCATTTCTAATTAATATCTTAGAATGTACTATTATGAATCACTTTATTTTGGCTATTACCAATTTGCATTCCTAGCTTTATGGTCTTTTGATTTGCATGCAATCTTAGTTTTAACTTATAAAATTGGGATCTTGTATTTTGTCAATATTATTGATGTTGATCTTGTGCTTTGTAATCATTATTTATGTAGTGATCGTGTGTTTTGAAAGAATTCTTTATTCTTTACTAGAATAATAAGCTATGTTACATCGCCATTATAGAGGAGTTAAAACTCATTATTTACTCTTTCCTAATATAAAGACTATGCTAGATCACCATTATTGAAGGTTTATTTATTTTTCTTTCTAAATGAAATATGTTTAGATCTTTGAATGCCATAATGACTATAATTCCCTAAAGTCTATAATGATATTCCTCAAGATTCTTGTCTTAGTGGAATACATGTTGTCATGATTTATTATTAGTAGAATACATAGTGCATGATTCATACATTGTGGAGGAGAAATTGTAATTGTCCCCAAAAAAAGTATCGTGCTCTTTGTGCTAGGTAGATTTCAGTATTGCATTAGTGAAATAGATTTTTAGAATTTTAGAATTAAAAAAATTGTGAATGAACCTAGACCTTTAATTTCTTGCCTAAATGAGGGTTTTTCCCATTATGTTTTTGTTGTTTTCTCCATTTTATCATTTGAATCTATTTATTCTCTATGTATTGATGTTGTGAACAAGGTTTAATTGTGAATTTTGATTTTTTGTGCTATCATTTCATGCCGATCATGTTACCATACTTGACATTGTTGGTACTCGAAAAGAGTTTCTCTACTTTTGTATGAATATATCCAATCTTTTTTTGATGTTCTTTTTTGGCTCACATAATTTTTGTCTATTTGTAATGAGTTTCTCTATTCTTACTATGTTTGCATGCCTATAAGAAGGTTTTTGTGGATTTCAATATAGGCATTGTATGTAAAACTTTTCCTTTTTATAAGATTTTTTTGTATTTCTTTTCCATTTTGTTAATGAAGACCTTCCTGGGTATGATTTTCTGGCAAAGAGGATGATCTTTGTAATAAACAAACTGGGTATGGGTATATCTAAGATGGCTTCCTTGAAACACATTTATATTGTGCCTTGGTAAAACAACTTTACAAATAGACTTATAGGAATCTCCTTGTTGGAATATCCCAATAAAATTCAACCACTTACTTTGGGAATGCAATATCCCTTCAAATAATTCTCAATTAGAAAGGTAAATATCTCATACATCTAAAACCATATTAATTAGGAACCTATAGGCCTACATACATAGAGACCACATGAAAAGATATTTAGGTCTCCTCAAGACATGTTAATAGATTTTTAAATGCAAAAATCCTCTCTAACTAAACTAGAAGGTTATGGAAAAGAAATCATGAATAGAAAGGGAGTTATGGAACACGGGTTTCATGATAATAATGTTAAGAAGTTCCATAAAATAATACTCTTTGACGTATCTTATTACACAAATTAGATACATGGTTATGATTCCACGATTTGTGTGTATGTCCTCTTGGAATTTTGTTTGAGCTAAACTTGGGATTGGAGAATTTTATTCAGTTCTTTCTTCAAATTTCCTACATCTATTAATGTATGCCAATAAAAGTTTAAAACATGTTAAAAACATTAATGGTGAGAAAGTGATGTTATAAAATTGTTTGGATTCTTGATTTCATCATGATCATGATAATAAGAGCACACAGATTGATAACACTATCATAAGTAAATGGATTTGGAATTTGTTTTGAGTTAGACATTTGAATAAAAATATTGAGAGCCTCATCACCATGTTATTTTTGGGCATGTTGGATGAAAACAACTCTAATAATCATGAAACTATGATTTCCAATGCAAAGCTTAACTACATAGCAATATAAATTCTTCAAAAGTGTCTAGAGTTAGTTCAAAAACTAAATAAAAAATTTCAACCAATATGTTAGAAATAAAGAATAGATCTTAGTAGTTCTAATTGCTGAGTAACATGGATTTTTTTTAGCAAATGTACTAACATTGCCAATGTGATTGATGTCTTCCAAATACAGATTTGAAGACTCATAAACATGAGAGGAGGAGACATGTCTCTATAGTTAAGCATCATTAGTTAAAATAACCATATGTACAACTCATCTTTAAGAATATATATATATATATATATATATATACCTTAACTCTCCCTCTTAGCTAGGGAGAATTTTATATTTATAGAACACATTATGCTCTCAAGAATAAGAAGAGATATCATCTTAGTATGATATTCAATTCACAATAAGGCTAAATTCCTCATCTTTCATAACACACAATTGAAGCAATTTCTATAACATTTTAAATAACACCACCTTAAGAGTGGTATATATGGTGTCTGACAATATCCAACCCAAAGAACCATAACAAGTTGGTTATCATAGTGTTCGAAAAAATTTGGCCCAAAGAACCATGATAATAGGTCTACCATTTGTAAGATTGCCACCATACAATGGTTGGTTACCTTCTAACTATTCATTATCATGGTGTCCAACAATTTTTAGCCCAAAGAACCATGATTATAGGTCTACCATTTATAAGATAATCATCTTATATTGGTTACCTTCCTAACTGTTCATTATCATGGTGTCTGAAAAAATCTGACCCAGAGAACCATGATAATAGGTCTACCATTTATAAGATCATCATCTTATAATGGCTATCTTCTATTTATATATGTCAATGAAAGATCACCACCTTTCATTACATATCATAAAAAAATCATGTAGTAACTTACACAATATCCACCATGGACCACAATAACTGCTACTAGAGGGTGGAACAAGGATTTTCACCTCAGACTTCACTCTCATAGAGGAGAGCACATTACAAGGAATTTCACTTAGAACTTCTCCTCATAGAGGAGATATCATCGACAAATGATTGCATCTCAAAATGTCTCTTTCTAAAAAATGATCCTAGGAAGTTAGGTCCTATAGTTACTCCCTTCGAGACTTTCTTCACCCAAGGATGCCTTTTAGGCTCTCTATAAATCTTATATCAATCCTCTGACTTTTTGGTGATAAGTCAATACTTCCTTATGATGCACTCAAAAGTAGGCCCATCAAAGTCATGTAGTCATACACATGTATTTCTAGACTCCCTCTGAGCATTAATCTTCTAAGTTCCTCTATTATCTTTGAAGAAGTGTTATCCCTCTTAATGTAGAAGGATAATCATAATCTCAATCATCAAAGATATTTGCTTCAAGAGGCTCACATTTTTGCAGTCTGATTACAACTTCTTTGAAACTATTGTCATAAGCTTCCTAATTTATGATTCTTCTTTCATTAACATCCTTGATACAAGCTATTTCAATGAAGGTCCATATATATCGAATCTGAAAATGCCTCCAATAGGGAATGAAACATTGCCTAAGGTAATCATTCAACCCCCCCCCCCCCCCCCCGCCCCATAATGTAGAATTCCCATATGCTTAATTTGAACATTCAAATAGTCTAGTTCAACAACTTTGAAAATAAAACTTCCATTTATAGATGAATTATATTTCTATTCAGTCTTGTCATGATGATCCTTGTCTTTGTGCTCTAGTTTTGTACCCATGTTACAACACATTAATCTTCTCCAATGATTGAAAATCTAAGCATCCTCACTTTTTGAATCAATATGATGGAGATCATCAAGATTTGATTGAATCACATTCTCTAATTTCCCCTTCTCTTTTAGGGTTTCCTCTAGGAAATTTCCAAGCTACCTCTAGATCTTAATATCCCTCTTTCTTTGCTTACCTTGATGGTGGGTCCCCTAATGCTTTGTGCAATGTGTCTTCTTTTGAATTACTAATCATTGCTAATGACTATCAACTCCAATATTATTCATGCCCATAGTTTGCAAAATATAATTATTGCCTCTTTTAGGAACTACCATTGTCCTTCCAAACTAAAATTTGTTTGTGAGATTTTTTGGAAAAGGAAGTAGATAACTGGTGAAAATTAAATGTGCCTGCTACTGAGATTCATTGGTCAATGGTTATCCATTTCTCACTACAACTTTATTATTTTCTTGCCCACTTGATTGAAATTTAACTCAATATTTTTTGCTTATAGAATATCCATTCACACTACTATAGTGCTAGGGTTTGTCTATTTTAATTACATGATATGGAATTGATCATTTATATCTCATGAATTTATGAATGTATTCACCATGGCTAAAACTCAATGTTTCCATTTTGTCGAGTATTCTTTTATGGGATATGATTATATATGCTCTAATATGATCATCACTACTTTTTATCTTCTTTGTACTTAATGCTATATACATTGATTTTCCAACTTAAAAGTTCTTGAACCAAATGTTTGGACCAACATAAGAGGGTTCTCCTAACATGGATGTGTATTCTTTTTAACTTTATCTTACAATGGTATTGATTCATTGATTGTTTTCTTCTAAATGCTAATTAATAATCTTCTTCCATAAATATCATGGATGCTTTATAACTATTAGTAGTCACTATTATTGGTTTCCTAAGTAAGTGTCCTCTAATTATTAGTCAACTTCAATGCCCCTATATCTCTGCCTTTATAGTGATTGGTGATAACACCGTCTCTTTTCCTCTGTATTATTCTCCTTTTTTGACTCGAGTCAACCAAATTCTCCTGAGCTTGGAAGTGGAAAACATTAGTACTTTATTGCTTCTCATCTATTCTATCTTAAGAAATTTTAATTTAATGGTAACATTCATGCCTTGGTATCTATTTTAATATTTCTACCACTTCTCCATAGTTATGTTCCAAAATGGTTAGTAGGGGTACATATCTTAAATCCAACTTCCAAGCCTAAAAATTGCACAAAACTGAGATTTTAGTAATGCCAACATTATCTAAATCCTTAAGACATTGGTCAATCTTCAAATGATGTTTGAAGTTTTTAATAATGATTTAATTACTAGAAGTAGTGGAGATGAATGTCTGACATGATCAACTTAATATTGCTCCCAAAAATGAATAACATGTTGGCCTAGATTTTCACTCTTTATATTTTGTCACACCCTATAGTGAAAACCATAGCTTTATGTTTAAAATTTGTGAAATTTGTTAAAACCCTAGATGAAATTTTTTCAAATTTCATAAACACTTGTTTTGGTGCCTTAGCCCTCAAAATAGTAGAGAGTAATTTTCCAATTAAATCACGTGGGAAGCCTTTATCCTAAGCTTTCATTTTCCCATAATTATTTTATTTAATTTTTGCAAAACAAAAACCTTTCTCTTTAAGAAATGCCCTAACCATGCTTATTTCCTAAGTATTTGGCAAAATTTTTTAATTATGGTGTTTGTTCCTACCGACCATTGATCTTTGGAAGATCAATGGTGGGCACATCCCTGCAAGATGAATTTTCTCAAAGTTTGTGTAATGCAGACAAGCGCTTTTATACCATGTGGTATTTCATGATGATAACTCATTCACTACATCACAAAAGCCCAGAGTTGTCAAAAAATTTTAAACCTATTAATGAGTGTCAAAACACGTTCAAATTTTCAAGCCATCTCATTGGTTAAACTAAGATGTGGGGTCACTTTTGGGTGTTACATCTGCATGTTGTTGATCTTGCAAAGATCAATAGTGGGCATTTTATTTCTTCATGAAGATGTTTGGAGTTTAATCAAAGTGGTAAAGTGCCCTGGTGACATGTGTCTTTAGTGATGTCATAAAGGATTTTGATACAGTGTAAAGGACATAAGACATGTACACTGTTAATCTTGAGAAGATCAATAGATAGTGCTTACCTATAATATAAACAAGCTCAAAGTTTAGATGAAGTGGGCAAGCACCTGCTTGACACATAGCATGTGATGACATCATGGGCCTATAGTTTTGAAAAGTCATAATGTAGATTGCATAGTTGGCAACTATCAGAACATGAAAGAAAGAAATAATGCATTTATTAGTTAACTTTTTTGACTAGATTTTAAAAGGATGTGATCTATATACAATGTTGATCTTGGTAAGATCAATAGGCAGTGTATTCTCTCAAAAAAAAGTGAATGAACTTTAACCAAAGTAGTAAAGCACTTGATCACCATGTGGAAAAGTGGGACCAGACA
The DNA here is from genome assembly GCA_028749045.1 of Cupressus sempervirens. Lineage (NCBI taxonomy): Eukaryota > Viridiplantae > Streptophyta > Pinopsida > Cupressales > Cupressaceae > Cupressus > Cupressus sempervirens. The sequence goes on along the minus strand of CM053786.1, from coordinate 618,555,038 downwards.
TTAAGGATATTTTCAAGTCATGCCAAGGTGGAAAAGCATGATGATATGGAGCAAAATGATTGGTAGGATAGTACATGTATTCACCAAGCTAGAAAATTGTAAGGAAACTTAGGTGCGAAAATAACTTCCTACACTGATCTCTTAAGAGAAGTATGGTGCAAATCCTATTAAAATATTTTACACTTATAGATTCAATATCATGTAAATAACAATATTTCAGCCAACCAAGCATAAAGAAAATAGATACAGAAAGAAACACATAACACAAAGATTTTCCGATGGGGAAAAACCTTTCGGTAAAACAACCCCACCCCTCTAGAACCTTCACAATGTATTATCTTCAATACAAGGTTACAATACACTTGCAATGCAAGTTCAACAATGACAACAGAAGACTCAAGGAGCAACTCACAGTACCAACAATAAACTTTCTCGCATCGCATCTCTTTGCAACCCTAAAAATGCTTATAACATGCACTTTACATTAGGGCTACTCCCAAAGGTAACTGTATTAGAGTTTTTACCATTCTCCCCAAACCCCACAATTGGGGTAGAGCATACATTACTCAAATTTATCAATTTCCACATGTCTTCACTTGTCATTGAATCTTCCTGACATAGCTCTTACGTGTCATAGGAATTCATCATAACCATTTTAGCCATGATCTCCTTATACACAATTCACGATGTCGACACATCAACATTATTTTCAAGAAATACATTTTACAAAACAAATAATAAGAATAGGAATAATCCAAGGTTTAGACACCTTATTCTTAACATTCTCCCACTTTTTGAACACCTTGTAAGACCAACAGGAACATAACGGGAACTAACTACTATAGGCCAAAAGGCCCATAAACTCCAAACACCATCTGAACTTCTCAGTGCCCACTGATTTTGTTAATGCATCTGCAACATTCTTCATAGTATCTATGTTCTCCAAATTTACCTTTCCATCTTCCACCATTTCTCTCACAAAGTGAAACTGCACATCAATGTGCTTCATTCTGGCATGGAAAGTTGGATTCTTCGCAAGGCGAATAGCGCTCTAACTATCACACCAAATAGTAATTTGTTCTACATCAACACAAACATTAGAACATAATATTCTAAGCCAAATGGCTTCCTTACAAGCATGAGTAGCAGGGATGTACTCAGATTTTGTAGTGGACAAAGTAACCACAGGTTGTCGCTTGCTCATCCAACTGATGGCACCACCAAACATAGTGAACACATAAGCACTGGTGGAACTCCTACTATCAATATCACCTACCCAATCTGAATCCACAAACCCATGAATACAAATTGAATGCAAAGATCCAGAAGAGTTTCCATGATAACATATGGAGTAATCTAATGTACCCCTCAAATATCTGAATACTCGCTTAACTACATCCAATGTACCCATCTAGGATTAGCCATAGACTGACTAAGGACTCCCACTACTTGGGCAATGTTTGGTCCAGTACAAACCATAGCATACATAAGACTACCAACTACACTAGCATAAGGTACGCTACTCATGTCCTCCACCTCACTAGGTGATTTTGGACAATCATCTATCGATAACTTTGCTCCCATAGAAATAGGAACACATAGTGGTCTACAATCTGCCATGCTGAACTTGTCCAACACAGACTTCACATACTTACTCTGACTCAACCAAAATTTTCTTTTAGACCTATCTCTACTAATTTCCATACCCAATATGTACCTAACTACCCAAGATCTTTCATCTCAAACTGTGCTGACAACTAAGATTTAAAATCAGAAATCATACCCTTACCCTTCCCAAACAACAACATATCATCAGCATATAATGCAACAATAAGAAGGCGATCATTTTCAACTCTGAAATAAACACAATGATCTAATTTTGATCTTACAAATCCAATTGACAACATAAAGGCATCACACTTAAGGTACCACATCCTAGGAGATTGCTTCAAACCATATAGAGATTTCTTTAATCTAAAAACTAAGGATTCTTTACCTTTAACAATGTAGTGCTCAGACTGTGACATATAAATCTCTTCCTCCAAATCACAATGAAGGAAAGCTATCTTCACATCCATCTATTCCATCTCCAAATCATATGATGCAGTAAGAGATAACAAAAAGCTAATGGATGTTAACTTTGCAATAGGAGAGAATATTTCACCATAATCTATTCCCTCTACCTATGAATACCCCTTTGCAACCAATCTAGCTTTGTACCTTTCAACACTGCCATTTGCACAAAATTTCTTCTTGAACACCCATTTACAGCCAACGGATTTTATCCCTTTAGGAAAAGTTACAAGGTCCCAAGTTTTTTTTTTTCTCTAATGAAGCCATCTCATCATCCATAGCCTCAATCTAGGAACCTGCATCTTCCATACCCAAAGCCTCTTTCACAGATCTAGGCTCATCAATGTTAGTAATCAAAGCAAAAGAACAACTAGAATCTAACATAGAATAACCAAACCTTTCTAGTTGCTTTCTTTCTCTTGTGGATCTCCTCAAGAGCTGTGGTTGAGGTTCTTCTTCCTCTTCTTCTAAACTATCAAAGCTGCTAGAGCTCTCCTCATCATTAGACCCAACATGGTCTCTCTATTAAATCTTCTCAAAGGTAGGAGGAAATGGAACAACATGTTTTTCCTTTTCTTTTTCATCTGGTTGTAGCACAATAGTAGAAGATGTTAGCTCTCTAAAAATAACATTTCTACTATACAACACCTTACGAGTCACAGGATCCCAAAGCTTGTATCCTTTCACAGCAGCACTGTATCCAATGAAAATACATTTAATAGCTTTGTTTTCCAACTTAGATCTTTTCTCCTTTGGAACATGTGCATAAGCTTCACAACCAAACACAAGAAGATGTCTAATTGAAGGCTTCTCACTAGACCACACCTCCATGGGTGTCTTACAAAAAAGGGTTGATGTAGGAGATCTATTAACTAGATAACAAGTAGTGGCCACAGCTTTGGCCCAAAACCTTTTTTCTAAACCAACTCCACTAAGCATACTCCTAGCCTTCTCCATCAGTGTCCTATTCATTCTCTCTGCAACTCCATTTTTCTTTGGAGTATAAGGATTTGTCTTATGCCTCTTGATACCTTGTTCTTTACAGAATTGTTCAAACTCTGTTGAGCAAAACTCACCACCATTGCCAATTCTCACACACTTAATCTTCTTACTAGTTTGATTCTCTACAAGGGCTTTAAATTCCTTGAATTGACTAAAGACTTGTGTCTTACTTTTAAGGAAATAAATCCATGTCCTTCTATTGTAATTATCTATTAAAGATACAAAAAAATAGACTTGGAGATTGAAGGAACTTTTACAGGACCAAGTACATCAGAATGAATAAGATCCAAAACATTAGAAGATTTGTGAGAACTAGAGTAAAACTGAACATGATTTTGTTTACCATAGACATAGTGTTCATAGAATTCAAACTTGAGATTGCAATCATTTAACCCCTCAACAAGATTTTTATTGTTCAGGGTTCTGAGACCCTTTTCACCAATGTGACCAAATCTCATATGCCACAACATTGTCTTTTCTGTAGGAAGCTTACCTTCCAAAGTGTTTGCATTGCCATCGGAACTAATAACCACAAAATTCTTCACTGCTCATTCAGATGGTGAGGATGAAGAACTATTACATAGAGGAATACATGCATCTAGCTGAAATAAGGTACCTCTCCTAGTACATCTTGCAAGTACTATTGATCCTCTCATCATCTTGCATCCTTCTTTCGAAAAAACAACTTACACACCTACATCATTCAACATACTTACAAATAATAGGTTTTGTTCCAAACCTAGAATGTGCATAACTTCGTTGATTCCCTTTACTCATCCATTAAAAATTTTGATAGTGACCCTTTTGTGTCCAACTATCTTTAGGTGACAATCATCACCCAAGTACACCTTTCCACCATCGAACTCTTCATATTTTGAGAACCAATTTCGATGATAGGTCATGTGGAAAGATGCACCTAAGTCAACCAACCACACATCATCAGATGCATGGGCTACCAAAGCTATGATGAATGCATCACCATCTTCTTGAGATCTTTCTGAAGTTGAATCTGAACCTTTCTTCTTCTTCTTTGGCTCTTTGCATTCTTTACGTAAGTGCCCAGATTTATCATAGTTCCAACATTTTTCCTTGGACTTATTGGAATTCTTTGACTTCCCATGGGATTTGGATCTACCCTTATTGTTAGACTTATTGTCATTTTTCTTCCCTCTTTCAGTGGATCTCCCATGAACAACAAGGGCTTCTTTTTCTGAAATAGAAGCCTTTCGCTGCATCTCCTCTAATAGCAGCGAAGACACTACATCATTCATTTTGAAGGTGACTAATGTGATTCCAAGAGCCATCATAAGATGGTCCCATGAATCTGGTAAAGAACACAAAAGTGTGTAGCAACGATCCTCCTCCTCTAACTTGACACTGGATGATGTCAACTGTGTAGCTAATAGATTAAATGCATTTAAATGATCTGTTAAGGATCCACCTTCCTCCATTTGTAGAGAGTACAACTTCTTCCTCAAGAACAACTTGTTCACCAGAGATTTTTCCTGATACATGGCCCCAAGTCTTTCCCACAAACTATATGCAATTTTCTCATCTAGAACATTCAGAAGAACTGCATCGATTAAACAGAGTCTTACGAGACCCTTAGCTTTACAGTCTTTGATATCCCAATCTGCTTGAGCTATAGTTGTTAGTTTTGTAGTGTTTGAAGTTGCTTCCCATAGGTCACAATCTTCCAACATTTCTTCCATCTTGAGTTTCCACAACTCAAAATTAGTGCCATTAAATTTTTCCACCTCCATTCTTCCATATGATGAACTTGCCATCTCAATCTGCAAATAAGATTCAAGATGCTTTGCACAAGACTCCCACTCAATTTGAGATTAGCTCAAAAACCCCTACCCAACAACTAGGATCAAAATTTGATTAGGCTCTGATACCACTTGTAAGGAAACTCAAGTGCGGAAACAACTTCCTACACTAATCTCTTAAGAGAAGTATGGTGCAAATCCTATTAAAATCTTTTACACTTACATATTTAATATCATGTAAATAAAAATATTTTAGCCAACCAAGCATAAAGAAAATAGATAGAGAAATAAACACATAACACAAATATTTTCTGGTGGGGAAAAACTTTTCAGTAAAACAACCCCACCCCTCAGAAACCTGCACAATGTATTATCTTCAACACAAGGTTACAATACACTTGCAATGCAAGTTCAACAATCACAACAAAACACTCAAGTAGCAACTCATAGTACCAACAATACACTTTCTTGCATCTTATCTCTTCGCAACCCTAAAAATACTTATAAAATATGCTTCACTTTAGGGCTACTCCCAAAGATAACTGTATTAGGTTTTTTACCATTCTCCTCGAACCCCACGATTGGGGTAGAGTGTACAGTACTCAAATTTATTAGTTGCCACATGTCTTCACCTGTCATTGAATCTTCCTGATATAGCTCTTATGTGTTATAGGAATCCATCATATCCGTTATAGCCATGATCTCCTTATACACAATTCAAGATGCTGACACATCAACATTATTTGCAAGAAATACATTTTACAAATCAAATAATAAGAATAGGAATTATCCAAGGTCGAGACACCTTATTCCTAACAAAAATGAGTTTACCTATAGGCCCATAATTCTAAAAGTAGGAACTACAAAGTTATGAGAATTTTTGTGATCATCAATCTTTGGAAGATCAATGATCTATGCTCCACCACTTCATGAAGATGCATGAACTTTACAAAATGTTGGAATGTGTCTATTTGACATGTGGAAAATTTTCTAAAGTGTTAATGCACCTTTTCTAAATTCAAATCAAGTCATCATATGCTTTATGATTCGTAGAGGGAATTTAAACTTCAAGGCGCAACATGAAAATTGACTATTAGAAGCATTAATTTTGTTCAGTGCCACTTTGTGTAACCTTAATGCTATAGTAAATTTTTGAATTCACAATTTTTGAGCCAGAAGATCACAAAATTATCATAGTGCCAATATTTTCAAGAGCCAAGGAAAGAATTTTTCAAGGTGTTTAGCAAATTACAAAGTAATTCACGAAGGCAAAAAGGAAAGGATGGGTAAGTTGTCTAAACTCCTGAGAATTGAGAAGTTGTGATCGTATTAGGGTAGACTGTTAAAAATGCCTCCTCACAAGGGTTTTTCTAGCAAGGTAGATTACTTGAGAATAGTAGTTCATGAAATTTTTTTAGAATAAATACTGTCATCAATAAATGAATTAACTAAAGGAAGGGAATTGATTCTGAAAAACCCTAGGTTACTGGTTAGTGAGGGTTTTTGTGATAAAGCCAATTGGTTAAGAGATGTAGAGGTATCTATGAGAAGCCTAGAACTTTTCAATAAATGGTTTGCAGAGAGGAAATTAGATACTCTAATAAGTAATGTCTAGGAATTTGACATAGGGAAACTAATTTCCCCTAGATTTTTCTTTGATGGTGACCTACTGGTAGATATGGCCAAGAAATATGAACCAATTAATAGGGTGGAAAAAAACCATGTAGGGGATAGCCTTTTTAGGGTTTCACCCAAATTGATCAAAGAAGTATTCAAGTTGAACCCTAATTATGTTGTTCATGAGATGATTGGCATGGAGGACCTTCAAGATAGATATGATGCACAAAGGGTATATTTAAGGGGTGGTCTATTGTAGAAACATTTTTTAAAAATTAGATCATTGCCCTTAGTCACATAAAATACCCCTGAGGCCTTGTTGAAAAAGTATTTTAATCCTAGTGCATAGGCCTTATAGTTTTCTCTTTGCAAAATTTTTGGTATGGATGAGCAAGATCACATCTAAGGATTTATTTTTCTTATTATTGCTCAAACTCTTTAGTATGGAATGAGCTCAATTCTTGACTTTGCTTCTTTCTTGGCTAAAAAAATCCATAATGGTTTGATTGGGATAGCACAGGCTAAAGTTAATAGGCCTTTCTGCTAGTATTGGGTGTTAATGTATATATGTTTATATAAAGGAGTCACTTTCTTCTCCAAAGAAATGAAATTGGAATTGGAAAGAGATGGAGAAATAATCTTGGTTCAATTATAGAGTGTAGACATGACATGGAAAGTCACTAATGCTAGCTTTTTAATATTTGACAGGTATTTTACTTCAAGGCTCATATTTTTGTTGAGAGGGGATAGCCGTAGAATACCAAAATACTTATTAGAATTAATAAGACTTAATTATCATGCTAAAGGATTGTTGGCAAGCCACAATTGGGGAGATATCATTCCATATGCTATATCTATTATCTTCAGATTTTATGGTTTTCTTGGAAAACACTATGTGTTGCCATACCAATTGTAATCACCTAAAAATGGTCATCTAGACTATTAGCCCCCTTTTCAACATTTTGGCTAAATTAATTCAATCATTTACCTAGAACAAATTGCTAATAATCAATTTATTTTATTATAACCTATAGTTTGACTACGCTATCCTAAGTTCATTATTTGATTAAAAGAACATGTCCTCTTTTAATTAAATAAAAGACCCCATTCTTCTAACCCACTTAAAGTGCACACATAAAGTCCTTTTTCTATTTTGCAATTAAAATAAAAGGCTTTGTGACTTTTGTTTTATATGACAAGTCAACTTATATTCTATTGGTTGACTTGTGTGTGCACATGGATCACTCCTCTTTTCAAATTCCACCATTGATCATCCATCATCTTTATCTTGATCTCTACCATCCATATGACTTTAAAAGGGACAGAGCTTTCCCCCTCAATCCATCCTCATTTTGAATATTGTTATGTTGCAGGTTTTCTAACAGGTTTTCTTTGGAGCTTTGTGGAGAACTGTTATTTCTTGTCTACATTCTCTCATCCATGGCATCATGGTATTCTAGCTTAGCTTAGCTTTCATTTTTACATGTAGTTTAATCTCACATAGCTTAATAATGGTATTGTAACATTCTCATACATGTTTTAGCATAGCTCCATTTTGCATCTCATTCTAGCTTAATTTTCATTTGCATTGCATTCTTGAGGAACTCCTTGGGACATTTGCATTCTTGCATCTTGTATTTGGAACCTCCCATTGCATGGTTTACTAGCAAGAAGAGTATCTCTAAGGCTCATCTGAGAGCCCTTGAACTTGAAATACACTCTCTTGCACTCCATGGATAGGGAGCTCTAAGCCAAAATCCAAGCATTCCAAACTCATGGAATCGTTTGGATAGAAGGGTTTAGAGTGTGACACACTTTCTAGTGTATAGTAGCAGGATGATTCTTGTCCTATAATAGAACAAATCATCCTAGAATCAAGGGTGTCATAGGCTAGGTAGTGTAACACTTCCACCAAGAACTCATGTTAGAGATCATTTTTTGGCATTTGTAGCAGGGAGGCCAGAGTGGCCATGGCATCAGCCGCTTTATTATCTACTCATGGAACTTGCTAGAAGGTGATGTGTGCAAAATAATTCTTCAAGTCATCAACCATGTGCTTGTAAGGAATTAGTTTCTCATCTTTTGTTTGATACACATCATTTACTTGGTTGATAACAAGTTGAGAGTCACCAAAGATGTCTAACTGATCCACTCTCCATTCAGCTACAATATTCATGCCATTGATCAAAGCCTCATATTCAGCAATGTTATTTGTACAACAAAAAAGAATCGTGTACACTTTGGCCAATGAGTATCTCTGTGGTGTAATAAAAAGTAATCTAGCACCTGATCCCTATTGTGTGAAGGACCCATCGAAGAACATAACCCACGTATGGTGCATGAGTGTTAGAATTGACTCATCTAGGAAATCAATGTTCATTGGTAGAAGACTCTATATGGGTGCCTCAGCCAGCTAGTCTACAATTGCCTATCCCTTTGTAGCCTTACGTTCAACATATTGGATGTCAAACTCATTTAGTATCATGACCCATTTAGCCAATCTTCCTATGAGAGGCAGATCTTCCTATGAGAGCTGCCTTACTGAGCAAGTACTTTAGTGGATCTATTTTAGCCACAAGCCATGTAGTGTGGGCAAGCATGTAGTGTCTCAACTTTTGGGAAGCAAAGACAACTGCCAAGCAAGCTTTCTCAATAATGCTATAGTTATTCTCATAAGAAACCAATGTTCAGCTCAAGTAGTAAATAGCTCTTTCTTTGTTGTCTTTATCTTCTTGAGCCAACAAGATTTCCAAAGATGTTTTAGTGGCTAAAATGTATAAAAGAAAAGGATTCCCATGAATAGGAGGCATAAGAATTAGAGGATTGACAAGATATTGTTTGATCTGTGTTAAGCTTTGCTCACAATCCTGGCTCCAATTGAATTTCACACCCTTATGTAAGGTCTTTATGAAGGGTTTTGATCTATCCACCAATTGTAAAATAAACCTGCAAATAGATTGAAACCTTCCCTGTAGTCCTCTCATCTGACTAATGTTCTGAGGTGGTGGCATGTCCATTATTGCTTGTACTTTCTCTAGATATACTTCAATTCCTTTTGCAAAAACAATGTATCCCAAAAAATTCCCTGATGTGACACCAAATGCACATTTCTTAAGATTGAGCCGAAGACTGAATTTTTCCATACGATCTAGGATGGGTCCCAAATCTTGCAGATGAGTATTGCATATAGCACTTTTGACCAAGGTATCATCGACATAATTCTCCATGGTTCTATGCATCATGTCATGGAAAATTGTAGTAACAGCCCGCTAATATGTAGCACCAGCATTATTCAAACCAAATAGCATCACATTCCACCAAAAGGTTCCCCATGCACATGTGAAAGCCATTTTCTCTTGATCTTTTGGCACAATTTTTATTTGATTGTATCCAGAAAAACCATCCATAAGTGAGTACATCTCATAGCCAACCGTCATGTCCATGATCATATCAATATTAGGGAGCAGAAAGTCATCTTTAGGACATGCCAAGTTAAGATCATGGAAGTCTGTACAAACCTTGATAGATTTATTATGCTTGGAAATAGGAACAATATTGGATATCCATTCAGCATAATCAATTGCATGGATGAAACCAACCTTTAGAAGTTTCTCCAATTATGCTTTGATTAGCAATGCAACGTGAGGGTGCATTTTTTGAAGCTTTTGTTTAACCATTTTGATGCCTAGTGCTATAGACAAATGATGCATGATAAGGTCAGGATCCAATCCTGGCATGTTAGAGTATGTCCAAGAAAAAATTATTTTCTTTTCTTTGAAAAAGGAAATGAATTGTTCCTCCTCTTCAGGTGACAGTGACTGCGCTAGATGTATCATATGAGGATGTTCTTCTATGCCCAAGTTAATTAACTGCATCAGCTCTATTAACACTGATGATCTCTCCTAAAAGTGACTGGGAAGGACATCAAATATCTCATCCATGGGTGCCTCAGAGAGGTTTTCACCCTTGGCTACGTCTTTTTTTTTACTTTTTTGGGATCTGACACTACCACAATGTGGTTTTCACCATCGAACCTCTTGCATTTTTTCTTTTTAATTGTATGACTGAGATATTTGATGTCGGCCTTAGTCATGTTGATACTCTACTCATTGGTGGAAGACGTTATAGGTTCGATCTAGCATTTAGGTAACAGGCAAGAGCATAGTCATTCTAGAATGTGGGGACTTCATTAGATGCATTGGGGTTCCAATCTATAAGCTCAAGATGTGTGAGTGAGAGAGTAGTGGCTGGTTCAATTGCATTCATAGTATAGTCATTAAGTGCATGGACCAGAAATTCAAGACCTACAGTGACTTCATCCATAGGTGTGTTAAAATGCATTGAAATACAAACGTTAGTAAGTGATGACTCTAGGACACTAGTTGGATTAGACCCATGTGACCTAACCCTAGACGTTTCACCCACTTTGATTTGGTTTTCATAGACATGCACTTGATCAATATCTTTATTAGTAGTAGCTTCCGAAAGAGAGTCAAATTCATATTCATGAGAATCAGTGCTACATGGTGAGAAATTATAGAACTCCCCAATAGTGACATGGACATACTCACCTTCATCCTTTGGATTCTTACACAAATACTAAACACAACATGACTGATTAGATTCTCCCTTTTCTGAATGATATTTGAGTTGCTCAGTATTATCCTCAGAAGAATCACTAGTATCATCCATAGTGCTAATACGTGGCACAAAGTCATCTGGCTCAACAAAGAATTTAGCGAGATCATAAGGGATAGGATGAGGATAGGAATCCTCATCCTCAGATTCTTCCTCTTGAGTATCTAACTCATCTTGTGACTCATTTTTAGATGAACTGTCAAGTTTGCAAATGAATTTATTTGATCCCAAATGGAAAGGGACCTTCTTAAACCCTAGGCCAGTTGTATTACTATTTCTTTGAGGTTTTACTTTGATAGGATCAATTATGCCATTATTATTGCACCCAATAGGGCCGGTTCCCTTGTAACCAAAATGCTTCATAAGCCTAAGACTAGCCCATATTTCTTAGGAGTAATTTCTCAAGCTTGTTCTGTTAGGTCCACTGGAGCCTCGTCTCTATAAAGCCATGCAACAATGGCTCTATTTTCACTTTCATCTTCTAAGGGAACTATAGCCTTGACAAAAGCGCCATTATACTTGGTCTGAGGTGTCAACACAAACAACTTCTTTGCCTCTAAGGGTCTCTCATAATGTTGAGGAGACTTTGGGAGAGATGTCAATGATAGAACTAGTTCAATATGATACTCTCCCATACCAGTTTCTTTCAATTTGAATGATTGCTCAATTTGTTTTAGCTTATTATCATGATAATCAGTGGACTCACTGTTAGTAGGGATGAAAGTTTCAGCAACTTTGAGCATATTGTAGGTGTAGCTAGTAGTGGTAGGGATAGTAACTTCAGAGCCATGAAATGGGAACTTGATGCATTGGTGGTAAATGGATTGCACAATGCGCATCTCATGTATTCATGGCCATTCCAACAAAATGTTGTAAGCCAAGGGAATGTCAAGCACCTAACAGGTGACATCCCTATGTATAGGACTGACATGAATGGGTAAAACCATAAGGCCTAGATACTTTCATTCCACTTTGTCATATGCTTTGATAGTGATCTTTCGTCGAGGATCGATAGAGTCCTTCAAAAAATTCAATTTTCTAAGAAGAGAAAAAGAGACAATATTTAGGCTAGCGCCATTGTCAATGAGTACCCGATGAACAGGTGTCTAGTGGATCATAACCTCAATGTGTAGAGGTTGATTGTGTGGGTGATTTGTGTGGGTGATTCAGTGAGTTGTCATCCTCCTCGGAGAAGATCATAAGATAAGGTGAGGTCAAGTGACCTACCATGGATTGGAATTGCTCAAGATCAAGATCTTGAGGAACATTTGCCTCAATGAGGGCTTTGTCCAAAATCTGCCTGTGAGTAGGCGAGATTTTAAGCAGCTCAAAAATAGAAATATGTGCATTAGTTCATTTTAGCTGATCGAGAACACTATAACTAGTTGTGGTCAAGTTCGTTGTGGGTTTTGAACCTTTATCGGATGGACTAGCAAGGGCTTTATCTTTGTGTTGTTCAAGATTTGAAGTAAGAGGTGCAATGCCTTTGAGCACCAATTTGGTGCGAGAGCGAGTAATAGCATTAGCACAATTTTGTGAAGTTGTATTATCCATTTTATCGAAAGTAGGGCCCCTCAAGACAAATGGTGTCTTGGGTTTGTCATTATCTTGCTTGCCCTTAATGGTAATAATGTCGCAATATTCAGAATCCATAGGTTCAACCATGTGAATGACATTGTCATCATTGGAATATGTATACTTGACCTTATTGTAGGGTTGTGGTTTTGAAGTCTCTCCTTTTTCATAAGCTGCGAAAAGTTCTTTGAATGCCTTGTGATCTGAGTTTTTGTTATGTCCATCTACCACAAGATCACTAGCATCAATCATGTCCTAAAATTTATGGTGCAAGTTTATACAATTGCTAGTTTTGTGTCCCTTGTTTTGGTGATACTCACAAAATCAAGTCTCATTCCACCATGGTGGACATGGTTGTGGATCATAGGGATGAGGGTTATCCATCGGTGAAATAAGCTTATGTTGTAGCAATGTTTTGTAAACCACATCCAAAGGTTCTCCCAAATGTGTATACTCTGGTTTGGGGCATGTTGTCCAAGAGTTTCTCAGTTTTTTCCCAGACATCTTATTGTTAGGAGGAGGTTTCTTAGCATTTTTGGCCACTTTGAGGCCATCTGTGAGATTAAATGCAGCTTTAGCAAGTTTGGGTGTGACATTGTCAACAACTCCATCATGTACAATTTCTTGGTTTTTGTTGACATGTTTGGTTTTATCCCTGTTGGAAGTGGAACCTTGTTTTGTGTCTCTCTGAAGAGTAAGTTCACCTTTCTTGACCATAAATTCTTTGATACGGATAGCCTGTGTAATCATCTCTTCAAAGGTACATGGACCTTGTAGTTGGACTCTATACCCAAAATCAGGTAAGAGATTATCAATGAAAATGTCAAGCTTCTTTGTTTCTAGAATTTTGTGAGAATACTTAGTATATAGTTGTCTCCACCATTGGAGGAATGTGAGAAAAGGCTCACCAACTTTCTATTTAAGGTTGCATAGATCTTGAATATTGACAGGATGTTGAATGCTATGAGAATATTGTTGAACAAAGAGATTGAAAATTTCATCAAACATCTTGATACCAGGAGGTAAATGTGAGAACCACTCCAAAGCTTGACCACCTAGGCTTCTAGGGAATAAATGCATGAGGTAGGTTTGATCATGTATAAACTCCATAGAAAAAGCACCAAATTCTCATAAGTGATCTTGGGGATTAGTAGTACCAAAGTACTTGTCATATTTGGGTAATTCTACGCCTCATGGGAAAGGCAACATGTTTATGCTTTTGTCAAATGGAAATGGACAAAGAGCATCCAATGTCTATGTCTTTGTAGGTATCTCTTTCTCATGTATCATTTAAGCCAATTGGTATTGGATAATTTTTAGTTGTTTTTGGAGTTTAGAAGTCTCAATTTCTCCTTCAGGTGTGATGATGGTTTCCACATTGAAATGAGAGGGTAACTTTGCTCCCTCTTTGGCAAGTTTGAGAAAGTACTTTTCTTTCTCTTCATTGAGTAGGATTCCCATGACCCTTTGGAATTTATTGTCTCTTTGACATTTTTCTATGTGTTCAGGGAGTATTTACACCTCTTCCTATTCCTCATTGATGTCATAGTCTTTCTCTTTCTCTTTGTCATTCCTAGGTGGTTCTTGATGTTGACTATGACTACTATGTTTAGGTTCACGATTAGTCATTATAGGAATGTGTTCAGTTTCAATGTGTCGTGTTTCAAAAGGTCCTCTCAAAAAAGGATCAGACATCGTGTTTGGTAATGCAGGACCTCTTCCTATCTCAGTATCCTCTTGGTACAAAGGATTCCTAACTTGTTGCAGGTTTATGGAAAAAAAATTTTGAGTTCGCAGTGACCTGGCAGGTGAGGGGGATCGTGAAGATGCCTCACTAGCTGAATTAGATACAGATTGTGTAACGAAAGGGAAGTGACCTCTACCACAATTATGACCCCTAGCATGACCATGTCTAAGTCTAAGAGGATAAAACATGTTGCCGCTTCTGGTTGCGACAGTCATAGACAAGGACAAAAAGCTAGAACCTAGACAAGGACTACACTAAGATTGAGTCTCAAAAAGGATGAGATAATAGCAAGAATGTTGTCCACCAAGGCACAAATGGTCTGATTTAAAGGCTAGAATAGCCAAAGATTATGACCAATGTGAGAAAAGGTATGACAACCATTAAGAAATGAAGACAAAAGGTAACTTAAGAGACAAGATCAGTCAAAGTACAAGACACAAGTCTTCAGCTAAGCAAAGTGTCACTATTTTAGGACTGTTTGCAGATAAAGAGCGATAAATGGATGCAGAAAAAGATAGCGTGTAGGATGAAGATAGCTAAAATAGACCCAAATTGGTAATGCTGACACAAAGTCTTGCATGAGAAACCTTTACAAGCTATGTGAAGAAGTTTTACAGGCCATGCAAAGAAGTTTCTGGATCACGGGAAGGTCAGTGATAGTGTTTTAATTTTGCACAAGAAAGTTCAAAGGGTCGTGTGAAGACTCATGAAAGATGTTTAATTTCATGCGAGGACAAAATGATTTCATGTGAGGACCAGATGATTGCGCGTGAGACTGAAAAAGTTTTCATGAGAGAAAGCAGACAGTTTTACAATAGCGATTGAATTTGACAAGGTTTCTAGACTTTTTCGAATAGATTGGGAAAATTTATCAAGAAAATTTGATTGGACGGACAACAAGGTTGACCTAGTAAGATGTTTGGACAATGTTTTGAGTTTGTAATTTTAGGAAAAGTTTTCAAAGAAGATAGTGCGAAGCAAGCAGTAGTTGAAAATAGTCCTGCTGAGGACAAGGCAACTCGACAAGATAGGGGAGTCTTGACTTTTATTTTTTGTAAAAGGGTTTGGACTTTGCTGATGACTCGATAACAAACACGCTTTATCCCTAGAAAGAAAAATTGGTAGAGAAGGAAAAACCTTTGTCCCACATCTTATGCACATGCGTGTACCTCACACAGCCGTGTCACCCCCTAGAGGGTGCCCGTGTTTTTGGTATATTCAAAGGACTCAATAGTATACATTGAACAAGCACCCTTGTGGTAGGGGATGAGCATGTATACCACCTTCAAATGTCTAGTAGCATGCCTATGGTGAGTTCTACAGGAGATATTCTTCCCCTTCCTTGCACAAAGATTATGTCTCCTTTCGGAGGTGAATCAGGTAGCTTCCAACTAAGAGGTTTTTACTTGGCTTTCGTTCGTATTAATTCCCACTGGCTCCACAAGTAGAGTTGAGACCAATAGCCCACACCAGCATCTGAAAGTGCACACTACTTCCTTAACAAGCCAGGGGCCAGTGCCGACCAGTGCATAGACAAAGCCTCCCCTTGATATGTGATATCAATAATCAAGGGGAAGAAATTAATCTGGCTTTGGAGTCTTTCGCTCTACAAAGCATCTTGATTATAGTGAGTTGGAATCTTTGAAAAAAGGAGTGTGCTCACTTGGGTCATTCCCAGAGGTTGGATCACTCTGGCAGGCCCTCTAAAGGATTGACATGGATTGGTGGTTTAGATCTAAGGGTTTGAGTTTCTGATTTCCCTCAAGGGGAAAGAGCATAATCCTCTACCTTATTTCCTTTCCCAAACATGCAAGACAAGTTAATTATTGACTTGGCTTAATCAATCCAAACTCATTCTTCCTTAAAGATTTTGATCCCGTGAAAGGAAATCATTTTCTTATCATAGAAGAGAATAAGCGTTGGAGAACCACCAAGCTACTTGCCTCCCTTGGAATGTCATCTTTCAGAAGCCTCTAGGTTTTTGATTCACTCTCGGTCATGACCTCCGAGAAGTGAAGAACATATTCCCATATTCTTCCGTCTTGCATCCTAAGAAGTTCACAAGTTCTAGTTAATCTAATTTTGAAAGCAAGAAAGGAAGACACACATTATTTTGTGGGTTTGAAAATATTGACCTTTGACAAGCGTATCTTTGACAGCATCCTGCAAGCAAATTGTCAGTCTATTTTCGAGTGGTTTTTAAAAGGAATCTTTTGCAATACATCTTGCAAACAATGGTTAAGTTGTAAGAAATCCAAAGAAATGGATCAAGATAAGCTGATGATTGAATATGCTAAAAAACAAAGCTACTGTTACAAGATCTCGTGTGAGATCCCTAACAGAGCTGCACGGAATTTTTTTAGGCTCGCGCAAAATTTTGTTACAGCCCATGCAAAGAAAACAAGTTTCGCGCGAAGTTTAGCGCACTCAGGAACTTTTTCGCTCGACATGCAAAGAATCTTTGTGCAAAGATTCAGAATCCTTGTGTGAAAATAAATAGTCTTGCTCGAAGATTCCTAATTCTGTATGAAATCGTATGGTTAGAGAACTTAAAATTTGATTTAAAAAATGCAGAGAAGCCCTCAAAAATTGATTTTCTTGGGCCCCATGGTGGGCGCTAAAAATGTACCTATGAATTGTGGGCCTCTTAACCTCACAAACACTTCGACATAGTCATTACCTGTGGAATCATCTTGGAATAAACATTGAGTTGTTTATCCAAGAGGTCCAATAGAAAAACCTGTTGCCTTCTATCTTTCTGAAGGATTTGCCTAATTAATGTCCTCAGATTTGAGGTGTAGGCAACCACACCTTCTAAGAACGAAGGATTTGAATGCAATTAAGCTATATCATACACAAATAATCTAGATGAAATGCAAGCAATTAATCTAAGAAATAAAAGACATTAAGCTAAATGTATGCATTATTAAGCTAGATGAGAATCTAAAATGATAGCAATGTGGAATAAGATGAGTACTCAATTTGACAGCAATTCAATACTATTCAATTTTTCAACCTCTTCTCCTTTGATAAGGAATTAGGAGTCTCTTAAATAGAATTCCTAGAATCCATCAATGACTGAGATCAACTCAGATCAACGGTCAGGTTTGAAGCAAGATTCAATTAAAATGGAAACTTCCTTAAGAAAGGAGAGTTACTTGAGCTTCTTTTGAGTAGAATAAGGAGTTAACTGATTTAATTCCTTTTATGATTTCAGTCAACTGAGAGTTTCCATTTTTGAACTGAAGAGAGAATATTGGAGAAGATATTTGATTTAAGGAAATTAAATATGACCTCGTAATTGAGTATTCTAAATTGAATAATTAAATCCAACAATTAGAATGAGGATATTTAATTAAATCAAATATATTTAATTCCTTTGTACATTAGCTAAAGAAGTAATTTAATTTAATTAAAGTATAAATACTTATAATTAAATTTAATTTAATCAATAGGTATAATGTAGCTAATTTGATTCAATTCTTGGGAATTAAATAAAGAGTGTGATTAATGCATATTAAGATTTTCTGCATTGGACAATTAAGTCAAGTAGCGAATGTCAGAACAAGGATTTTCCTAGTGAAATAGGACTTTAGATTTGATTTAGATAGACCAGAATTGGTATCGTGGCAATGAGCCAATTTTGGGGTATTACAGTTAGTAAGAGTTATTGAAATGCTAGTTTTCTAAAATATTTTTATTTCTTTAGTTATTATATATAGACTAGTAAAAAACATGCATTTAATAGACATTTCCAATTGGAAAAGTGTGAGACCATAAATAAGTTAGCTAGAATGAATTTATCTAGATCATATGCTTGATAAAAAATAATTTTTAGATAAAAATACTCAAATTCAGTCATTCAGATAAGTCAGCCTAAAAGGTGACACAACTTTATACTTTTACCCTGCTCCACTCAAACAATCCATTATGTCATCCATCCTTAGCATAGGAAACCTATATTTCACTATGATCTTGTTAATAGCTCTTGAATTGGTACACATTTTCCATTCTCCATTCTTTTTAGATGCTAATATAGCAGGTACAACACATGGACTCAAGCTTTCTCTGATCTAACCTTTCTGCAACAACTATGCACTTGTCTATTAAGCTCTTCATTCTTTGTAGGTGTTAATCTATATGTTGCTTTATTCAGCAAACTAGCTCCATGAATCAGATCCATACAATGACTTATAGTTCTCATTGGAGGTAAACCATCAGGTATATCCTATGCAACAATTTCTTTATACTAATTCAACAACTCTACAATTTCTTCTGGTACTCAGTCAATACTACCAGTTGTCACTCGGTCACCACTGAATGGCACTTGGTTAACACTATTTTTTGGCACTTGGTTACTATTGATACAACTCAGTCTACTTGGAATTATAGCAAAAAAAAATTGATTCTTTTTCATTTCCTTTTCAAATTATTTCTCATTAACCATACAAATTTTTACAATGGTACTATTAACCTCATCTATATTTTCAATCAAAGGAAGCAATATTTTTTTCTTCCCATTCACCTAATGAGTATATTGATTCAATCTTCCATCATGTATATCATATCTATCATATTGCCAAGGTCTACTGAATTAAATATGACAACAATCCATAGGCATAATATCACATAAAACTTCATCAATGTAATGTCCAATCTTGAACTTCACAAGGCATTTCTCACTTACCAATATCTTATGCTCATCTTTGATCCATGAAACATGATAGGGTTTATGATGCTTTAGCCTTTGCAATTGCAACTTTGTAACCAACTCTTCTAATGCAAAATTTGTAGAACTTCCACTATCAATGATCACCTTGCAACATTTTCCAGCCATCTTACAATCTAGTCTTGAAAAGACTTCTCCTTAAAATAGGTTCCTCATCACTTCCCTTATTACATAAGGTTCTTCTCAGCATCAAATTTTCTCCACCCTCAAGTCCACTTGGTAAACCCTCATCATCTCCTTGAATCATAGCATTTATGTTACCTTGCCCTCTTTTAGAGGATCTACATTCAAAAGATCTATGTCTCTCTTTACCACATTTGAAACAATTACCATGAAAACCACCAATAGAATAAGAATTACCTCTACCTTGTTTAGAATTAGTACCTCCTCAATAAGAATTATCATCTTCCCGTTTGGTATTTCTTTTGTCATCATTCTTCCATTCAGATTTTCCCTTATCTTGTATAGAATTATCATTTCTACCACCTTCACTATAAGATCTACCTCTACCTCTTTGGAATCTACCACCTCTACCTATTTGTCTTGTTCATGCTTCTTTGTCAAGATCTCCTCATCCTTTGAGGCATATTGGTATGTTTCTTCAACACTTTCCAACTTCAAAAAATTTATTTCATCTTGAATTCCAGATCTCAATCCATTTATGTACCTTGCAATTTTCTTAACATCATCATCCACATGTCCAAATCTGATATCCAACTTGTAGAATTTCTCAATATACTCCTTCACACTCATGTCTCTTTGCTTCAAATTTTGCATCTTTCTCAACAAGCTAACTTGGTAATCAATAGGAAGGAATTTTTTCTTTACTTTTTTTACCATCTTTGGCCAGGTCTTAATCTTTTCCTTTCCTCTCCTTTGTCTATTGGTTTGCAAATGCTCCGACCACAATGAGGCACGACCCTTTAACCTTACAAAAAAAATTTTTACCATCCTATTATCAAGACTAATTTTATACTTAAAGAACTTCTCCATATCAGAGATCCAATCCAACACAACATTGGTGTCCAAATTCCATCATAAGGAACAACTTCTACAATAGGCTTTGAATTTGCCCAAGATAACACACTCTACAAACTTGCCTCATCTTTGTCTTCCTTAGGTTTTGGATTAGAGTTTGGTGGTATTGCTTCATCATCACTTACATCATCGAGATGTGCTCCTCTCCTCTAGGTGGTCTCTACAACATCTAATCTAGCTGCAATTTGTCTCAATGTATCCAATATTGTATTATTAGCATTTCCTCTACCTCAAACCATCTTTACAAATCAAGTTCTTGCAAGATCACAACCCTCTGCAAGTTATAGGTCAAATCTAAAGATCTGCAACCCTAAAACCTAATTTACTTAGGGTTATACACAATCCAATCACCACAAGGATGAACCTCAAGCTTTGATTCCACCTAACATAGGGAGGAATGAAAAACTAGGGCCAAAGGCACACCTAGCTATCCAATCCACCTTGCAAGAGTTAACACAGTGGAAATACAACACAAAGAACAACAACTAAAGGATGAAGAAGAGAAAAAACTTATTGATTTATCGACTAATTAGCATACATGCTTAGCTGTAAGGCCTTTTGGGTTATGGCATGATACAAAACACATTCAAATCCATGATCTAGCTTCAAATTCAGATATCCAAATACATATGCTTCCAACTTTTACATCCTCTAAGTTCTACCTCTAAAACTCAATTGTAGACCTCATTGAATACTTGTGCAGCCACACGTTACCCTATCACAAAATTAAACCTCAAATTAAAGGTGTACACACAGCCACAAGTCAACTCACATCAAATATTAACTACCAACATCAAAATTAAATGTGTGCAAGGTTAGTCCAAACTAGAACCAGACACAAACAACTCAGTCAGAAAATGACCAAGACAAATACTAGCACTTGACACCAATAGGAACACTTGGCATCAATAGTAACACTCGACACATGAAGAAACACTTGGTCAACACTAGATTGCTAGAGTAACTCAACATCCACTAGAGCTACAATAACTTGACATCCATTAGAGCTATAGTAACTCAACACCAACATGTAGAATGAACAAAAATGAGTAGGATAACAAGACAACCTAGGATGCTTCTGCATCATCTAGACATGTTCATAGAAAGCTAGTCATCCTTGGAAAGAAATCACTATTTACAAAAACATAAAACAAACTAATGTCCTTTAATGACTTTTTGATCAATTTGACAATACTATATACTATATAATATACTAGTATACTATGTACCATAATTTAACCAAGTTATATGAAGTAATGGGAAAATTGTTGATTGGCTTTATTTAATTCATTTTATCTATATGCCATCTACCTTAATTTGTTGTTCTTGTTGTCATCACCATACTCCTAATAATGGCTATCAATGTGATGTCATGATGGCTAAAAGTTCAATTTTATTGTGTAGCAAATAAAGGTAAATAAACCAATTTACAATGTTTCACCTTGCATGATAGACCATAGTTCTCTCATTCATTCATGTACGACATTTGCATTTATCTTACCTCTCCTATTTGCATTATCTTACCTCTATTATTTACATTTTTCTTAGCTCTATTAATATCATAGTTTATAAATATTATTTTTTATTAATTACCAAATATTTATCTCTTCTTCTAATCCAATAGAAGTAAAATTTAAGTTAAATTGAATATTATGAAGCCTACATGTAGTTATAGTTCATGTAAAAAAGAATTAATTTTTTTTGTCCTTTTATTTAACAAAATTGACACTTATTTATTTACAATATATAGATGTAGGCTTCAAGCAAACAAAAAAATTACTTCATAAGAGACACAAAAATCAAGCATATTACAATTGCCATAGGAGGAAATTTCAGCTAGACATCATATCTAATGACTAAATAAAAAAATGTTTCTTTCCAGCCAAACTTCACATCCAAAATACATACCATAGTACCACAAAATCATAAAAGATTTTTTACATATAGTCAACCAACTATACCATAAAATACTCAAAAAGTCTACAATGCAAAGCCTTAATATTAATGATTTAAAAAGGAAAAAACATAATCCAAACATACTGTCATCAACAAATAAAAATACTATATAGACTTTCATCCATTCACAAGAACAAGGAGTACAAACATTTGACCCAACAACTATATTCACAACTAAATTCTCAGAATCCATGAAAAAATTCAGAGAACACATTGACACATTATCAAAAGTTAAAACATGCATCATTTGTAATGAAAGCTACACAAGAATGTCCATATGAAAGATATAGCCCAAATCATTTTCTCTAGATGTTTTGTGGAAAAAGGGGTTCACTGATTCTCTATTGAAAACAACTTAGATCTTGGAAAACAACCAAATGTCCTCACAAAACTAACCCAGGTTTGAAAAATACTTATTGCAAGGGTTAACCCTATTTTACTATCACCCAAGCAAGAGGGGAACAATACAAATATAGTGGACACACCATTAATTTCCCACAAGATATTTCAACCATTTCTCGTCTTCTTCCTAGAAGATTATTAGACATTGAACTACTAATTATACATAGAAAAAAATGCCAAAAGAAAAGACTATAATTTCTATGTCAACAAATTTACTATTCTAGATGCTTTAAGCTACAAAATGCAATATGACCCATATTGTAGGGATGTTGATATGATGTTGATGCACTAAACCAATTCCCTGACACAATGACTGATATATCAAACTTTTTGCACAACTTAACAATAAGTTGTCATGATACAACAATAGCTAGTGAAACCATTTCTTCTCCCCCTAGTGAAATAGACTGCTACAATACATCATCATTCATTCCAAAATTTCCTAAAAAACAATGTAAGCTACAAACAAATAAGGAAATGATACACATCAAAGCCAATGAACCACATATCCTCCCTTGGCCAAAAGTCTACAACTCACCAATTAATGAATACAATACCAAGGGCCTACTAAGCATGGCCTTTCCCACCCTATTCCCAATTGGGAGTTCACTTCCACTTCAAACAAGAAGCAAACAAGTACACATGTATGAATATGCATTACATTTATTAAGATATCATGATAATAGATTTGGAAAACATGCATGACTCTAATATTTTATTTACAACTTAATAATGAGACATCATAACCAGCAAATAGCAACAGTTTTCTTTAAAATAACCTTACATGACCATATACCAAAAACTATCCACCTACTTTACGAGAGTTTACAAAATGTTCCTGATAATCAATTAACAAATCAAATAATGCATTTTGGAACTTCATTATGAAGCACAAGATATTATTGGAATAAAAAATGAATGAAATTAACAACAATGATACACCAACTAGGGACACCTACACTTTTCTTCACTTTGAGCTCAACTGACACAAAATGGGGCAGATCTACATGCATCTATCCCACCGAATCCAAACTCAACAATATGCTTCTCAAGGAAACAATTGATAGATACTTTTATTGACAACCCACATATTACATCGTTATACATTCACAAAAGATTCACTATATTTCATGAAGAAGTAATTGAAAAATTATTGCAAGCAAAAGATTTCAGGTACAAGTACGAGTGGAAACATCAAGGATCAACACATATACATGGCTTCATCTAGCTACAAAATGCACCAAATATGGACACAATCAATTAGAATAACCAAATTGAATTGGATGAGGCAAGAAAATTATTTTACAAATATGTCTCCACCTAGAATCCCCGTATAGAATCTAATAGACAAAATAGATTACACTATAGTCTTAATGATGACCCTTTCTTACTAGAAACTCAATAAATATTGTCATTAGACCCATTGATAGATTACAAAAAAAAATTTAATACTATACAATGACATACAAAATGCACAGAGTCAACATGTTTGTGGAAAAAAGGATAGATAATGCAATGTTGCTATAAAGCTCCATGGTCACAACAACAAATATCAAGCTTAACATGTGACATAGAAAAAAAGAAAACTTATAATGCAGCTATAAATGATGGTCACCTCAATATCCACAACCCACAAATGCTAGCCATATGGAGGGATAATGTAGACTACCACTAGTCACTTCAAGGAAAGTGGTCCTCAACTACATCTCAAAATACGCCTCAATGATTTAAAAAAAATCAAAGACATACGCTGATATTTTTTAAAAATAGTTGATATACACAAAATAGATGACAATTTTTTAATCGTATATCATAAATTCATGATGGGTTTCATTGCAGAATGTGATATTGGTGCACAAGAAATATGTCATATGTTACAAAAATTACCCCTAGTAATTTGTAGTTGAACCTTTGTGTCTTTGAATGTTAGCAAAATATCCTACATGGAATCAACAATTCACAAATAGAAGAACTAAGCACCACTTATATCCACTCCTACACTGAGCACCCCCAACAACTAGATCCTTTGACACTCATTCAAATGGCACAGATGTACTCATACTCATCAAAACGTAGGAAAAATCAAAGGCAACCAAGGAAAACCAATGTAGTTCTTAATTTCTACCTCCTATTCCAAAACATTCTAGATGAAAATAGTGATATGTTTGATACATTTTGCTGGATCAAACTCTTACTATACAAACCATTTCAAAATATCATAACACAAATTGGCATTACAAAACAACAAATTATTATGAATTGGAAATCATGGCAATCAACTAATTACACACCTTGGCATATTAATAGAGTTCAAAACATACCAACAGTAGAACCACTAGATGATAGTGACAATGATGATCTCCAAAATCATGAAGCTTGTGACCTATACGAATAGGAATTATTATAAAAAATGGGTGCCTCCAATAACTTGAACATTAATGACCTTGACATGCTAGGAAAAACATATGTTGACATTACTTACTTATGGAATACCAACAACATTCGCCACCAACTAGATGAATCAGCTATGACATTCATCTCAAAAGGGAAATTACATTCAAACAATGTAATGCCACCTACAAAAACAACACTTCAAAAATTCCAGCTCGGCCAAAAACAACAACTCGCATTAAATATCATTATTAAACATTCTACAAACAAATTGAAAAATACACCATTGCACATTATTATCCAAAGAAAAACTAGTACTAGAAAATCTTACTTGATTCATTGCATTAGACAAATCATTAATATAGTAGTTCAAAATGAAAATAAATACATTGCTAACACTAGCTCCTATAGATGTTGCTATATACAATATACAAGTGACAACAATCCACACATGCTTATGCATTCCAATTAAAGATATGCATCCCATGCAAGGCCAGTCATTAACAACTCTACAAGAAGACTTGAAACATGTTAGATACTTTCTAATCGACAAAATGAGCTTCTTAGGCCCAAAAGTACTACTAAAAATTCACAATTGTCTATGTCAGGCATTCCCTCAAAATCAACTGAACCATTTGGTGGAATCTCAATCATTCTTGTCAGTGACTTAGGGTAGCTTCCACCTGTTATGGATAAACCAATATATGCCTCACACTCAATAACCCTCATGTTGTAGAACACATTCAATGTAGCAATCACACTAGATACAGTTTTTGCCAACAAGGACAAACTAAATCCCAAATAAAGTTTCAAGAAATCTTACAAAACATTCAAAATGTTGTACTAGTCAAACAAGATTGGGATACACTTATGACTCAAACAAAACAAAATTTCAATGAAAATCAAAACATGGACTTCGATAAATCCACCCATTTATTTGCAACCAATGAGCATGCAATTAACCATAACAGGAAAAAGTTCAAAGACTTGAACCTCCCAATTTCCCGTAGCACTACTAGAATTGTTGCACAAAAAAAAATGAACAATTTGAAGACAAACAACTCCCACAAGAGGTTCTCCTATGCATAGGCCAACAAGTAATGCTAACAAAAAACATATGGATACAAACTAGTCTTGTAAATGGATCACTTGGACATGTTAAACCCATTGTTTACGATTCAATTTCATATCTACCAAATCTACCAAAATATGTCATTATCAACTTTAACAATTAAACTAGACCACCTTGGGATACACAACCCAAACAATGTTTCCATCATTCCAATTACAAGAGGTAGTCATACACAAATTTCACTAACAATGGCTTGGGCTATTACCATACACAAATCCCAAGGACACACACTAAATAGAGAAGCAATAGAAATTGAAAGAAGAGAAAGGCAAGGACTAACATTTATAGTAATATCAAGAGTCAAAAATTTGAACAACTTTTGAATTCACCCACCTTTTCCTTTTGAATGGTACTACAAAATGGAAAATAATACTTACACGGCTCCTAAGAAAAAAGAGGAAGCATGTCTACAACTACTATCACCAAGCTGATTTTCCATAAAAATAAATATTATAGCCACAAAGGTAACCACAAAATATTCCTTCTATTTAGTCATAAATAAAAATTCACTCCTACTTTTTGAAATTAAATTTAAGAACAAATTCATATTCAGTTTTACTAACTAAGCTCTAAAACAAATTGTAGGAAAATAATACATAATGATTCCTAACATGGCTACCGCAAAGCATTTCTCAAGCATGCATTCAAATCTTCATGGGTAAGTACTCCCAACTTCACACTCCACACATTTCAAGGTATTTTACTCAAACTAACGCGCAACAATGAAAATCAACAATTTTGTTCTTTTCTATGAAACTTTAAATACTCTTTTACTATGACAAAAATGCAACCATAAATTCATTTTATCTAATACTCAAAAGGAATACACATTAACAATTTTACAATTCTTGTTTCAAGGTAACTCAAATAGGATCAAAGTCACTCAGCTCCTTCAAAAAAATATAAAATCAATGCTCTTATTTTCCCACTGGTTTAATTGCTTTGCAATTATTAACATTGCACAACAAAGTACTCTCCCTCAAAAATATTACACATTTACTACTATCTTATTACAATAAACTTCAAAAACTAGACATATTACGAAAAAATGTATTTTTACAAACTATTCTTGTTCACTCTATCCAAGACACAATTCCCTTATTTTTAACATTCCTATTTATCATTGCATACTACTACTTTTAAAAATTCTAAAATTCAAAATCAACTATAACTTTCAAATTTCTATGTTATTAAAAATTTATATATCATCCCTATCGACTTCTCGTTCAACTTCTAGTATAAAATACCTTCTCAATTTTACTTGTGTATTAAGATTGGACTACCTCTCTATCATCTCTTTAAAGTGGCTTATCATCTCTTAAGTGGCTTAAACATTTCATGAGGCAATTCCTGTTAATGCACATGTAAATTGAATATTGATGCTCTATTCAAACTTCTAGTTCCACCGTTTCTCTCCTATATGCATTTGAGTGAATTAGGCAAATTGTTTCCAGCTTCACCATTTCATTAAAAGATTTACATGATTAATAAACTCTAGCTCCACTTCTCCTATTCACTTTGCAGTGTAGTTTAATTACTTCATTTTCATTAAGGATGAGTTATTTGAAACTTCAACCATCTATGCAAGATCAGTCACCGTAGTTTATGCATTTAATTGGACAATTCAAACATTTGTAATCTATTGTTACAAGCAGTTAGCAAAACCTTTAGTCATCATAGGTTTCTTTTATATGCAAGGTGGTTTCCAAAATAAAAGTAGTGTAATGTTTTGTTCTGTGCTAAGGAATGCAACAATAAAATTATATTTTTCCACTGCTGAAAATAGAGCTTCCTCTATTTTGAAACAAGGCATATTTTGTTATTTTTTGTGTGTATTTCTTCTTTATGTTTTGCTATTGTAGGTGTCTAATATCAACATAAATAGGAGATAATAATATTTTATGTGGGCATTGGAAGTTGTATTACAGGTTGCAGTGCAATTGAGATCAATAGGAAATGATGATAGCGTACTAAAGGGGTAGAAGCCTCCTTTGCAATAGTCATCCTACCTAGAAATTTAGTCCTCGAAATTTATCCTAGATTGAACATGACACAATTTTTTTGTCTCAATATCTCATCAACTAGGCTTCAAAACATTTGGATCAATATTACCAACATCCTTTACTATATCCATAGCTAGGGGAGAAAATAAGTTTTGTATGCTTAGCAGCTCATGGGGCTCTTTTAACATTTTCAAATTTAAGAACATATTTTCAATTGGATCAATCATCAAGACAAAAATAATGAACTGAAGAGCTTTCAATCTTTCAAATCCTTTTTAGATTTGAAAACTTTATCTTGAACTTGATGTTGGGCCCATTTGCCGTTGCACCAAAAGCCATGACTGTTAGTGAACATGGAACACCACATAATTAACCACCTGTGGGCAGGGGAGCGCGTCGCATCACCCAACAATCTCCCCCTTGACGCGCATACCAGGTGCTTACGCGGGTCGGGATGGCACCGGGGAGATTTGAACCCATGACCAAGCCAAAACCAGGCTCTGATACCAATTTGTAAGGAAACTTGGCAATAAAGAATATAACCGTTTCCACATAACCCATAATAGATCTAAAATAAACACGAAATTAAAATCCACATGCAAGAGAATAGACAACATACCCACAAAATTGTGACACAAGATATACCCTGGGAAACCCTCATTGAGGGAAAAACCCAGCCTCCAAAAGCATCCATCACCATGTATTATTCAGCAAAAAATACCATTGCCATACAACCATGGAAGCCTTCATGGCCATAGCCACAACCGAGCAAACTATGTGAACAAGCATGAATCCACACATCCCATGCCATGCTTTCAACCTTCACAAATGCTCCCTTGGCTAACCTGTCAAGCTTTGTCCCGCTCGACTCTTACCTTTTGTCTTCTCCTTGTCACTCTCTTTTTCTTTCTTTACAACAACTACCCTTGTGGCTGCTTATATAGTAGCAAGTCCCACAAAACCACCAAGTGGTATTACATAAACCATGTGCTAAAACCATGTGCTACCTAACCCACTGACCCCACATTTAATATTGGGCATTTAATTATCTTCCCCAATATTAAATAATTACATGAAATATTATCACAATGTTACAATACAACTCATCAAGAATATTCCATGGGAATCTTTAGATGTTGCACGTCCATCTAGGTACAACATTACATAATAAAATAAAATAATAAAATAAAAATATTATGCAATGTGTGCAACACCCATTATCTCAACAATCTCCCACTTGTTGTATACATTGCATAGGGTCAATCCATAGCCACATAAATGAACAAGGGAACAATCCCTCCCAACACATCCACCATCATGGATCAAAATACACCAAGTGCTCCATCCTGGTACCCGCAACAAAATCAAAGTATCCAGCATCTCAAACATGAATGATCTCACCTCCTATTATGCCACTCCCACTGGACATACATAGAAGCCATCCAAAGAGAAAACCACCCAACCTGTCGCATTAGAAGATCATAAAATCCTGTACCAACTAAAATTCCAAGCACAAAAAACCTGATCCAATGGTAATCACATGTATCCGTAGTTGTCAAAATATCCATAGCTGAAATAGCACCCACAGCAAAGTGCCAAACCCATCCAACTATCCATACCTCAAAGGTATAACAAGTGAATCTCATATCACCGACATATCTAATCTATAACCTGCAATCACAAGCCTCAAGAGCAATACCTGCCACATATATACCAAGAAGCTCCCACTGCAAAAGATAATGTCAAATCTATAACCAATCCACTCAACACATCTCAAAGAAGTGAATCCATGTAGTATCAAGGACATCCACAATACATAATCCAATATCTTGTAAGAATAACTCTCATAACAAGTCTCCAATGCTCTCCCAAATTCACCACAACCAACAGAGGAAAGAGATAAAGGAATAACCATGTCATCTCTCACATGACATACATGAGCACAAACCAGTGATCACAATCTCTAACCAATCTCAAATCCAATGTAGGCAAAATTGAACATCCAGGAAGATAACCAAGACCAGAGAAACCATGAAAATCATAACCTGTATCATGTCCTTCTACACACACCTCTAGATGTAAACTGTGCAAGTATGATCTCCTCCATAAAACCCCAACAAGAAGCCTCAACAACACCCAAACCATACCATATAGCTAATCATGGATGTAAGCCTCTCACAAGAAGATCAAACTCAATAAAACCATTCCTAAACCAAGGAATAACCATTCCTAATCCAAGGAATATGCCCAATAAAACCATCTCCCAAACTCAACCAACATAACAACATATGCATATGGAGATAACCAATGCTTAACCATCTCTCAAATGAACCCTCCAGAACTAACTCATGTACCATAGCTCAAGATCCATATCCATGAAAGACAAGCATAGATATAATGCAACTGAGAAAAAATAATGGGCTATACCTCTCAAGTAGCAAACTGCCGAGTAGACCAAGAGTGGGGAATGAGAATGTTCATCAAGATACCCAAGTCTCCAACCAAGACTCATCTAAGAACAATCTCCTCTCAAGTCCATATCAGGTGACTGCCCCTCGGACTTCCTGCTGAAACCATCAACCGTCCCAACAAATACTTCTCTAATCCAAGAGAAATCAGCGTCACCACTATCTCTAAGTATCCATGAGCACCTGTAACCAATCAATCCATGCCAACTCCAAATGCAACATAGCAATATCATGAAGTATCCAGCTTATGATCAGTGTACTCAATACCAAGAAACTAAACCAAGATCAATGTCAAAGTTCCAACCATGGCCTCAGGAACATAAACATGACAACATGATCTTACCATCTCAACCAAAGAGATAACATGCTCCATATGAACACACCATAACATGTCACAACTCTAAACGCGTATCAAGAGTATACCATGACATGATAATGAAACCATCCTCATACCAAGGATAACATGTCAAATAAAAACATAAACCACACCTTTGCCAAGAACCCTGTGAGTCCTCAAGATGCAACCATCTCCACACACCATGAAGAAAACCATCTCCACATACCAGGAAGAACCATCTCCATACACCATGAAGATAACCAAGAACTCCATGAGTCCTCAAGATCTAACCATCTTCACACACCATGAAGATAACAAGTGCACCATGCAAATGTCAAAGACGCTTCTGCAGCAACAGGATCTAAGACAAACCTCCAACATCTGCAAACACTCAATAAATATATCAATGCCAAAAACTCCCACTCAACTGTGGTACCAAGTCACCTATGGCATCATAAAATCCATCCTCTCCAAACCAAGAAGATATAAACCAAACCAGGAACTAATCCTGCACTGTCACCCCATCACTGTCACAAGCTCCCACTAAACCGTGTATCCAAGATATCCATGACATAATGATGAAAATACCATCCTCTAACCATGAGAATCAACCAAGGCATCAAACCATCAAAGAACTCAAAGTGCACATCATGAGCTCCTCAAAAGAAACTAAATAACTATGATCCTCAATCAAGAAGATATACCACCATAACCAAATTAGAAATCCAAGCTAAAGAACATCAAGGATGTACCTGTATAACCAATCATGTCGTGCCAAAATTCATGACACCATGATCACATCCATGAACTGAGCATCTGGCTCTCAAAGTGTCCAACCTGTCAGCATAGTCAACCACAATCCTCCACCATGACTATACCTGGTAACAACATCTCATCCCTTCTACATGAAGATAAAATCATGTGACTTAGGGCATAGACAACCCAAATCCAAGCCACCAATCTGAATATGCATCAATAATGAAAGATCAATGGGCAAAGACAACCCATAACCAAGCTATAAATGCAACCTATAAGTATAGACCGCTTACAACACTGCACAACTTGTAGATCCAACAAGCCATCATGCATATCCAAACCAAAAACACTGATAACCATATCATCATGAGACCAATCTGAATATGAACTGAGTATACAATGACATCAAATCTTAAATTTTCAATGCCATAAACTCACAAGTTACCATAGTCAAAATATACCATAAATAGTTCAGATAAATATATCAACAAATAAATCATGCCAAACCTGCACCAAATCTGAACCAATGTGTAGAGCTCTCCAAGAGCTTTCTGTTGACTACTCGAAGTCCAAAATCCAACTCCGTATGCCCAAGTTATGCCCTAACCCGTGCTCAAAATAAACAACATCTGACTTTAGGGCTCTTAAAACCTAACAAAATCTCAAAATCATAGAACCAAACCTACACCATCTTGTAGTGCTCTGAATTAGCTTTCCAACGCCTATAAGAACTCTGAAATCTGATATTCTGAGAGAAAGTTATGGCCGTTTTACTAAGACAGTTTTTTTACCATTTTCAGTACGATTTTTCATTTTTAATTTTTTTTCAGTGACGAAAATTCCAACGGGATTAAATTTGACGACCATCATGGGCTGAAACCAAAAAACTCTTTCATTTCCTCTGAACATGGCCAAACTAGGGCATATTATATATCAAAATTTATGGAAATGTTGACCCGGATCCAATGGTGAGGTCTGTTTTTACCCAGGAGGTCATTTATGCAAGCTACCTCCCAAAACTCTCATTTTAAATGAAACATCCGAAAAATTCTTTTGTCCAACAATTTCACATGCCCAAATCTTTTAACATCCCATCATAACAGCAAATTCAAAACCCTCAGATCTGCAATAAATCATTCATATATCTTGCCCTTTCTTTTATCCTCTCATGCATTCCCATGGATTCAATCTAGGGTTACAATAATAAAACCATAGCTCTGATACCACTTGTTGGGCCCATTTTCCGTTGCACCAAAAGCCATGACTGTTAGTGAACATGGAACACCACATAATTAACCACCTGTGGGCAGGGGAGCGCGTCGCATCACCCAACAATCTCCCCCTCGGCGCGCATACCAGGTGCTTACGCGGGTCGGGATGGCACCGGGGAGATTTGAACCCATGACCAAGCCAAAACCAGGCTCTGATACCAATTTGTAAGGAAACTTGGCAATAAAGAATATAACCGTTTCCACATAACCCATAATAGATCTAAAATAAACACGGAATTAAAATCCACATGCAAGAGAATAGACAACATACCCACAAAATTGTGACACAAGATATACCCTGGGAAACCCTCATTGAGGGAAAAACCCAGCCTCCAAAAGCGTCCATCACCATGTATTATTCAGCAAAAAATACCATTGCCATACAACCATGGAAGCCTTCATGGCCATAGCCACAACCGAGCAAACTATGTGAACAAGCATGAATCCACACATCCCATGCCATGCTTTCAACCTTCACAAATGCTCCCTTGGCTAACCTGTCAAGCTTTGTCCCGCTCGACTCTTGCCTTTTGTCTTCTCCTTGTCACTCTCTTTTTCTCTCTTTACAACAACTACCCTTGTGGCTGCTTATATAGTAGCAAGTCCCACAAAACCACCAAGTGGTATTACATAAACCATGTGCTAAAACCATGTGCTACCTAACCCACTGACCCCACATTTAATATTGGGCATTTAATTATCTTCCCCAATATTAAATAATTACATGAAATATTATCACAATGTTACAATACAACTCATCAAGAATATTCCATGGGAATCTTTAGATGTTGCACGTCCATCTAGGTACAACATTACATAATAAAATAAAATAATAAAATAAAAATATTATGCAATGTGTGCAACACCCATTATCTCAACACTTGATTTATTTTTTCGAATATGAAATATTAGATCTTCAAAGAAAAAGACTGCCAAATTTTTTTGTTCATGCATAAAATTGAGCTAGTAACACTTTAGAAAATTAAGAACTCACAACTAACAGACTATTTCTGCTTCTGGTTTCAATATACATGAAAGTAATGAACAAGAAATAAGTAGCTCCTAGAAATAGAAAACTTCCCAAGTAGAAAACAACAATGAACAAAATCACAGAAGAATACATGTTAAGACTAAATTAGCAAATAAAGACTAAAAACTAGCGATAAATAAAAGCAAATTGTACAAAATAAAAATAAAAATTAGAGGTAAGACTTAGTGTGTACAGTTATTTATAGAAAAGAAATACATATAGAATCACATCCAAAAAACTTAAAGATACAAAGTAATCAAATATAAAATGGTAAGAGTTAGTGTGCACATTTTATTGATGGAAAAAAAAATACGTAAACCTTAAAGCTATGAATTGGAAAAAAATAAATCACATTTGTTGTACATACTTCAGCATGGATCTGCCCATAAGATTTTGATAGGTACAACTATTACAAAGATTTGGAAACTTAAGAAATAAGAGCTCTTGATGAGCTACAGTCCCTACCCTGCCTTTTAGAATAGCATGGTTGAGAGTGTAAAAAAAATTAAAATAAAGATTCCACCATATTACTAGAGTACTCTACATGTGTACCCCTAAAATTATTAATCTTAATTGTTCAAGTTAAACGATATATGACTTTTTAAACTATTTTATGTTTCTATATTACACGATTCAAAAAAATATGGAGTCTTGATCCTTATACTTGGCTTCTCTATAGTTAAACAATATTGTAGATCTAATAATTAGTTTAAAGAGTTTTTAATTTATAGAATGCAATGAAAATTAGTGTATTTTTGAATACATTGTTAATCATAATTTCCCTATGTTCCCTTGAGTTTCCAGGATAGGGACAACATGGGACAGTAGGATGGTTTTCGGGATGGCAATAATTTTTTTTAATTTTGGGGATGGGGGGTGGGGGGGAACAGGGATGGTAAAAGTGACATTTTTCTTTTTTTCTAAAATTTTTGTGTCTTAAAAAATTTGGGACAGATGCAAGTCCCCAGGACAGGGATGTCCCCTTCCCCAAAATGCTAGCTTTTTTTTTTTTTGTGGGGGGGGGGGGGGGAACGCATCCCTGGCGAACATAGCAATTTCTTGTACCAATCTAGATCATTAGCTACTCAAGTGGAGTAGTACTGGGATGGGTGGCCTCCCCTGAATGTAAATCCAATGACATTTATTATCATAAATATAAGATGATGAATGTGATTTATAATAATATAAATAAATTTTATATAAGATTATAATTTTAGAAAAAAGAAATGATATATGAATTTAAAAAATTAAAATGTATCGCTTTTAAAAGAATAGATTCAACTAATTTTTTAATAATTTAAACTAATAAAATTATTTCTTAAGAAATCTATAAACATATTAAAAATTGACAATTTTTTTGAACTAAGTAAAAATAATCTAATTATATGTTATAGCTTGATTAAAATATTAAAAAATAATTAAAATATACAACATAATAAAAATATTACATTTTTTTTACTTAAATATAAATAATCTTTCTTATTTATTTATTTAAATTTATTTAAATATAGTTTTGTTTATATCATCATTTTAATTATAATAGAATTCAACATTTTGATTCCTTTCAAACAATAATTAAATTTCTCAAATACAAATTAATCTAATCACTATATTTGAAATGAGAACTCTTTCAATCTTTCTAATCTAATAAAAAACCCTTAAGCTCTACACAATTTATGCGGATAACATTTCAATTGTCTCGACATAACAACTAATTAAAATTAAATGCATCCTTATCTCATGAAATGAATGTGACAGTCTCTCTCCATAATTTCCGTTTATTTTTTATTTTCACAAAAGTATTTGAACCCGAGGAAATTCTGATTCAGCCAATCAGAAATTAAGAATTTATATTTAATAATTAATCTTAAAATATAACTTTTTTTAACTTTAGAAGATGACATAAAGTTAAGAAAAAAATAATTTAATTAAATAATTGGATTTTGGTCCACTAAAAACATTAGTTCTCTTCCTTATATAAAGGCAATCTAAATTTCTTACATGGAAGAGCATGGAAAACATCAAAAATAAAGAAATGTTTGAAAACATATATTCAAGTTTCCCTGTTTTTAGGAAAAATATGAAATGATTAAAGAGTGCCATCATGTGTTAACCCACATATCTGCAAATAATATTTTATAAGATGTTATAATTCTCACGACAAAGCTAGTATAGAGTTTGAATATTTCATAAAATTTATTTATTGGGAAAATGGGAAACCCATGGAAAAATTGTAAGGGATCAATCAGGGGAAAAAAAAAAAAAAACAAAAGCAAAAGTGATGATATGAAAAAAAAATATTCCAGACATAATTTTTTTGGTGAAATCATCATATGAAAACATTACTCTCCTGCTAAATATTGACAAACTATAAATTAAAATCCCTAACAACCACACTCCTTCGAATAACTAAAACCTTTAATAAAAACCACTCTCGTAGGCTAACTAAAAAATGAAAAAAAAAAAAAAACAATTGATTATATTTAGATTATAATTATTAATAAGTAGAACAATATCTGAAACATGTATTTGATTCAGTCCTAAAGGAAAATCCATCATAAAAATATAAAAATGTAAAATTGAGAATATATATATTAAGGTGTGAATTAAAAATCTCCGATTTACTTTAAACTAGTTTTTCGAATCTATATATATATCAGTTGGCTACAATGCATCATCTTCATTGACAAAGTCTGCCATCAAATCATCCTTTTACTCCTCTTCTTTAGGCTCACTCGTCAGACATGGCATATGAGTAAGAGCAAGGAATAAGGGTTTTCTGCTCACTTTTACAAAAGGGTTTTTATCTTCCTAATCTAATGCACCTTTAGGAGTCCTGTAACGGTCCTCTTATTCGAAGCCATAAATGAAGTTCGTAATGGCAAACAAAGTAATGTAAAAATGCTACCGAAAACTCAATGATAACATTGAAATGTGCAAGCAGACTATCAACTGATTGGAATATTAACACCAACGTGAGGAAAACAATGATGACCGATTGTTTCCCCATTCCAGTATGAATGAAACACGGAGGGATAAAACTTGTTATGTGTTCTCCATTATATATGATATTTATCACTTTGTGGAAAGTGACGAGAACATCATTGCCTTGCGTAATACGAGAACATCATTGCCTTGACTAATTGTTATTTCCACTAACGTATTTGACAGGGTAAAGCTTATGTAGAAGGAAATATTTTAAATTTAATATTTGAAAGTATAAAGTAATAGCGACAAAGTCAAGTGTAGAGGGCTTGATTTAATAGAAAGAGTTAAAAAGGTCATGGTTGATTATATATTTGTCATTTTATCTTTTAAGACTACAGAAATTCAGCCGAACTAGAACATCATTGGCTTGCGTAAAGCGAGACAGAATTTTTGACTTGTCATTCCGAGTAACGTGTTTGAAGGGCTTCACCGCTGAATGGAAATTATTACGCATAATTCAATCACTACACATTTCAGTTCAGTTGGTTTAGTATGAAAGGAGGAATATGTCAAATCGGTTTTTATTATCATTTCTACCCTAACGTGTTTGTAAGGCAGCGTGCTTGACTTACATAATGCTCGACTTAATAAGAAAGAAGAACAATTATTATTAGTCCCTGCCTTTGTAGAAGGCGGGGAACTATTGTCTTTTTTTAGGCGGGGAACTATTGTCTTTTTTTGCCCCCCCCCCCCGCCCCCCACTCATCCTTTTTTTTTTTTTTGACAAGAATAAACTAATGTTCTTATTGACACTCTATAAGGTTTGATTTTTAAAATTAATTATGATGTACTAAATCTGATTTTATGATTGGTCGATCTATAATTTCTTGGGCTTTATCTGAATTATAGCTACCAAAAAACGAAAAATTTAAAAGCTGTGCTGGTACAAATAATAAATGAACATTACTTATTTTTGTCAGGCTACGTTGTCCCTGTCATTTGCTGTACATTTGAAAAATGAGTTTTCCAATTTGCTCGTTGGTCTTGACATTAATTTGTGGCAGTGGCCGCTATTTTCTGCTTATAAAAAATTTGAAAAATAATATCATTTCTAGATGGTCCTATAACTAATTATTTTTCGGTCCTAGCTGATCAAGAGGGTATTGCGTGCTCCACCTCTAACATTTTGTCTCAATGAATTGCCT
Organism: Cupressus sempervirens; assembly: GCA_028749045.1. Classification (NCBI taxonomy): domain Eukaryota; kingdom Viridiplantae; phylum Streptophyta; class Pinopsida; order Cupressales; family Cupressaceae; genus Cupressus; species Cupressus sempervirens. Next base: position 618,516,968 of record CM053786.1, on the reverse strand, counting down.
ATCTTGGAATGTGAGGGGTTTAGAGGCCCCTGATAGAAAATTTGTTATCAAGCGATTGTTAAATTCTCTGCATTCTATAGACTTCTTTATGATGCAAGAAGTTAAGTCTGTGGGATTCACTTTGGATTCCAATCTCAATTTTATTTGGAAAGATGCTATTAAATTTTGCACTAACCATGAGAGAGGTAGAGGAGGAATTGCCCTGCTTATTAGTAATAAATGGGAAAAACATATTACTAATAATGGATGTTCTCCTTGTCAGAGAGCAGTGTGGGTTACTTTGCAGTATGATGACAAGACCTTCGGGGTCTGTGCTATTTATGCTTCAAATGACCCTAAGGAAAGAATTGAGCTCTGGAAATGGCTTATAGACCTCCCAGATATGCCTTGGCTTTTCGGTGGAGATTTCAACATGATTGAATCTCAGGATGACAAGTCAGGGGGCGTTCCCTTTCATTGGAAGGATAATGAAAAATTCTATTGGAATAGATTTTTAAATTCTAACTATCTTTTTGATCCTATTGCTGGTAACATGAAAACCAACCTTGGATTATGGCACACTTGGTGCAACTTTCAGCAGGGCAATGCTAGGATTTATTCCAGGCTTGACAAGTTTTATGCCAATAAGTATTTTTTCTCTTTTCCTCCTGACATCTCTGGAAATATTGTTCGGGTTATTGCCACTACTTTATCTGATCATCACCCTATTTTGTCTAAGGTTAATTTTAACAGTAGTCCCCTTCAACACAAGTCAAGAAGCAGTAAATTCATCTTAAACACCAGTCTCCTCATGGATGAGGATGTTCTTGTTGCTGTTCAGATTATTAGAGGTATCAATAAAATTAACCTTCAACACCTGTCCCATCTTGATAGATGGAAAACTAACCTTTCTTCATGGAGGATTTTTCTTCAAACTATTGGTCAAAAAAAGGCTAAGGACTACAGGTTTGTTGAAAAACAATTATCTTCTGAATTGCAAATAGCGGAGAACAACATCCAGAGAGATTCCTCCAATATGGATCTTCTCTCCCGAGTTATGGCTACCAAAGATGCTCTTAGGAAGCATCAGCAAGTTAAGATTCGTGGAGCTAGGATCAGATCTAGAGCCCACTAGCTCCAACATGGGGATAGGGGTTCGAAATTTTTCTTCAATCTTCTTAAACATAAGCATATTAAAGAGTCCATTGATAGACTCTCGATTGATAATCAAGACATTTCAAACCCTAAGATTATTATTCAGGCTTTTGCTGATTATTACAAGACTCTTTTTACTTCAGAAGACTCCTCTGAGGCCGAGTCTTTACAAAATAAATGCAAAATGCTGATTCCTAAAAAGTTGGACTCAGATGATATTGATGTGCTTGCTAAAGATATCTCTATTGAGGAGATTGAGGGAGCTATCAAGGCTCTCAATAATGATAAGGCCCCGGGCCCTGATGATTTTCCTGTTGAGTTCTATAAATCTAATATCAGTTGGATATGTAAGGATCTCCATGACTTATACTCTGAAGCTTTGTCCATTGGCTCCTTAGGACAGGATGTTAATAGAGGGATCATTAAGCTCCTCCCCAAGGATGGATATAAGACCCTCGTTAGGAATTTGGAGGCCGATTACCCTTCTTAATGTGTCATATAAGATTTTGGCCAAAATTATGGCTCTTAGGTTAGTCAATATTCTTCCTAAATTTGTTAACTCTACCCAAACTGGTTTCATCAAGGGTAGATCTATTCTCGAGAATCTCATAACTAGTTGGGAAGCCATGGAGTGGTCTAAATGCTCACACCAAAACTCAGCCATGCTTCTTTTGGATTTTGAGAAGGCTTATGACAGGGTTGAATGGAGGTTTATTCTTATGATGTTAGAGGCCTTCGGTTTCCCTCCCTCCTTTTGTAATACTGTGCAAGTGCTTCTTAGTGATGCTTCTGCTCAAGTTGAAGTTAACGGTCTTCTCTCTGCTCCTTTTTCTCTAGGGAGATCCATTAGACAAGGGTGCCCTCTGGCACGATCTCTTTTTGTGATTGCTTCGGAGGCTCTTTTCTATATTCTCAGAGATAATTCTTTATCTCCTGATGTCAAAGGTATCTATTTGCCTAATGATGAAGAGCTCATCAATTGCCAGTTTGCGGATGATACCGCGTTGTTCTTTGAGTTTTCAGAAAGTAATTTTAAGGCTTTGCAATATAAACTCAGTTTCTTTTGTTCTATATCTGGGGCTAAAATATCTCAAGCCAAATCAGTTTGTTTGGGGTGGGATGTGCAGCCCCCGGATTGGTTTTCTCATTACAATTTTCAATGGGGAGGCCCCAATAAGATCACTAGATATCTTGGTATCCCTTTCTCGTTGGAACCTGGCCTCAAGGACATGTGGTCATGGGTTAAAGAGAAGATTGATAAGAAGCTTAACAAATGGCATAATAGGGCATTATCTCTGGCAGGCAGAATTCAAGTTTTCCAGAAGATGTTGTCCTCCTACACCATTTACTATTCCTCTGCCTGGTTTTTTAACAATTATCAGATTGCTGAAATTCAGAAGTTCATCAGACAATTTCTTTGGTCTGATGGAAAGGGTAATAATAAAATTCATTCTGTTAAGTGGGCTTGGTGCCACACTGACAAGGCCCTTGGGGGACTTGGGCTGAAGGACTTAAGAATTCAGGGTATTGCCATGTCTGCCAAATGGATTTTTCAATCCATGGAGGGTGACTGTCCTTGGAAAGTGTTGGTTAGAAACAACATTGAGAGGGGTGTGCCTAAGAAAGCCAAGTCTTGGACTAATCTCCCCTTTTGCGACCTCATTATTGGTAACTTTCTTGTCATGGTCCAAGGTTCCGCGGTTTTCAGATCTATTTGGAAGGCTTGGGACCATGTTAGGAAATTCATCACCAACAAGGATTTTCATTGTAATGGTCAACTCCATGGTGAAAGACCCATTTGGTGGAATCTTCAGCTAAATGGTAAACCTGTGGCCCTTACCCAAGGATGTTCTGCCAGACTCTGGGCTAAGAAAGGTATTAATCAGTTCATAGATCTCTTTGAGCAGAATCAAATCACTCCTTGGGATGAGCTTAAAAATAAATATGATATCCCTGATTCCCATAAAAGAACTTATAACATGATTGTGCAAGCTGTTAATGATCTTCCCACTATATGCCATGTTGATTCTCAAAGGCACCTTAATTGTAAATGGCCTAGTGGAGTTGTCACGAATCTTCTTAAAACCAAGAATATTTAGAGAATCCTTGATTGTAATACTGATATTATTGATCATATCAATGTTGTTTGGTACTCTTCTTATGATGCTGATGTTTGGAAAAAATACTTTGATATCTTGTGGAAGAATTCTGTTGAGCCTAAAATTAGATGCTTCAGATGGTTAGTCATGCTAGACAAGCTGCCTATTAAGAGAGATTTATCTAATTCTAATTTTTGTAATTTATGCAGAGTTTCCGAAACTGGTAGACATATTCTTTTAGATTGTACTTTTGCTAAAGAAATATGGAGAATGTTTGGCATTGTTTATCCTATTGATGTTAATATTCTTGATATTATCACTGGTCATATTAATGGTCTTCCTAAAGATACCAATTTATTTTGGAATATATTGTCATCTAACATTCTCTGGAAGATCTGGAAGTGTAGGAACGAGGAAAGGTACCAAGGTAAGCCAAGGGATCTTACTGAGTTTTTTCGAAAACTCACTTATTTTAAAATTTCTTTGCAGGTGCAGGCTACTATGTTGATCGAGCGAGACAAGATGAGAAGGTTCCTTCATGATGGGCAGACTAATTTTTTCTACTATGAGTTGAAGCATGGATACCAATGGCATAGAACCCTGGATGATCTGCAAGCTTTTGAGCAAGCTTGCATTAGGCTGAACAGAGAAATCAGTAAGAAAGTGAATGCTAGGAAAGAAGATTTATTCAGGTTGATGCAGATTCAAGAATGTAAAAGCATCGTTTGGATGGAGGGTTCCTTAGGTTGGACTGCCTGGGTGGTCAATTACTATGATGTTCTTGGTTAGATAGTCCTTCTCCCCTTGTTGTTATGTTGAACAGCTGAGTCTGTTCTTCCTTTGTGAGGCTTGGCCTCCTTGTTGATTATTTTTGTGGTGGTACTTTGGTTGCTTTGTATTTTCTAAAACTCTTATATCTAATAGAAAAAAATAAAATTATGCAATGTGAAATTCTAAAGATTTTGTAATATATTATTTCGACTTTAGAAGCTAGTCCCTCAAACCTCACAAATGGGATGATATATTTCAATCATTTAGTTTTTATAAATATTTATATTAATCTAATATCTTTAAAATATTTTTGAAAATTATATGAACAATATGAAACATAGAAATCTCATCATTTTATTAAATAAATCAATTTAAAGAAAACTAATTAGTATTCTTTAAAAAATACTAATTAGTTTTCTTTATTTCAATCATTTAATTTTTATAAATATTTATATTACTTTAATATCTTTAAAATATTGTAAAAGATTATATGAACAACATGACATGATTTTATTAAATAAATCAATTTAAAGAAAACTATTTTGTATTATTTTAAATAAAACTAATTAGTATTCTTTAAAACATATTAAGAAACTATAATTGAAAAGAGTTTATAATTACGCTGAGAGGCATTCTATACAATGGCAGCACAAATGCCTAGCATAGGAATATGCCAAGATTCCTTGTCAATAAAAAAGAATTGGGAGCAGTTACAAACTTCCAAATTAAATATTAAAAAAGAATTCCCAAAATAATAGCTGGCCGAAATAATAGGAAGCCAAATGGAGGCCGAAATAATAGGCCCGAAAAAGTAGGGCTCGAAAAAATAGGACCCGAAAAAGTAGGGCCCGAAAAAATAGGGGCGAAATAATTTCAATATAATTTTTTTTTTTGTTAAATATAATTTTGCATGCACATTCATGCTTAATTTTTGCGGGGAGTGGGGGAATTTGAAACAAATTCGTGGAATGTGAAGAGATGTCTGTTGGGGGATATGAGGAGCCTCTCAGAAGTTATAAAACCAAGGCTCCTCATTTCATTTTCATTTTATGTTTTTGCAGGAAGGAAGAGGTGGAGGTTATTGGAGGATTAGATTGGAGTTTTTGAATAGGAGTAAATTGAAGTTTTGGAGTAACATTTTTGCAGGTGAGATTTCTATTTTTTATTTACATTTTCATTTAGATTTAGATGTAGAAGTAAATTGAAATTCAAAATTAGTTATAATATTCTACTTTGATTTATATTTCAATTTTAATTAATTTCATTTAGATATAGAATTCTATTCATATGACCAAAATTGAGGCCACTGGAGGACCTATGCAGAGTTTTCCGTGGAGATAAGCATGTGGGTACTGAATCAGGGCACATTAGGCCTCTTGGAGATGTAATTGCAGTGACTTCCATGGCTTTTTGAATCGAATAGGGCAATCTAAACAATCTCAGAACTGAAATTCTTTTTTTCCTTTTCAGCCGAAGACAGAACAAAGATTGCTTGCAAGAAATTTTGTAGAGTTTAAGATTTCCCAATCCCTGTTTTTGGGCTACTGTGGCTTCTCTTTGCAGTAATCCGCAGGGCACTTCAAGCTGTATAAAGAGAATGGAACATGGACCCCCTTTTGTCGCTGTCTCTTGATGTTTTGGTTGATTATTTCACGGTGATTGCTATGAGGAGCTTTCTGATTTCTTTTACTTGTTTTCGAAATTTCGATGGCCACTTGTTTGGCGAGACCGATTACCAATAATTTGAGATAATTTTGTGTCTTACGCTGCAAAATCATTGATATGAATATATTAAATTCAACGGTCGAGCTTCCTGTCAAATGACTTTCTTAGGGTTATCCAGAGTGTAATCATTGAGAAAGCTTTACTTTTCTTCGGCCCTTAAATGTCCTTTTCATGCCTTATACCCCCACTAATACTGCCCTACGACCATCAAATGTGAGGTGTGCCAGAGGCCTGCTTGACAACTCATTTGATGAAGAAATTAGGGTAACTATAAAAAGTGGTGAGGGTTAAAGATGGATGTTTTCTATTATTTTAATTAATATTAATTGGTATGGATTTACTTTCATTATATAATGCATGATATGAACAAAATAATTTATATTAGAGAAGATACAAATAGTTGGAAGTCAGGAATAAATTGTTGTTACATAGTTTTAAAATCTGTATTATGCAGAACAACAAATCTTTTACATAGTTTTAAAATCTGCATTATGTAGAACAGATCTATGTTGTGTAGATTTTCCATTTTTAATTTAATCACGTTTGAAACAAAGCAATTAAGTTTTACAATGGGTTGGGTAGATTTGGTAATTTAGTAATTCAATATAAAAGTCATCATTTAATCAATAAAATACACTTCAACACAACTTATTTCTGCCTTGCATCCTAAGCATTTGATATTTTAGTCATTCATTTTAATATTTTCAACTTTGATATTTTATATCTTGATATTGTTTACTCATCTTTGAAAGATGCAATGCCAAGATGAGACAAAGTTCATTCAAAACCATTAGATAAATGAAAAAAATTAATGCATTTAGTGCACAAAATAAAGAATGCATATGCAATCAATTTTTTTATCAATCTTTATGATAGCTTTTTTTTAAAAATAGAAAATAGAAATTATTCTTTTATGTATGTAGGAAAAAATTAGAAAGATTTTATGTATGTAAAAAATTAAAAGAATTCTATATACATCTAGATTTTTTGAAAAGAATTCTATTTACATCTAGATATTTTGATTGAAATAACCATAATGTAAAAACAAAATATAAAATAGAAATGTTAATATATGTATGTAGAAAAAATTAGAAAGATTGCATGCATCTAAAAAAATTCTATTTACATCTAGATTTTTTTAGAATGGAAAAAAATGGATAATAGAAATATCAGTTGCATGTTTGTAGAAATAAATTAGAAAAACATGTATCTAGAAATTAAAAAGATTCTATATGTGTCTAATTTTTAGATTTTACTTTATTCTAAACTAATTATTGTTTTAGAATGGAAAAAAATGGATAATAGAAATATTAGTTGCATGTTTGTAGAAATAAATTAGAAAAACATGTATCTAGAAATTAAAAAGATTCTATATGTGTCTAATTTTTAGATTTTACTTTATTCTAAACTAATTATTGATGGATATATATTTTTAAAATATTTATGTAGTTTAAAGTTTAGATTTTAATTAATTTGTATGCAAATAGGAAAAAGAATAAATATTTTATATATATGTAGATTAATTTCTATTTTTAAAATTTACAAGTAAATGAGTACTTTATTCATTTAAAGTAAACAAGTTTTTAAGTAATATATTTTTATTTTAGAAATATATTAATCATAATGTTCATTTAGTATTACTTATTTAATATACTTACTCTCAAATCTAAGACAATAGAAATGATATTTTATTAACTTTGAAATAGGGAAGTGTTAAGCAAGTTCGTTTACAAAAATACCAAAAATATATTTGGTATTTTTGTAAACGAACTTGCTTAACACTTCCCTATTTCAAAGTTAATAAAAATAACATTACGCCGAGAGGCGTTCTATACAATGGCAGCACAAATGCCCAGCACGGGAATATGCCAAGATTCCTTGTCAATCAAAAAGAATTGGGAGTAGTTACAAACTTCCAAATTAAATATTAAAAAAGAATTCCCGAAATAATAGCTAGCCGAAATAATAGGAAGCCAAATGGAGGCCGAAATAATAGGCCTGAAAAAGTAGGGCCCGAAAAAGTAGGACCCAAAAAAATAGGGCCCGAAAAAATAGGGGCGAAATAATTTCAATATGATTTTTTTTTTTTGTTAAATATAATTTTGCATGCACATTCATGCTTATTTTTTGCGGGGAGTGGGGGAATTTGAAACAAATTCGTGGAATGTGAAGAGACATCTGTTGGGGGATATAAGGAGCCTCTCAGAAATTATAAAACCAAGGCTCCTCATTTCATTTTCATTTTATGTTTTTGCAGGAAGGAAGAGGTGGAGGTTATTGGAGGATTAGATTGGAGTTTTTGAATAGGAGTAAATTGAAGTTTTGGAGTAACATTTTTGCAGGTGAGATTTCTATTTTTTATTTACATTTTCATTTAGATTTAGATGTAGAAGTAAATTGAAATTCAAAATTAGTTATAATATTCTACTTTGATTTATATTTCAATTTTAATTAATTTCATTTAGATTTAGAATTCTGTTCATATGACCGAAATTGAGGCCATTGGAGGACCTGTGCAGAGTTTTCTATGGAGATAAGCATGTGGGTACTGAATCAGGGCACATTAGGCCTCTTGGAGATGTAATTGCGGTGACTTCCATAGCTTTTTGAATCGAATAGGGCAATCTAAACAATCTCAGATCTGAAATTCTTTTTTTCCTTTTCAGCCGAAGACAGAACAAAGATTGCTTGCAAGAAATTTTGCAGAGTTTAAGATTTCCCAATCCCTATTTTTGGGCTACTATGGCTTCTCTTTGCAGTAATCCGCAGGGCACTTCGAGCTGTATAAAGAGAATGGAACATGGACCCACTTTTGTTGCTGTCTCTTGATGTTTTGGTTGATTATTTCACGGAGATTGTTACGAGGAGATTTCTAATTTCTTTTACTTGTTTTCAAAATTTCGATGGCCACTTGTTTGGTGAGACCGATTACCAATAATTTGAGATAATTTTGTGTCTTACGCTGCAAAATCATTGATATGAATATATTAAATTCAATGATCGAGCTTCCTGTCAAATGACCGTCTTAGGGTTATCCAGAGTGTAATCATTGAGAAAGCCTTACTTTTCTTTGGCCCTTAAATGTCCTTTTCATGCCTTATACCCCCACTAATACTGCCCTACGGCCATCAAATGTGAGGTGTGCCAGAGGCCTGCTTGACAACTCATTTGATGAAGAAATTAGGGTAACTATAAAAAGTGGTGAGGGTTAAAGATGGATGTTTTCTATTATTTTAATTAATATTAATTGGTATGGATTTACTTTCATTATATAATGTATGATATGAAAAAAATAATTTATATTAGAGAAGATACAAATAGTTGGAAGTCAGGAATAAATTGTTGTTACATAGTTTTAAAATCTGTATTATGCAGAACAACAAATCTTTTACATAGTTTTAAAATCTGCATTATGTAGAACATATCTATGTTGTGTAGATTTTCCATTTTTAATTTAATCACGTTTGAAACAGAGCAATTAAGTTTTACAATGGGGTGGGTAGATTTGGTAATTTAGTAATTCAATATAAAAGTCATCATTTAATCAATAAAATACACTTCAACACAATTTATTTCTGTCTTGCATCTTGAGCATTTGATATTTTAGTCATTCATTTTAATATTTTCAACTTTGATATTTTATATCTTGATATTGCTTACTCATCTTTGGAAGATGCAATGCCAAGATGAGACAAAGTTCATTCAAAACCATTAGATAAATGAAAAAAATCAATGCATTTAGTGCACAAAATAAAGAATGCATATGCAATCAATTTTTTTTATCAATCTTTATGATAGCTTTTTTTTCTAAATAGAAAATAGAAATTTTTCTTTTATGTATGTAGAAAAAAATTAGAAAGATTTTATATATGTAAAAAATTAAAAGAATTCTATATACATCTAGATTTTTTGAAAAGAATTCTATTTACATCTAGATATTTTGATTGAAATAACCATAACGTAAAAAAAAAATATAAAATAGAAATGTTAATATATGTATGTAGAAAAGATTAGAAAGATTGCATGCATCTAAAAAAATTCTATTTACATCTAGATTTTTTTAGAATGGAAAAAAATGGATAATAGAAATATCAGTTGCATGTTTGTAGAAATAAATTAGAAAAACATGTATCTAGAAATTAAAAAGATTCTATATGTGTCTAATCTTTAGATTTTACTTTATCCTAAACTAATTATTGTTTTAGAATGGAAAAGAATGGATAATAGAAATATCAGTTGCATGTTTGTAGAAATAAATTAGAAAAACATGTATCTAGAAATTAAAAAAATTCTATATGTGTCTAATTTTTAGATTTTACTTTATTGTAAACTAATTATTGATGGATATATATTTTTAAAATATTTATGTAGTTTAAAGTTTAGATTTTAATTAATTTGTATGCAAATAGGAAAAAGAATAAATATTATATATATATGTATATTAATTTCTATTTTTAAAATTTACAAGTAAATGAGTACTTTATTCATTTAAAGTAAACAAGTTTTTAAGTAATATATTTTTATTTTAGAAATATATTAATCATAATGTTCATTTATTATTACTTATTTAATATACCTACTCTCAAATCTAAGACAATAGAAATGATATTTTATTAACTTTGAAATAGGGAAGTGTTAAGCAAGTTCGTTTAAAAAAATACCAAAAATATATTTGGTCTTTGATCAAATTAGAGTTAATATTAGAAATATAAATATGATCATTAACAATTAAGCTAAATTCAGTTCAAAACAATAATATTATTTAAATTTAAATAAATTTTTTTGAAAAGAATTCTATTTACATCTAGATATTTTGATTGAAATAACCATAATGTAAAAACAAAATATAAAATAGAAATGTTAATATATGTATGTAGAAAAAATTAGAAAGATTGCATGCATCTAAAAAAATTCTATTTACATCTAGATTTTTTTAGAATGGAAAAAGATGGATAATAGAAATATCAATTGCATGTTTGTAGAAATAAATTAGAAAAACATGTATCTAGAAATTAAAAAGATTCTATATGTGTCTAATTTTTAGATTTTACTTTATTCTAAACTATTTATTGATGGATATTTATTTTAAAAATATTTATGTAGTTTAAAGTTTAGATTTTAATTAATTTGTATGCAAATAGGAAAAAGAATAAATATTTTATATATATGTAGATTAATTTCTATTTTTAAAATTTACAGGTAAATGAGTACTTTATTCATTCAAAGTAAACAAGTTTTTAAGTAATATATTTTTATTTTAGAAATATATTAATCATAATGTTCATTTATTATTACTTATTTAATATACTTACTCTCAAATCTAAGACAATAGAAATGATATTTTATTAACTTTGAAATAGGGAAGTGTTAAGCAAGTTCGTTTACAAAAATACCAAAAATATATTTGGTCTTTGATCAAATTGGAGTTAATATTAGAAATATAAATATGATCATTAACAATTAAGCTAAATTCAATTCAAAACAATAATATTATTTAAATTTAAATAAAATAAGCCATGTTTACTTTGAAACATAAAACAACTAATTAACTAATACAATAATTAAAATAAATGAATCTATTATGACATAGAAAAATATTTTCGAAGTATAATTTCTTTGTTTTTGAATCAATATGAGTTTTTTTTCTACTTGAAAAGATAAACTATCCTAATGTTCATCCTTAGTTAACCCTAACAACAATCCCTACTTTAGCCCTAGCCCCAACAATGATGTACAATCTAACTATAATCCAACATTAAACTATAATTATAGCACTAAAACATATCCCTATTGATATTCTAAACTCTAATCATAACGAAAATCTCAGCCCAAACCATAATCTAAACCAAAAACCTGTTAGAGTAATTATTTTTTTCTATTTATTAATTAAATCACTTTGATTTAATTAATTAATTTGCTTATTACTCTAGTTTGCTTAAGCTATCTTGTAGGTGCATATAATTAATATTTTATTAATTATATTGTGCAACCTAGCTTTTTAGTTTAGGGTTTCTATCTCACCTTTATAAGGATGAGCATTGTACTTTTTTCATTATCTCTTATGCATTTTTCATTTGAGAGCAACTTTTCTTCTATCTCCATTTTTTAGCAAACCCTTGCCTCTTCTCGTCTTTTTCTTCTGTGACAGGTTTTTGCATGCAGGGATTCGAAGGCTTTGTGGATTTGATTGGCTTATTTGCTCAAATCCTACATGGTATCAGAGCCAGATTTGCTGTAGCTTGTTCAGTGTTTCAAGAAAAAGGGAGAATGAGGGTTTGGCGGATCAGATCTGGTATTTTTTTGGGCTTTTTATGAGAAAACAGGGGGGTCACTGATTTTCAGAGCAGTTTGAGGCCAAACAGACCTCACGGATGGATTCAGAAGGCGTCAAAACCCCTGTTTTGATATAAAATTTGTCCAATTTGGACAACTTTGATCCGGGAGGCAATTTTTTTTGTTGAACAGGGCCGTACGGCCCTTGGCACGCGGATTGAGGCAGAAAAATAAAAAAATTGCAAAAAAAATTTTACAGCGGCATTTTAAATCCGTGGCGGTTTACTAACCGCAGCAGAACCGCTGGCGATTACCGCCGCGATCACCGCTAGCGGTTACCGCCTAGCAGCCCGCAGCGGCTCCGGCTGCGACACCGCCTCAGCTCCGCCGGAGCGGTGCCTCCCGCCCTCCTCTGCCACCAGCGGCTCCGCCACCTCCTCCACTCCGCCTCAGCCAGCAGTGACAGAGTTTTTTTAAAATTTTTTTTTTATTATTTTTTTATTTATTTAAAAAAATAAATTTTCATGCTTTTTCAGAGGCCCTGGAGGTTTTTCTTCCGTAACTCAAGCATACAGACATATTTTTTCAATCTGAAAAATGCGCCAAAAAGTTGGTTCCATGATGGAGATGCTGGTATAGGTGTTTTTGAGTTTTGGTGCAGTTTGGTTGCCTGCTTTGGCAGTCAAAGCCGGATGTTCTATTTTGCACTCTGGGAGGCATATCTTGAGCATCCGATGTCCATTTTTGAACTTTTTTATATCGCTGGAAAGCTCTTTCTGTGCTCTTTCCAGTGATGCTGGTTGTTGTTCCAGATTCTATTCCAAGAACATCTTATTTAGTCTTTTGCTTTTTAGCATTCTGGTGGATATCCTGATTGTTTCAGGTCCGGAGATTGATTTTGTTGCTTCAATTGCTTTGTTTTGGGCTCTACCTTCTGTTGTTTCAGCCTTATGTCTTTTCTGGTCATTGTTGATATTCATTGTAAGCATTTTTATGCAACGCACTGAGATAAAGTGCCACTCTTGCGTTTCAAGATCTTTTTCATCATTGTGATTCGTTGTACTCGCACTATTATATAAAGTGCCATGGGGGGGATAGTTGTTTGCCGCTTATAGGCCCTCTTTCTCTTTTTTCTCATGCAGTGTCGATGACACGTGCCTTATTGGTGTCTATACCTCACTCTCGATGTGTCTGGTTCCTGTGTTGTAGGAGATTTTTTGGCCCACCTTTTCAACTGCCTGTCACCTCACCTGCCTTAAGGGGAGGTTATATTGTTTTTCTATGCTTCTTTGGTTGATGGTCCGTTGGTGTGAGCTATGTATTTAGTACCTGATCCTACATACTAGGCGATTGTAGTGGCTGGCTACCTATGCATTTCGGTGAGATGGATCATCTACCATATAGACACGCTTGGTTCGTGCCTTCTATTTCCATGGAGGTTCTACAAATTAGCATTTTGACAGAGTTTTGCGGTTCTTCATGCTTCAATGATTCTCTTCTGATCTCTTTGTTCCTTCTTCTGGAACATTCTTTGCTATCTCTTTTTGGAGTAGGGTTTTTCCCATGTGGTTTTCTCTATTTCTCCTCTTTATAGAGATTTTGTTGTAATTGGGTACTTGATCAGGCCTTGTTGTCGGGACCCAATTCTACTTTCATAGCTGTGCTAGGTTAGCTTACCTCCTGAGCTTCGCTTAAGGGGGGGTGTTAGAGTAATTATTTGTTTGCATTTATTAATTAAATCACTTTGATTTAATTAATTAATTTTCCTATTACTCTAGTTTGCTTAAGCTATCTTGTAGGTGCATATAATTAATATTTTATTAATTATATTGTGCAACCTAGCTTTTTAGTTTAGGGTTTCTATCTCACCTTTATAAGGATGAGAATTGCACTTTTTTCATTATCTCTTATGCATTTTTCATTTGAGAGCAACTTTCTTCTATCTCCATTTTTTAGCAAACCCTTGCCTCTTCTCGTCTTTTTCTTCTGTGACAGGTTTTTGCATGCAGGGATTCGAAGGCTTTGTGGATTTGATTGGCTTATTTTCTCAAATCCTACAAAACCTACACACTAATATTGGCTATAGTCCTAACCCTAAAATCTAACCCTTAACCATAATGTAAAAACAAACTCTAGAATATTGATCAAAATCCTAAACCTAACTATAGGAATAACCATGATATTAAACTCTAAATCCAGTCCCAAGGTCCTAACCATGGTGTAAACCTATAACAGAACTCTTAAAAAATTTACTAATCCCTGATCCTAATCACATTCCCAACTTTAAACATGAACCATAAACCATAGTTGTAACCATAATCATAAACTTAAACAAAACCCTAACCCTAAAGGTACAACCATAAAATTAATCATAGCTTAGACCCTAATCTTAGCACAAACCACAATCATGACCAAATATAAATATTTACCTTACCCCTAATCATAATTTCAATGTTAACCCTAACATTAGTTTCAATCCTACCATGATATGAACCCTAATATAGACTTCACCTTGATCCTCACCCTAATCTTAAGTCTAATTAAACCCTGACTAAAACCTAATCTAAATGATATATCTAACTATAATCCTAACTGTAATTATCATACAACCCAATGCTAACCCTCATGTATATTTAATCCCTAATCTTAACTCTAAATATTCTATAAACTCTAGAATTGACCTTGATTCTAACCATAACCCTAAAATCTAAATTGTAACCATAGCATGAAAGGTGGGGACCCCCGCTACATGGCACAATTTTGGGTCTTGGAGCCTTGCGAAAGCACTACAGAGTGAGAAAATGTCAAAAAGGTGACATGTGGTAGCATGATGCAATTTTGGGCTTTAGAGCATTGCAGAAACAATGCAGTGTAAGGAGGCGCTAGAATGGAGACTCATGGAAAGAAGAGGAAAGACATTCATGTCGCTAGCAGAAAACTATGAAAAGAGATAACATGATGTGTTAACCTCCCACAAAAAATGCAAGGTTGATCACAAGGGGGAATTTGGTTTCCCCAAAAATGAATGACGGTCATCGATGAAGGTCTTCCTCTCAAAATAGACGGCATAGATACATCGTGAATCCTCACCAATGAAGGATTAAGTCGTAACCGTCGATGTAGATTCTCCCCTCAAAAAGGATGACTAAGATGCAACGAGGAAACTCCTCCCAATGAAGGATTAAGTCACATTCGTCGATCAAGATTGGCTTTATTTCCAATGGATGACTAAGATGTAGTGAAGAGATTCCTCCCAACGAACGAAGCAGATAGCACAAAAGTTGTGAACCCCCTCCATGTGGCACAATTTTGGGTCTCAAAGACTCATGAAAGCATTGTGGAGTGAGGAAATGTTAGAAAGGCAATGCGTGGTAGCATGATGCAATTTTGGGCTTCAGAGAATTGAAGAAACAATGTAGCATGATGATGCATCAGAATGGAGATGCATGGCAGCATCTTGTGCAATTATAGGCTTTAGAGTATTTTGAAGACACTAGCATATAAAGAAACATTAGAATGAGAATGCATGGCAATATCTTGCACTTTTGGGAAGATGGGAAGATAGCTCGCGAAGAAATAAGAGTTATCGAATCTCGCAGCATGAACCAACCTGACCAAGAAAAAATGATCCAGCGTGGTCAATGAAGAAATTGAGCCAACACAAAATGTTAGCCGCCAACTTTAGCGATGTTAACCCTCTGCAAAGAACCTATCCCATTTAAGGTCTCTCAGATCAGACATCAGTGATGGGTTGAATAGGGGGAAAAAATGGCACACAATGCCCTCCTAAATGAAATTCTAAATGTAACACTAATAACCATGGTCCTACTTCTTTCCCTAACCTTATCCATGAGCGTGGGAATATACATATTATTATATAGGGCACCTTATATAATAATAAATATAATCTAAAATCCCAACCCTTACTCCCCTCCTAACTATAATTGTGACCATAAGAAAACTTCTAAATATAACCCTTCCTCTAACTCTAACCCTAACCCTAACCCTAACTATAACTGTAACCCTATCCCTACCACTAACTGTAACCCTGAATCTAACTCTACCATAATTGGACTTTAACCCTAACTATAACTGTAACCCTAAACCTAACTCTAACCTTAACCGTAACCATAACCGTAACCCAAAACCTAACCCTAATCGTAGCTAGAATTCTAATACTCTGTCTACCCCTAACTCAAACTATAGCCCTAACTATAACTCAAACTCTAACCCTAACTCATATTCTAACCCTAAACCTAACCCTAACCTTGACCCTAACCCTAACCCTAAGCCTAAGCCTAACCCTTTGTCTACCCCTATCTCTAACCCTAACCCTAACCCTAACCCTACCCCTAACTCTAACCCTAACTTTAATCCTGACTGAAACCCTAACCCTAACCCTAACTCTAACCTTAACCCTGACTCAATCCCCTTACCCTAACCTTAACATTGATAAAAATCTCTCTATATATAACCCTAACTCTAAATATAAACCTAACTCTAACCCTAACCCTAACCCTAAATCTAACTCTAACCCTAACTGTAAGCGTAACTCTACCCCTACCCATAACTCTAACTGTAAATCTAACTCTACCATAATTGGATTTTAATTTTAACCCTAACCCTAACTCTAACCTTAACCTTGACTCAAAACTCTAACCCTAACCCTAACTCTAACATTAACCCAACTGTAAAATTAACTCTATTGGTAACTCAAACCCTAAACCTAATGCTAGTTCTAACCCTAACTCTAACTCTAGCTCTAGCTCTAACTCTAACTCTAACCATAACTCAAACTCAAACCCTAAACCTAACCCTAATCCTAACCCAAATTATAATGCTCTGTCTACCCTTAACTCAAACTATAACCCTAACCCTAACTCAAACTCTAACCCTAACTCATACTCTAACCCTAAACCTGACCCTAGCCTTAACCCTAACCCAGAACCTTACCCTAACCCTATCTATAACCCTAATCCAAACCCTAACACTAATCCTAATCTTAACCCTAATTCTAATCCTAACACTAACCTTAACCCTACCCCTAACTCTAACCATAAATCTAACTCTACCATAATTAGAATCTAATCCTAACCCTAACCTTAACCCTAGCTCAAACCCTTACCCTAACTTTGTTCCTAACCATATATCTACGTATGACTGTAACATTTTACATTACAATATCCCAAAAATAAAATATATATTTTTTATCTAAATTAAACTCCTTATATTAAATTTTAAATAATATTTGACTCAAACCTTAACCATAACCCTAACCTTAACCATGAACATTACTCTAACCCTAACCTTAACCATAAACATAACTCTACACCTAACTCTAACCCTAATTCTAACTCTACCATAATTGGACTCTAATCCTATCCCTAACCCTAACTATAAGCATAACTCTAACCCTAGCCTTAACCATAAGCATAACTCTAACTCTAGATCTGACTCTACCATAATTGGACACTAACCCTAACCCTAACCTTAATTTTGATCCTAACTCAAACCCTAACCCTAACTCTAACCTTAACCTTGATTCAAACCTTAACCCTAACCCTAACCCTAGCCTTACTATAACCCTAACCCTAATCATAACCATAACCATAACTCTAACCCTAACCTTAACCATGACCATAACTCTAACCCTAACCTTAAGCATAAACATAACTCTAATCTGAACATTAACTATAACTCTAATGATAACCATAACCATAATTCTATCCTTGACCTTAACCCTAGCTCAAACCCTAACCCTAACTCCAACCCTAACCCTAATGCTAACCCTAACCCTAATTCTATCCCTAAGGTTAACATTAACTGTAATGTTAACTTTGTCCCTAACCATATATCTACGTATGACTATAACATTTTACATTACAATATCCCAAAAAAAAAAAAAATTATCTAAATTAAATTCCTTATATTAAATTAAAAGATATATTTGACTCAAACCCTAAC